>CM037859.1:48682799-49045299 GCA_021292105.1 Anadara kagoshimensis | reverse complement strand
TAAATAGAATTTCAATGGTCATAGCCTGAATATAAAGTTGCAGAAACTTTAGTAGTATTTCAGTCTTGTGTTGTTTTAAGGGAACACAAGGATTCCATTCCAAGCTAATAAGAGAGATTACGGACCAATTCCTACCAAACACTAAAGTCAGTGGTTTTCTCTGTGCACTCTGGTTTCCCCATCATCCTTGAACGAGTAAAACTCCAGCTCTCCACTCCACTCCACTCATGTGCCCTGTCAAGATTGAAAAGTGTTAGCTTTTAGTCAAGTTTTGTACTTGTAAAAGGAAACAAACAATATTCTGATGCTTGACTGATATTTAATTGCCAGGCCCACTGGCAGTATTTAGAACCCTTTTTTAATTTTGGGACTGATGGTATATGGGGACCCCTTCTGGAAGTATGTTTTTACATTTCTGTAGTCCATGTATTTATCAATTTGAGTTGTTTTTCATCCCATCTGACATGTCATTTTTATTTATTTTCTTTCAGCAGACCTAGAAAATCTCTCCATGCTGCTTTTAAGTCTCCAGTAAGTATACAATTGACTTATCGCTGGTCATACCTGTTATGTCCTGACACTGACCACCATCAAAAAACCAAAGCAGCATCACAGCAACTAATGACGTACTAGTGTCAGTGACACCATAAAACTGCACAATTCAGGCAAAGTTTTCATTCTTTTTGCATGTAAATCAAGCATGCCCATCCTTTGTTGGATCATTGTGGGCGTGGCTGGCGATCCGTTAATTAATGTCACCAGCATAGGTATAATCTTTGTTTCTTATTCTAACATGACCTAAGTTTTCCTTCATATGAAACATGAAGAGAGCCAGCCGTGGTATAACAAATGATATACCCATTGCTGTTTAGTTTTAATGACATATTTCCCGACTCATCTTATAATGTCACGCTTTGTGTGACAAAAAATGGTTATGACATAACTTTCATTTACAAATTTATTGATTTCTATGGAGGTAATCTCAACAACCAATTTGTTTCAATGAAACTTTTTGCAAATTAATAGTAAAATGTACAGCCTATGAAAGAGTTTGCAATGCTTATTTCGTTACAATTGAATTGATCAATATTTACTTGTGGTATATTGTTGAATAATACACAGGCAGACGTTAACTTGTGGCAAATATAACACTCTGTATATGTTGATTATTTTTCAATTCAACTGGATAAATGACAACTAGTTAACTAGTGATGAAGCGATTATTGAAAAGAAAAAGAGCCTAGTCTGAAAAAGGGTGATGAAGCAATTATCAAAAAGAATATAGCCTAGTCTCAAAAATTGGTAGACAAGTACTGTATGCATGAAGTACAGTATTTATTGTACTGGGTTTTTACATTACTTTGTTTTCCAAAAATAAACCATTTGCTTTCAAATTTGGGTCCTAAAATGAACTGAATGGATCCCCTGCTGAAAAAAGAAGTCTCTAACAGTAATTAAGTTTCAATTTCAAAATTATGTGCTATATGTCTATGAATTTAAAAAAAATCTTTGATACAAATGTATACCATCATTCAAGAATGTATTATAAATCATAGTACATTATGTAGGTTAAAGGTCAAGGTCACCAAATCAAATCGTTGAATATTTACAGTTGATTTCTTGTCCTCTCCCTATAACTTACCAGAATGAGCCAATAAGTAACCAGCCTAAGTTATTTCAGGCCGAGATTCACCTCTTTTTCAATGTAATCATTATCTAGTGTGATGCACTTAGACTAATTGTGTTCAGATGCCATCAGTCCAGAACGGAAAAAAGTCGGGAACCTTTCCATTGACCCACTCCTCGACTGTCTTCACAACTTCTTAGTGAAACCAGAAATTATGTTCACAGATATCATTTTTCAATTATGGGAATAGGAAGAAGTTGCTATATGTAGCTAGATCAGGGGATGAGACAGGTTTTGGTATTGATTCATGCCCGTTTTGCTCTACAGCATCCAATGCAACTTTGCAAGTGGACTGTTGTGTTTTCAGGTTGCAGTAAAACAAGTTTAGAGAGTTTACTTCAGCGGTTTTAATGTACAGGGATGAAGCTTAACTATTTTGAGTTAGGGGCCCAGCTCACTTAAGAAAAGAAGTTGTAATAGTAATAAATAGCTAAAATGTGTAAACATTAAGGGGCCCAGACTGATTTTTAGTAGCCATGGGCTACTGGGCCTTTGCTTATCTTCATCCCTGATGTATGGGGGATTTCGGCTAGTCTATCAAGTTTGCATAGTACACTCCAGTTATTGTACTTCTCTTTGGTAAAAAGTCCAACAAAATATCATGTTTTGTGTCTAAAAATACCGTGGCCATCACCTTACCAGTAGATGGTTGCGTTTTGAACACTTCTTTGGTCTCAAGGACCCAAGCCCTACCCACTGACAACTTTGAGCTTTATCCGCTGTCTCATAATAATGAACCCAAGTCTCATCTACAGTCAGCAGACAAAAAAGAAAATCATTTTGCTTCAACAAGGTGCTGCATACTGATGCTCTAGTTGCTATTTGCTCATCGCTTGAGATTTGGGGACCCAACAGGCTGACAGGCTGGGCATACCTAAATGATAATGTAAGAATGCTAGTTATGCTACCATGTGAAATGCCTAATGTCTGTGCTGTTTCTATTGGTATTTAGACCTGGCTTCATCTTAAGACATTCTACCATGTTTATTTCCCTACCCAGAATTTAACCTGTGCATAAGATGATGCAAGAGATCCATAAACATCGGGTCACTCACCTTGTATTTCCTTGCCTGTTTTACCTTTTAAATACAAAAACTGAATTACAGCACAGTACTCAACTTAAGATGAAAAGCATGTCTTTGCATCACTAGACATGCTGTAACCTGATATTGAAATACACATTTCTGTAGATTTTATTTATTTCCTTATAAAAATTAAAAAGGCTAGTTTTATTTTTCAGTTACAAAGAAATCCAGGGTCCTGCTGTATCCCCAAAACAGAGACGGAGGATATAAATAGTGAAATAGAAATGTTAAAGACAAAAATATCAAATGTTGATGACGAGATAAATCAACTCCAACTTCAGTAAGATAAACTTTATATTTACGCATTTATAATAACTTGACAATTCCTGTTCTACCAAATTTGTGAAGCTGGTTGACCTTGAAACATATTCAAGGTCACTGAGCTAAAAGATTAAACCGTTGAAATATCTTTTTGTCCCTATAAACTTTATATACATAGCATTGACACATAAAGTTTTGCCATGTTTCGAAACTTGTTGCTCTTGTTTCATGTTTATGTTTGAATGTTTGTGATTACTTCAGGGGAGCGATATAAGGCTAATGGAGTCCTGTATTCATACATATTCACGACAACTTCTTTCTGTCTTATCTGGCTGCATTTACTCGATAAAAGAAGTAAAATTGTGAAACATCTTATGACCCTTAAAGCCTAGAAGCTTGAAGTTTATATTTATATATATCAGGAAAATCCCTATGTGAGAAAGGTTGACTTTAAATTTGCTCAAGAAGGTTGAATTTTTGCTCATGTTACTCCATTTTCCTCCATTCCAGAACTGACTGCCTCCCTGTAATTAAATTACTCTTGAGTCTTGACTGAGGTGCAAAATGCCATGACTCTACTGCAATTTCTAAACTGAACACCTCTTAAGGATTGAAGTTTTCGATTTTCATAGGTTAATTTATCAATCTACATTTGTAGATATATGATTCGTCCCAACCCTAAATGAAATAATAACAATAATAATATCAGTTTTCTGTTTTCTTGTGTTTTGATGAAGACAGAATGCAAGTTATTTATTTGTTTTAGTTTTCCAAATTTTTGAAGTCATAATTTGTTTCAAAACTTTTTTTTTTTTTTTAGGGGATACAAAGCAGATGAATTACAGACACATATAGGAAGTTTACATAGATATAATGAGATAAAGGATATAGGTCAGATGGTGATTGGTCGAATAGGTAGGTCACATGACAGTATAACCTCTGACCTGTAGGACCTGTTTGGCACCTGACTCGTTAGATAGCTTGACATGTATATTGAAAAAAAACCAACTGATTAACTAATTAAGGTGTTAGCTGCTGTGGTATAACCCTTGTTAACATTTGATCAAGAGAAATTAGCCTACTTCGTGTCTTTAGTCTGCCATTTATCATCTCACTGATTGTTTTTGTACCCGGAAGTCACAATTTCACACTTGTCACGTGACAGGATTTACAGATCTTGTAAAAATCACCATGAATACAATATTGGAGGACAATTTATAGTTAAAATGTACCCATTGGTTACTGTGGTTCAAGTACTATTGAGGGGTCCTAACTAGAACTATGCTTCCATCCCTGGTACATGTGGTAGCCAAAATCACCATTGGCTAAACAATTTTGAGATTATCTTTCAAAAGTAACATTTTTTAGCTTTTAAAAAAAATATTTTTAAAAGGACTATATTGTCAACATTTTCTGAAATCGAGCTACTAATAATTTCAAAATTGTTGATACCTGGCCTCTTATTCATTTTATAAATGATTAAGGTTCTACAAAATGTTTGATTGACCAAAACCATACCTAATAATGTAAGGCTTATAGCTTATAATGTCTTGTTCATTTAGTTGAACTTAATTATACCAAAGTGCAGGGCATCTATATATTTGCTTGTCCTGTTTGTCAATCCATACTTTTCCTTCCTATTTATTTTAAAAAACTTTGTATACTTCTGATAATATCTTGCTCAAACTTGGGGAGCACTTGTGTAACCCATTTTCAAAAGTATGACCCCTTTGTTTTAAGGGATGGACCAGAATGGACACTTTAATTTCAGTCAGTGATTGAACACTGGATACATGTATATAGGTTAAACATTCCACAGGTGTTATGGTAACATATCTAGAATGAACCATTTGAGTTATATATTTATGAATCAAAATTAGTAATGTTAGTTTGTGTATTTATTGTAGCTGAGTTACAAGGAGTGAGGACGGCTGATTTGTATAACAGATACGGACTCAACATTAATGATTAAAGTACCAGAATCCTACAACACTTGAAAGGACCAAAATTTTAAGTTTTGTTTTAAATTTCTGAAATCTGTTGGACCACAACAAAACATTTGTTGCATGTTAGAACTCAGAAGTTGATATTTTATTGTGAATGAACACTGACATTGTTAAAATGCTGTGTGAATTTTCAAGCTGGTCTGTATGTTCCTGAAATAGGCAAGATAATGGTAACCTTAGTGCCAAGTACTCACCAGTAGTTAGCTTTAAAAAGGTGAGCAAGGGTCCAGTGTATGAAACAAGCTGAAATGAGAAGATGGTCTCAGAGCCAAGAACTTTTAAGACTTGGTAGTCCAGGTCATGTTGGACCAAAATATTTAAGAAAATTGTGGTAAGTTACAGCTAGTTTAGAGATGTTGGAATATAAAGAAAACTGTTTAAGCATTCTTAGTTTTGTTTGATTGATTGAGAATTTAAACAAATGGAGACTGTGCACATTGCATATTTCCATAGTTACTAATTATACCATGTGTCATCTCCATTCATGTCAGTTCTCAATAAATCATGAATATCAGAATAAAAGGTTATTCTTTTTTAAGTTTAAATTAAATTACCAACATAAATTATTTTGATTGTTTTTTTATTCTGCAATAAGTTGACATTGTACATATGCATTCATCACCAAGTTATGGAAAGTTTGCTTGACTATGACTTCATTAACTTCATTGATAATTGAATCCAACAGAATTATCCAATCAAAACACTAGCTATTTACAAAGTTTATTCATTATGTGGTGTTACAATAGATCAGATTCTTGTTTGTTCTAATGGGGTTCAACACTGTTCCACATGATCAATACCCCTTAACCTTTATGGGGGATGTTTTGGAAAGCATGTCAAGAATTCCCCGAAAAAAGTAATTTTTTCTGGAAACTGACTCCATATGCAATGGAAAAATTTGTTCGGCACAAAAGCTTTAGGGTCGATCATGTGGCATAGTGGTGTACCCTGTTATAGGGATTTAACATTATATATCTGGAGTTTGTTTTGAATTTTGCGTAGTAAAACCTGGTATAATGATTAAGTTTTTGGAAAGAATTGATTGTTTTATGTTCAGTTCATATCATTCATCATCAGATGTTACCATGACAATGTGAAGTAAACATCGCATAGTGACACCAAACATTGGTTTGTAAAGGCTCACCAAATAGAGCCGGATACTTTCATTTTCAATTGAGAAAAGTTTGGGATTGAACTACAGCAACATAATCTATATATTATTTCTGGTCTTAATTGGGTCTGCCTTGTTAGTCTTCAAATTGGTGACTCGGTTCAAAATTCACAGGGTCCGAAATTCTGGACCTATTTATTTTAAATTGGGATCTGTAAAAGTCAAATAAACTTGGTTTTTTTTTACAAGGGAATTACTCCTTTTCTATTAAATAACATATTTACAAAATTGGCATTTCAGTGATGATATTGGACTTTCAAAGTTTTATGTGGGACTTGCCCAAAATATACACAAAAAGTCCTGGGCCTTCCATTACAAAACATAATTCTGAACCATCCCTGACTTCCTATAGTAGATGTGTTACTGAATAATCAGTTTTTGTACTGACATGGCTATTACATGGCTTGTGGATTAGACTACTATAACTGTGCTTTACTTGCAATCACGATTCTTTCACTTTTGTCAAGGCAGTCAGTTCATTGGATGATAGAGGAGACTGAAGGGCCCTGAAAAAAACATTGATTTTCAACAAGCCAACCTACAAACTTTCTCTATCTAGGAAATTGAACCTAAGTGTTGAAGATTATGCTTGTAATCTGGATTGGGAACAAAATATATAACCAGGTCAATCAGTTTTTAAAAATTAAGTTTAAAAGTGACATGTAAAAGATGTTATAAGGTATTTGATAGAAATGTGAAATAGGATAAAATCTGCTAAATTTAGAAAATGTTGGTAAATCTAGGTCAAACTATCATGTTGTAAGTCTACATCTATCCATCAATCGGTATCTGAGAGACCTTTGAACAGCCATTCTGTCATGATGAAATATTCTGCAAATTAAAATAAAATTAATTCTAATAAAAGGAGATATAAAAGTTAATTACAATTATAGAATTAGAATTTCTGTCTCCATAGATACCAGAAAGTTTGAAAAAAACAGTGGTACGGCAGATAAATTCTCTGACACAGAATCTTTAAGAATTATAAGATGACTCTACAGTTTGACTAGAAAAATGCTTATACCCCCCCCCCCCCCCCCAGAAAATGAAACCGTCCATTTAAAAAAAAATTAGAGTTTTGAATTACAGTAAAATGTGTGTTGCTACATTAGATATCTGATGTCTCTTACAATGAAAATGGAAAAATTTATCCTCAGCTAATCAGGTCTTCAAAGTTATGAATATTTGACTAAAATTTTATTCCAAAATGGGATTTAGATGCTATTTTGCATGAAACCAAAATCAAATCGGTTCACCTACACTTGACACATAAATTATAATGAAGTTCCCTTAAACAGTGATATTTGTATGAGTAAATTAAAAATATGTTTACTCAGCATTTAATGACAAAAGCTTTTACCATCCTGTGCAATTTTTCAGTTCATGTCCAGAACATGTTTTTCCTGAATATAAATAAATAAATATTGCTTGATTTATTCTTGTATTTGAGTATTGCAATTTTTAAAAATAATTTCCAAATCTACCAAAAGCAATAAAAGAAACATAATTTGTCATTAAGAAGTTTTAGTTGGAAGTTATCAGTCACTATTCCTTTTTCTACAATTTTCAAGTTTTTTGTTCATAATAGGTTTGTTACAGTATTTTATGTAGAAATTGCCTTTTCCCACAAAGCATGTCTGTCTATATCTATTTTTAGTAACAGCCTCTGAAACATAAATCGTAAAAGTCATTCAAACTTTGCAGAAAGGTCAGTCAACCATGAAACAGAATACGGTCTCTGACTAAGTGAAGCCTGGGATTTATCTTAAACCAGCGATATAAAATTTCACTTCCAGATCATATGATGTGGTAATGTTAGCAAGCTGAGGAGGGGAGAAATTTTGCAGTCGTTGGCACTATTTGTACAACATATGTGGTTTTAAGATTTAAATACATCACTGTCTTTTTATCAACAAATCTTTTGTTAGAGTAAATTTTGAGAAATTTTAAGACTTGGATTCTGATAATTAGGAAGTCTCGATACAATGTATTCAGATTTTATTTCAATATCTCATGATCTGTCTGAATGTCATATAATACAATTTGTCATAGAAATTCATTTAAGGATTGAAATATTTATAATAAAACATTGATAATTGAATGGATTTTTATGCTACACATTTAAGATTGTTTCAATATATGAATATGTAGAAATATGTAAGTTTGTACTCTGGTTTCCTCCACAATACCAAATCTGACCACCTTGATTTACTGTATGTGTATTTATTTTCGCGGTATAGAAAATTTAGACATATCCGCATAGTTAAATTGTCACATTTTTGAAACGTGCACTATAACACAGTAAGCATACTATAATTATTG
Source organism: Anadara kagoshimensis (assembly GCA_021292105.1). Taxonomy (NCBI): domain Eukaryota; kingdom Metazoa; phylum Mollusca; class Bivalvia; order Arcoida; family Arcidae; genus Anadara; species Anadara kagoshimensis. The sequence continues at coordinate 49,036,767 of CM037859.1, read as the reverse complement.
CTTGGAAAATTGCCGCGAAAAACAAACCACTGCGAAATAAGCGAAAATTAATACACTGCGAAAATAAATAAGTTTACAGTAAATGACAGAATCTTGACTGGGGTGTAAAACATTTTTATTCAGAGCTCCTATAGTAATTCTTCAAGGTCCTCATATAAAGTTACAAGAGACAAAATGGTCTAAATCACCACAGATTAAGTCCCACTTTTGATGGATGTTTGTCATCTTGTTTGCTTATGATAGTTTACTTGATATAAGTTAAATAGTTATGTTGTAATTGTTATCCTTGCACCCAACCATCTATCCCCTACTTGATATAAGTTAAATAGTTATGTTGTAATTGTTATCCTTGCACCCAACCATCTATCCCCTACTTGATATAAGTTAAATAGTTATGTTGTAATTGTTATCCTTGCACCCAACCATCTATCCCCTACTTGATATAAGTTAAATAGTTATGTTGTAATTGTTATCCTTGCACCCAACCATCTATCCCCTACTTGATATAAGTTAAATAGTTAAGTTGTAATTGTTATCCTTGCACCCAACCATCTATCCCCTACTTGATATAAGTTAAATAGTTATGTTGTAATTGTTATCCTTGCACCCAACCATCTATCCCCTACTTGATATAAGTTAAATAGTTATGTTGTAATTGTTATCCTTGCACCCAACCATCTATCCCCTACTTGATATAAGTTAAATAGTTATGTTGTAATTGTTATCCTTGCACCCAACCATCTATCCCCTACTTGATATAAGTTAAATAGTTATGTTGTAATTGTTATCCTTGCACCCAACCATCTATCCCCTACTTGATATAAGTTAAATAGTTATGTTGTAATTGTTATCCTTGCACCCAACCATCTATCCCCTACTTGATATAAGTTAAATAGTTATGTTGTAATTGTTATCCTTGCACCCAACCATCTATACCTGGTTCCTTAATCTAATGAAATTTCAATTCTTTCTTGATGTTCAGAAGTAATTAGTAAAGGACAAAAGTGTCACTTTAAGGTTAAGCTCTGACTTTGCCAAGCCTTCAAGGTTCAAACGACTTGCCATTCTATTTACAGAGACAGTTGGGGCTAACAACTGACTGCTTTAGTGGTAAAGACATACATTTATAGCAATAACATAAATACACAAATTTTTAAGTTCAATTTTACACTGAATTTACACTGTAAATTCCAATAAAACAATGCAAAACTTGATAATAAACATAGATAACCCTTGCTGAGATTCAAAAATTGCCAAGTGACTGAGTGCAAGCTGATAGACCACATCACATCTCGCCATCTATGGTTGAATCCCATTCTGGAAAATCCTAGTGTGAGAAAATTCAGTTCACTTAAAAATGGTCTGTGGTTTTCTCTAGGTACTCCCACATCTTGCGGAATCAAATTGTTTTTGCATGGAAAAATGCAGTAACAACAGGATAAAACTGGTTTAAACTGGCTGGACACTGAGACAGACAGAAGCCTGTGTATAATGTTCATTTGTCATTATTGTTTCATTTATGGTAAATACTTCCGTTGTTGGCTATAAAGGGATTTTTTTTTCAAATATAATCAACTGTTTATATAGGTTACTACTAGTGTCTTTGTAGGACAAGTCATGGTGCAGGACTTGCCTTGGACACCTGCTTTATTTGACCCATGACAAAAATACTTGATAAGTGGCTCGGTAGGCTAAAACATGCGTTTCCTGATCACATTAGATGCCAGTGTATAAGTTTGAATCCCTCTGGGACAGAACAAAGTGCAGGAAAGTTTGTCAGTTTACATGTGAAAGATTAGTGTTCTCTTGTTTCCTCTATCATCTAAAAACTGACTGTCTTATATAAGTATGGGTGCAAAAAAACATTACCCGGTTTAACTCTTGACTTGCCAATGTACACATTCCAAGATTATATCCAAACCTTGGTTCAAGTTGCTACAAGTATATACGTCAAACAATTCATTTATAATGGCCTTACAAAATTGAAATAAAATTGAAAAGTCAGACATGAACACTTAAGTCTGCATTTTAGGGTCAGTGATTTTTATTTCATTTTAAACAGGTTAAAACAGATATTGTCTGTTACTACTCGGCTTATTTGAAGGATAGAGAGATTCGATGTTAGATGGTTGTGTGCATCGTGATGTAAAACAGGCACTAGCTGGCCATTAAACTTAACTAGATATTAACACAGGTGATAATTGTATTTCCAACTTTTTAGAAATACATGCACAGTAAAACCCCGTAGATAAAGACCACCCATCAGACCTGACTTCACAACCAATTGGTCTTTAAATATATAAATATTTGTCAACCTTCAAAGAAACTTCTCACATAGTGATTGGTTAATTTGATGGGGTACATAGAACTATTTAAGAAAGCTGCCGTGGTATATAAATGCACAAGACATTTAGCAATAAAAGGGAAGTAACTTGTATAATGTGAACGCCTAGTTACACTAAACAAACATGGCAACAACGTATGCAAGTCACACAGAAGTAAAAAGTGTAAACTACTACCACTTTGAAGGGTGACAAAAACATTATACAGTGTTTTGCCAGGTTACACAGTACAATGTACACTGTCAAAGATCAGTGTACCTTTCGCCTGCAGTTCAGGGATCATACATTTTTGACAGGGTACATGGGGCCGTGTACCCTGTTAAAGATCAGTGTACCCTTCACCTGCAGTTCAGGGTTCATACATTTTTGACAGGGTACATGGGGCCGTGTACCCTGTCAAAGATCAGTGTATCCTTCACCTGCAGTTCAGGGTTCATACATTTTTGACAGGGTACATGGGGCTGTGTGCCCTGTCAAAGATCAGTGTACCCTTTGCCTGCGGTTCAGGGTTCATACATTTTTGACAGGGTACATGGGGCCATGTAACCTGGCAAAACCCTATATAACTTTTAATATAGGAAACAGGTACATAAATACCACATACAGGAACTGAGATACATGGTTTTTGTATAGAAACTAATTTTTTATTGAAGTTGTTAGCAAAGCGACCTTAAAAACTGATTTGAAAGGACAGATGGTCTTTATGTAGAGTTTTATTGGTTGAAATATAAAGCAAAATGACCTTAAAACACTGGTCTTAATGGACAGATGTTTTTTATACAGATTTTTTTTGTAGTAAATATAAATCAAAATGGCCTTAGAAAAATGGCCCTAATTGACATTTGGTCTGTATAAAGAGTAAGTTGTTATATCAGGTTTTACTGTAATGGTCCTAGATGAGCCATAATGCTGTTTATATTACATGTATTATGTATTTGCTATATAAGGTTAGTAAGTCGTGCCTAAAATCTTAACATGGTTTTGTACACAGATATAAGCAAGTGTTACCCAACAATCATTAGGTTTTTCTTGGCAAACTCAGAATCTACATACACTCACCCATAGACCACTACGGTAGTTCTATTGGTAAAGTGTTTGCTTCATTTGTTGAAGGTCTTGGTGGTTCCAACCCTGGCCTGGGACTGATTAAAACTTGAAAATAGGTAGCAACTGTTATTTTACCAAGCAGTCACAGGGTCCTTCAGAAGAGACCTAAAAATCTGATACCCTGTGTCACAACAGAGGCATCTGAAGAACTCTCCCTGCACGTTGCCCTGAGTGCACTGCAAAAGTAAAAAATTCTGCCACTTTTCCAATAGCTAGTGACATCTCAATATAAATGACATTTTTTTGACTGAGATGTAATCGGTATTTGATAATAAAAAAAGCATACTCTCATCCTGTTTTATCAATATACATATTTTATGTGGCTAAACCCTCTGTACCTCTAACATGTCTAATCAGACTGTTGTGATCTGGCTCATCAAAGTATGGCTGAAGCCTCTGTACATCACAAACAGACTGCCCTGATCTGGCTCATCAAAGCATGGCTGAACCCTCTGTACATCACAAACAGTCTGCCCTGATCTGGCTCATCAAAGCATGGCTGAAGCCTCTGTACAATACAAACAGACTGCCCTGATCTGGCTCATCAAAGCATGGCTGAAGCCTCTGTACAATACAAACAGACTGCCCTGATCTGGCTCATCAAAGCATGGCTAAAGCCTCTGTAAATCACAAACAGACTGCCCTGATCTGGCTCATCAAAGCATGGCTGAAGCCTCTGTACATCACAAACAGACTACCCTGATCTGGCTCATCAAAGCATGGCTGAAGCCTCTGTACAATACAAACAGACTGCCCTGATCTGGCTCATCAAAGCATGGCTGAAGCCTCTGTACAATACAAACAGACTCTCCTGATCTGGCTCATCAAAGCATGGCTGAAGCCTCTGTACAATACAAACAGACTGCCCTGATCTGGCTCATCAAAGCATGGCTGAACCCTCTGTACAATACAAACAGACTGCCCTGATCTGGCTCATCAAAGCATGGCTGAAGCCTCTGTACAATACAAACAGACTGCCCTGATCTGGCTCATCAAAGCATGACTGAAGCCTCTGTACATCACAAACAGACTGCCCTGATCTGGCTCATCAAAGCATGGCTGAAGCCTCTGTACATCACAAACAGACTACCCTGATCTGGCTCATCAAAGCATGGCTGAAGCCTCTGTACAATACAAACAGACTGCCCTGATCTGGCTCATCAAAGCATGGCTGAAGCCTCTGTACAATACAAACAGACTGCCCTGATCTGGCTCATCAAAGCATGACTGAACCCTCTGTACATCACAATCAGACTGCCCTGATCTGGCTCATCAAAGCATGGCTGAAGCCTCTGTACAATACAAACAGACTGCCCTGATCTGGCTCATCAAAGCATGGCTGAACCCTCTCTACACCACAAACAGACTGCCCTGATCTGGCTCATCAAAGCATGGCTGAACCCTCTCTACATCACAAACAGACTGCCCTGATCTGGCTCATCAAAGCATGGCTGAAGCCTCTGTACATCACAAACAGACTGCCCTGATCTGGCTCATCAAAACATGGCTGAACTCTCTGTACATCACAATTAGACTGCCCTGATCTGGCTCATCAAAGCATGGATGAACCCTCTGTACATCACAATCAGACTGATAAGATCTGGCTCATCAAAGCATGGCTGAACCCTCTGTACATCACAATCAGACTGCCCTGATCTGGCTCATCAAATCATGGCTGAACCCTCTGTACATCACAATCAGACTGCCCTGATCTGGCTCATCAAATCATGGCTGAACCCTCTGTACCTCACAATCAGACTGCCCTGGTCTGGCTCATTAAAACATGGCTGAACCTTCTGTACATCACAATCAGACTGCCCTCATCTGGCTCATCAAAACATGACTGAACTCTCTGTACATCACAATCAGACTGCTGTGATCAGGCTCATCAAATCATGGCTGAACCCTCTGTACATCACAATCAGACTGCTGTGATCAGGCTCATCAAAGCATGGCTGAACCCTCTGTACATCACAATCAGACTGCTGTGATCAGGCTCATCAAATCATGGCTGAACCCTCTGTACATCACAATCAGACTGCTGTGATCAGGCTTATCAAAGCATGGCTGAACCCTCTGTACATCACAATCAGACTGCTGTGATCAGGCTCATCAAAGCAGGGCTGAACCCTATGTACATAACAATCAGACTGCTGTGATCAGGCTCATCAAAACATCGCTGAACCCTCTGTACATCACAATCAGACTGATGTGATCTGGCTCATCAAAACATGGCTGAACCCTCTGCACATCACAATCAGACTGCCCTGATCTGGCTCATCAAAACATGGCTGAACCCTCTGTACATCACAATCAGACTGCCCTGATTTGGCTCATCAAATCATGGCTGAACCCTCTGTACATCACAATTAGACTGCCCTGATCTGGCTCATCAAAACATGGCTGAACCCTCTGTACTTCACAATCAGACTGCCCTGATCTGGCTCATCAAAACATGGATGAACCCTCTGTACATCACAATCAGACTGCCCTGATCAGGTTCATCAAAGCATGGCTGAACCCTCTGTACATCACAATCAGACTGCCCTGATCTGGCTCATCAAAGCATGGCTGAAGCCTCTGTACAATACAATCAGACTGCCCTGATCAGGCTCATCAAGCATGGATGAACCCTGTGTACATCACAATCAGACTGCCCTGATCAGGCTCATCAAAGCATGGATAAACCCTCTGTACATCACAATCAGACTGTCCTGATCTGGCTCATCAAAACATGACTGAACCCTCTGTTCATCACAATCAGACTGCCCTGATCTGGCTCATCAAAGCATGGATGAACCCTCTGTACATCACAATCAGACTGTCCTGATCTGGCTCATCAAAACATGACTGAACCCTCTGTACATCACAAACAGTCTGCCCTGATCTGGCTCATCAAAGCATGGCTGAACCCTATGTACATCACAAACAGACTGCCCTGATCTGGCTCATCAAAGCATGGCTGAAGCCTCTGTACAATACAAACAGACTGCCCTGATCTGGCTCATCAAAGCATGGCTGAAGCCTCTGTACATCACAATCAGACTGCACTGATCCGGCTCATCAAAGCATGACTGAACCCTCTGTACATCACAATCAGACTGCCCTGATCTGGCTCATCAAAGCATGACTGAAGCCTCTGTACAATACAAACAGACTGCCCTGATCTGGCTCATCAAAGCATGGCTGAACCCTCTCTACATCACAAACAGACTGCCCTGATCTGGCTCATCAAAGCATGGCTGAACCCTCTTTACATCACAAACAGACTGCCCTGATCTGGCTCATCAAAGCATGGCTGAACCCTCTGTACATCACAATCAGACTGTTGTGATCTGGCTCATCAAAGCATGGCTGAACCCTCTGTACATCACAAACAGACTGCCCTGATCTGGCTCATCAAAACATGGCTGAACTCTCTGTACATCACAATCAGACCGCTGTGATCAGGCTCATCAAAGCATGGCTGAACCCTCTGTACATCACAATCAGACTGATAAGATCTGGCTCATCAAAGCATGGCTGAACCCTCTGTACATCACAATCAGACTGCCCTGATCTGGCTCATCAAAGCATGGCTGAACCCTCTGTACATCACAATCAGACTGTTGTGATCTGGCTCATCAAAGCATGGCTGAACCCTCTGTACATCACAATCAGACTGCTGTGATCAGGCTCATCAAATCATGGCTGAACCCTCTGTACATCACAATCAGACTGCTGTGATCAGGCTCATCAAAGCATGGCTGAACCCTCTGTACATCACAATCAGACTGCTGTGATCAGGCTCATCAAATCATGGCTGAACCCTCTGTACATCACAATCAGACTGCTGTGATCAGGCTCATCAAAGCATGGCTGAACCCTCTGTACATCACAATCAGACTGCTGTGATCAGGCTCATCAAAGCATGGCTGAACCTTCTGTACATCACAATCAGACTGCTGTGATCAGGCTCATCAAAGCATGGCTGAACACTCTGTACTTCACAATCAGACTGCCCTGATCTGGCTCATCAAAACATGGATGAACCCTCTGTACATCACAATCAGACTGCCCTGATCTGGCTCATCAAAACATGGCTGAACCCTCTGTACTTCACAATCAGACTGCCCTGATCTGGCTCATCAAAACATGGATGAACCCTCTGTACATCACAATCAGACTGCCCTGATCTGGCTCATCAAAACATGGCTGAACCCTCTGTACATCACAATCAGACTGCCCTGATCAGGCTCATCAAAACATGGCTGAACCCTCTGTACATCACAATCAGACTGCCCTGATCTGGCTCATCAAAGCATTGCTGAACCCTCTGTACATCACAGTCAGACTGCCCTGATCTGGCTCATCAAAGCATGGATGAACCCTCTGTACATCACAAACAGACTGTCCTGATCTGGCTTATCAATCATTAGTATATTACACATAAAAGTAATATCTTCACTTGTATCAGTTATAAAAGAAAAGTCAATCTCTGGGTGATTAAACACTTGGCAAAAATTAAATAATCTTAGTTAAAAAGATGAAGGATTTTTTTTTTAAATTTTACTTAAAAAGCAATGATACAATACGGTTCTAAAAATAGATATATCGTTATGTAGCAAAACTTCTTTTTGTTCTTTTATATGTCATGGTTGAAGTCTTAAATGCCTATAAATGAAAGAAGAAAGAAGAACACATTTTACTTTGTAAAATTATAACAATATTGGGTTTATTTTATTTTATATTCTTATCAAGTTAATCCACTTATATTGAGATGCCATCAGCTTAAAATGCAACAATACAAAATTTTATGTGTTTGCTTGTGTGGCTTCTATAAAAATATAATTTTGTGACATATTCAGTGGCAAACCTACTACAGTGAAACAAGTTAATTTCAGCTAAAGAGGGGAGTGCAGTAATGGGGTTTGACCCCAGACAAGATTCACTTCTATCGAGATGGTAAGTGCATGTATGGTGCAGAAATCCAGAGTACCAGAGAAAACCATTGGCCATTAGGAAGATAACTGACAAACTTCCTTTTACTATGATTTGCCTGAGTGGGATTTGAAACTAGACAATGAGACACAATCTGGGATAGAACCCCACTCTGGTGGATTCTAGTGTGAGAAAATTTGTTAGTTTGCTTGCCAAAGGTTCATGGTTTTCTCCAGATACTCCGGTTACATCCATAATTCCAGAACTTACTGTCTTGATATAAGTGAAATAATCTTGATTTGGCCATAATCACGATAACTGCATCACTCCAGGAACTCTGGTTCCCTCCATCATCCCAGAACATTTATATGATAGAATTTCACTCCATTCTCTCATGTATATTGTAGGTCAAGCTGTGCTGTATTTGTATGTACATGTAAGATGTATATAGCCTCTCTGTTCTGATTTATTACATGTTCCATATGTTGACCATGCTTGAATGGTAATCTCCTTCCAGTCCTGTTATTGACTTTAAATCAGTGTGTCAATGTCTTTCTTGGTTTTTGACCTCCAGGTTATTGACACCAGTTGGACACTGACTGCTAGTGAAATATGTGTTAAAATAACCAAGCTTGGCCACTGTCAAAATATTTTGAAAATAAAATCGTACAAATCATTATGATAAATAAATAAATAAATAAAAATATGAAAAATTATTTATAGTAAAATATATAAATATGGTAAATTCTTGATAGTAAATAAATTAATGAATAAAATGTAAATTTTTATAAGAATTGTGCAACCATTGGATATTGTAGGAATTATTTGAAGTTGTTGTGGACCAACGAGGTTAAAACTGTTTCATATTTTACTGTTCTTAATCATTTGATGAGCACACACAGATGTCACACACACAGTAATAACTAAATCATGATTTTGTCATTAAACCCTCCTTGTAGAACTAAGAAGAAATATTTTAGGGATTGTTTCATGTGCAAAAAACAGTAACTGGATATTTTTTGCTTAGCAACATGTTGAACATGTCATGAGTATAAAATTAAGTTAAAAGTCTCCGTACTGGTTGTAATGTGATCCATATAACAGGCCACCTAAATAAAGTCCATACTTCTGTTTTAATCCAGTGTCTGCAACAGTAGCAATAGAATGAGGTCAAAGGTCAAACTAAATCTTGCAGAGTGGCATATTGTAAAATATAGAGCTGACTTGATTGAATTAATTTTTGTTTCTTTATAGATATGGTAATACCATAGATGCTAATGCACAGTTAGCCCTGTATATAAAAACCACCAATGTGACCTCAGAAATATGACGTTATAGACAGGTATTGTTTTTGTATGAAATATGACCTTGAACATTAAACATATGTTAGTGTTTATAATATAGAGGTTCCATTTTAGTTGAAATATAAAGCAAAGGGAACTTTAAACAAGTTGGTCATTATATAGAGGTCCATTTGATTGAAATGTAAATTAAAAAGGATTTTTAAATACTATATTAATGGACATGTGGTCTTTATGTAGAGGTTCGTTTTTGTTGAGATATGAAACAAAAGGACCACAAAACACAGGTCTCAAATTCTCAATTGGCAAATCCTCTAAATATAAGCAGCTTTACTTACATCTTTCCACTGAAGTGGAACTTTTGAGTGTTCAATCCAGGAATGTAATATGGGGTTCTTATGGTCCAGGTCTTGAAAAAAAAACCTGAGACATATTTGTAAAAATAGGGGGCAAACTTATAATCTTTTTTTTTTCTTTTTAAACTTCAATATTTAGATACCAACTTGAAAAATGAATATTTCATATATACTTTCTGTTTTGAGTAAAAAATAGAAAGAATAAATGAAAAGATTTAGAACAGGTTTATTGTAACTCGTTTTAACTGAAAAGATGGACCAGGGTAATGGCCATCTGTCAAAATTTTGTGAAAAAAATTATTACTTTCTGGCCAATGGTGCAAGAGTCCTTTTAGACTGAACACTGCTTTTGGTTACATAAAATTAAATAATGGTGAATAAATTTCAGACTATAACTTAGGGCATGCCTCTAAAATCAGCTATCAGCTTTTTTGTGTACTATATATTTTAACCGTGTTTTATTAGTACAAGTTATACCCACTCATAAAACAGGGGGGATCATGGTAGCATGCTACGTCACCATACATCATCAACGTGTTGTGTAGTATTGCACATTCAAACTGCCCTTAGAAGACTACTGTAGCTCGCTCCTGTATGCAAAATTAAGGGAGTTTGAGAGTCAGTAGCTCTTTTTAAGGATTATCTTTGAAGGAAGAACTAAGGGGTTGACTTTTTACCAGAAATACAGGAGATGGTGTGAAAAATTTACAAAATTACAAAGGTTCAAAGCCTTTGTTTTTTATCCCAACATAATTTCAAAAAATATAGGATACTTTTTTGTTTTCTATTATGCGGAAACCTTTATGTGAAATTTTAACAAAAATGGTATCATGGAAATGTTTTAATCAATTTAGGACAAATATGGAATTACTGGTTATATTTTTCCTATTAGCTATTCCAAGTTCTTTATCAGCCCCCTCAACTACGACGTCGCTGAATGGAGTACCGTTAATGCCAGGTAGGTAGATTACCCATAATGCATCTGTTATTGCCACATCAGCCATTTCTGTGGGTACATAATGATGTATTTTTATTTAATTTGTAATTTGTGTATTTTTTATTTTTTTTTATAATCTTTATTTAGGCAATATTCTGTTGTAATTTTATATTAATTATGGTATTACAACTTGTCATATTTCTCTCCAGTATAATGACTACCTGTTGAATAAAATCAGTATTTTAGGTCCTTTGCCTCAATGTTTTAGGCACCATTATGGTAGCTCAGTTGATATAGTGCTTTCTCTGTGTGTGGTAAGCTAGGAGTCCGAACCCCGGCTGGTTCTGACAAATATTTGAAAATAGTAGTGACAGCTCTGTCTCAAAGCACTTGGGTTGAAAGTCACTGTTCCTTGGATAAGACCTAAAAACTGATGCCCTTTGTTAGGGTAGGCATGGCATGTAAAAAATCTCACTTCATATTGCCCAAAGCAAACTGCAAAGTTAAACATTTCTGCTGCTTTATTTATCGCTGGTGATGTCCTGATATCAGTGAAATATTGTTGTCTGGAAATTCAATCAAATTAACTGTAGAATCTGCATGAGAGTGATTTGGACCCGGGTGTTGAGAGGTGCTGTGATTTGTAAGTGCCTGCTTCAGACCACTATGCCAATGCTGACAGTATAGTGAAAATAAAAACCGGTTCATGGTGGTCTAATTATATTAAAACTAAGTTCGGATGGATCAAGTGGTACCTAAAAGCACTGGTCTTTATAGACAGGTGGTCCCTATATAAAGGTTACCACTATGGCAGTTTGATCATCATAGTTTTAACCATACAGTTGACTCTTAGTACTGCGCTACTTTTCGAGTCTACTTCGTTAATTGGTCAAAATCCCAGCAGTGCAAGGTGATTTTTTTACCCCTGTTAACATTTATGGCACTTCAGATAAACGCAAGAACAATGTTTTTTTGTCTTAGTAGACATGGAAAAATCTCCTCACTTTTCATGGCCGTGATTGATTTTGCAAACTGTAACCCGTGACATCTACACTAAGACCCATTTTGCTCAAGTTTTGATAAATAATGAAAAATATGAAATGTAAATTAAAAATTAGAAATTAGCTATTGCCTTTGAACTATTTGCATGTATGTAAAAAAAACAAGTTTTAATTTAATTTTTTAATTAAAAAAATTCATAGTGCAATGTACAGGAACCTAAAATGTCATTTAGTATTTTTAAGAATTAATTGTACAAGTTTGAAATTCAGTGTCTAAGAGTTATTTGTATGTTAAAAAAATTTTTATTTCTATGAAGTTTCAATTGATTTCATGAAATTATCTCCCTTTAATTCTTGTTAACTGGGTGGCAGGAAAAAATCTGATGATTGCAACCTACCTTCCCCAAATACTAAAATGAACTTTTCTTGATAAGGGTCAAGGGTCATGATGATAGATTCTCAAAGTTCAATTAATTTTTAAAGATTTCTGAAAATAGCATTTTAAATAGCTAGCATTAAATTTGGCAGTTGGGGGGGGGGATGGATTTGATAGAGATGTTTATACAGGTCGTTCCACTGATTTTAGGGTGTGACATTAGCTTATTTTGAATACAGACAAGATTTAAACAGATATAAAACACAAGTCTATCTTTGTTAAATATGTTACATTATTGGATAATGATAAATTTTTATCTAAATTTATCGTGCAACTCTGTGTAAGTGAAAGGTCAGGAGTTTGAATCCTGACATGAGTGTAATCTTTGACCAAGAACTAAACTTTTAGTTAGCCATGCTTTACTACATTAGGACACTGGATGTGATAAATTGATATTCCAAAAATTAGTAAGGGCATGAATATGTTTTAATTCAAATGATTTTTATATTAGCAGAAAGACTTAAAATTCCATTTGAACCCTCAGCTAAAGTTGATTTTGTCTGGAAACGCAAAAATAATTTTTTAAAAAAATGATAGAATCGAGCCATTTTTAATCAATGAAAAATATTTTTTCAAATTTTTTACATAGAATTAAATGGGGTTACAAATAGAAGTCTATATACCATATTTAAGCTGCCGTTACTTTGCCCATGACATACACTTTTAGTAATTACTAATGTGAGTCCTTCTGATTTAGAATTATTTGAAAATAGATAAAAATCTAATATAAGATTAGGGAAAATAAAATACAGAATTCTTGTATAATAAAAACTAAATTTGAATTATCTCCTTGAAATTGAATTTTTTTGCCACACATAACTGTTTGCCACGTATATGATGACATAGTTTCTACATGAACTGGGCCATACATTGGCAGTTTGATTTATGATATCCTGTCATGTAAAATGCTGTGTCAGCACATTTCTACACATCTGGTGGTACAAGACATGACTGACTGTGTGTTATAATTTTTTGTTGGTAGACATAGCCTGACAGCTCTTATATAATCAGAACATTTTTCAGCAGAAATTTTCATATTTTAATTTCTTCCTCATTTTCCTATAATATTGGTTCTTTTTACTTGTTATTGAAGTCTGATAGTTTTTTTTTTTTTGGAAATTTGATATTTAAGGGTACAGTTGCGTCACTCTGTAGGCCAATGTGAATCTTTCATACTTTAAATCTAAATTGAATTAGAAGACACTCAAGCTTTATTAAGCAATTATAGCTAAAGCTAAATAGCTTAGTTTTCAAATATAAACCATTCCACAATGTGTACATTTTCTGTAGGTGTGCATGAAAATCTCTTTTTTCTGACCCTGATGAAAGATTTTTAATGTATTTAGATTCAGGATTTAAATAGCAATGGAAGTTAATATTTTCAGATTTTTTATGCCACAAATTTTACAGGACTATGCAAACTTTACTATTTTAGAAAATGTTTTAAAATTCTTAACTAATTTAAATTTAAATTTAAATGATTTTTTTTAAATATCTAACTACATGTATATAAAAGCATATCAGCATAACTGGATGATTAGAGCTTATTTCAATCACTGCCATTTTTCTCAAGGATTTTCATTTAAATTTGAGGAATCAGACTTATTAACTTTTACAAATACATGCATACATTTGCCTTGACCTGAACTTTTAGAGTATTCTTCTCATTGACATCTCTATTAATCTTATTGCTGGTAATATCACAATATAAGTGATAACCAGAACTGGGACATAAAATCATAATGTATTCACTATTTCTGTGTAGTTAATTAAATAAATAAAGTATGGCTCTCAACACTTAGAATAACTGATGATAATATGATTTATTGTCGACATGTTTCGGCAGCTAGGCTGCCGTCATCAGGACTGATATAATACAATTTCAATTTCCCTGAAGTACAAAAAATGGCTACATAAATGGCTCAAAAATGGCTAAGTATAATCACGTGATATTGATTGTTTTGATTGTGTTGTTAGTAACTGTACTGTTTGTTTACCCTTGTAAGTATTATTGTAATTTAACAGTTTGTAATATTGTTCACTTATTAAAATCATTAAAATTCAATAGAAAATTAACCTGATTGTTTGTTGTTATTTATATTGTCCGCTGAATATTCCATAAACACTGTAAACATATACTTCCCTCGTTGTTAGCGAAGGAGGAAGTTCATCTAAGCATACTGTATTTTCTTCCGTTGATAGGAGCATCGTAGATTTAACTGTACTGTAGGATTCAATTTCTTGGTTGACATCTTTATAGTCTAAATTTAATTCCTTTATGATTTCATTAAATTTATTATTCAAGGATGTGTTAGAATTAGATTGATATCCTAAGGTTTTGTAGTTTATAGACGATGATCCAACGTCTATAAACTACAAAACCTTAGGATATCAATCTAATTCTAACACATCCTTGAATAATAAATTTAATGAAATCATAAAGGAATTAAATTTAGACTATAAAGATGTCAACCAAGAAATTGAATCCTACAGTACAGTTAAATCTACGATGCTCCTATCAACGGAAGAAAATACAGTATGCTTAGATGAACTTCCTCCTTCGCTAACAACGAGGGAAGTATATGTTTACAGTGTTTATGGAATATTCAGCGGACAATATAAATAACAACAAACAATCAGGTTAATTTTCTATTGAATTTTAATGATTTTAATAAGTGAACAATATTACAAACTGTTAAATTACAATAATACTTACAAGGGTAAACAAACAGTACAGTTACTAACAACACAATCAAAACAATCAATATCACGTGATTATACTTAGCCATTTTTGAGCCATTTATGTAGCCATTTTTTGTACTTCAGGGAAATTGAAATTGTATTATATCAGTCCTGATGACGGCAGCCTAGCTGCCGAAACATGTCGACAATAAATCATATTATCATCAGTTATTCTAAGTGTTGAGAGCCATACTTTATTTATTTAATTAATTACACTGACTTATGGAACTCTACTGAATACCATAGGTATCCACTAAGAATAATAATAGCCATAATTAGTACCTTAGGGGTGTTGGTTTCCTTTCCATATTACTATTTCTGTGTAGATAAAAGTTTCTTGACCTATTCGACATCTCCATTAATTCTATAGCTGGTCACCTCTTGATGCAAGTCAGAACTACAAAACTTGTCATCTATAGTCAACCCAGGATCTCCTGTGGTCACATGTGGTCACTAAGACCACTCATGGTCATCAGGTTCACCTGAGTTCATCCATGATTACAAATACAGTGTGTATCACCTAAGGTCACCCATGGTCACCAGAATCACATGAGGTCACCAAGCTCACCTAATAGCATCCATGATCACCAAGGTCACCCATGGTAAAAATTCCAGAATCACCTGAGGTCATCTATGATTACCTTAATCATCCAAGTACAACCATGGTCAGAGTTACCTGTGGTCACTTAGATCACTCATGGTCACCAGGATCGCCTGAAGTCATCCATTGTAACCATGGTCAGAATTACATGAGTTCACCTGATGGCATCCATGATTACCAAAGTCGCCCATGGTTACCATGGTCAAAATCAACTAAGGTCTTCATTGGTCACTACTGGTCACCACTATCACCATATGTCGCAGTGAGGTATAATCTTTACTGGCATCGCAATTTTCTTACTCAGTTTCTTGACCTGGTTGTGTAGTAGTTATGTGTCATTGACCCACCATTTCCATCCTGATTATTTTTTGTGTGGACTAACTTTCCTAGGAGTTTGTTGATGATGATACCAGCTTGTCTTAAAGATAACATGACCTGATTCTACATATTTACCAGCCAGGGATTTGACCTCAGATAAACCAAGATGTTAAAAAAACATGTAAAATAAAGACTCTTTAGAATTTAAACATGTGTTACTTTAAGTACAGTTCTAAGATCTGTTTGATGATACCGCTGTGATTCTGAGTGATGGACAAATCTATGATGGTCTTGTCAGTGATCAGTTGGTCATAGATTTCCATCTACCAAAGAATGCCCAAGTTTCCAGTTTGACCAAAATTAATCAGTTGTTTCTTGCTATATAACACTTTTTATCTTTGCCATCTGGATTATCATAACATTTTAAGACAGAAATTTAGATCATGTTTCTCTGTGGTCAGTCCATGATGGTATTATAAATAGTCAATTGACCATACACTGATGTCTTAATAAAGGGTTTGACAGTCTAGAGACATTCAATAAAACATTGTTATAACAATTCACTAATTACTTGATTACCAAATATATAAACAGTCCCAAATAGTTTTGTTTCCCTTTGGTTAAATATGTTACTATTTCAACTGATTTATAACACAAAATTCCCAAGTCACCCTCTTCCAATGGCAAAGTGGTTAAGGCATTAGCCTAAAAACAAGGTTTCTGACTGGAATTCTCAAGTCACCCCCTTCCAATGACACAGTGTTTAAGACATCAGTCTTAAAAACAGAGGTTTCTAACTGCTGTGGGTCCAACCGTTGTCAGCAGTAAGTGAGAAAGGTGTTTTACTTTGTCATAGGCCTCTACCAGTATAATGGACCGAGTGGCCTGTGTTGTTTATCTGCCACATTGCTGCCAAGTGTACTAGCACTATAAAGGCTGCTGTAAGTGTCGCTGGTAAAATGCCAATCATAAATACTTCCTAACTAAACTTGTGTTATGATTAATCCATGAAATTGATAAGTAAAAATTGTCTTGTTGTGAATGGATTATAAATTGCTGATGTGACATAAAACAACATTCAACCATTAATCAATATTAGACTGAATCTGAAGGTTTTACTGTACAATAATCACTCTATGTACATGATTTAAGAAATAAGGTAATTTTCCAATGTCTTCATGAACTTGCATTAAAGCCTTTTTTTTTGCAAAAATTTTAGACAGCCCATTATACTTTATGAGTTCATGAAGACATTAGAAAATTACCTTATTTTTTATATTTACAATATTTATAAAAATTCATTTTATTGCCATCTCACATTTTCCATGTTAATTTGAAAACAATTTTAAATGCACTGCTGTTGCACCTTCTCACAAAAATGGGTAGTCTCCTGTCAGTCAACCAGAGCATTTGACAACTGCATCATCATGTCATGAGCAAGGTCTCTATAGTCAATATCAAATACTTTATTGAAGCAGAGGTATTGCAATTGTAAATATACATGTCGAAAATAAACATTAAAATAATCTAGGGATATATCAACATGAAAAACATGTGTAAAATAGAGAGATTGAGATCTAGCTGAATGATATCTCTGTGGTCAGTCCATGGTGGTCTTGTAAGTGGTCAATTGACCATGTAGGAGTCCATGTACCATAGATAAATAAGTAGTAGATTGGTCATATACAACCAGCAGGATGCTCTGATAGAATTAAGATTAACAACATCCCATCACAAGATTTATTACTTTTTATGTGCTTGCTTGGGAATATAGTTTTTAATTCTAAATTAGCAAAAAATGACCAAAATGCTGTCTACCTCAATTTAATGTCTCCAGTCCAGTAGACCCTAGGTTTCTATTTCACTTAGACAGATTCTAGTGTGAGAAAGTTTGTCAGTTTGGTTATCAAGGGTAAATATTTCTATGGGCACTCTAGTTTCCTCCACTATTCCAGAGCAAATGACATCAGTAGAAGTGAAAGAATTTTGACTGGGGTGTAAAGTTAAGATTGGTTATTAGACAATCATGATTTTGATTTATGGCAATTTAACCACAAACAATAAAGTTATGACATCAAACACTAAATTGTCTACTGAAGCACTCATTCTGAACACAGGCTGTTTGGTTAACATTTGTCTGTCTATGTTTTCCTGGGTAATTGCCCGAGAAAATCTGTCCATTAAAAATAACACAAATAAACACAATTACATAATCTCTTGATTATTTGATGAAATATATATTTCTTTTTTATTAATCTTTATCATTAAATTACCCTTAATGTCCATCACTGATACATCATTTCTGATGGCAATTATAGCCCATGTTCTGCATACAAACACTGGACATACAGTCCAACCTGCCTCTATTTAAGGGCCACCTGCTTATAAAGGCCAGTAGAATTATATCCCAATTGTTATTTATTCATATTATTTGAACCTATATATAAGGGCCATCTGCCCATAAAGGTCACTTTTACTGGTTCTCTTGTGTGGCCTTTATAGACAGGTTTGACTGTACTTAGTAAATTCTGCATGATGAATTTTTCTTATTTAACCCTCTAAATCTCTACACCCCTTTCTCAGATTTAATTTTGGTGTAAAAATGTGTTTTATAATCCAGGAAATATGGTAATTAAGAGTCAAATTAAGATAAAGAATAACACATGTCTTAGTTTTATCTGTATTTAAATGTCCAGAGATTTGTAAGATTATGAGATATCTGTATAACTCTACCAGATTACCAGATGTCCGATAATCTGAACATTAAACTAGCCAAGCTTCACTTAGGAATGTTTAAATCTTGAAATTTATGTTTATAAAAAGCTAAATTAGAAATTAGATATACATTGATATCTTCAATAATACCATGTTAGTAAAAAAACTTCTATATTTCCATATATAATACCATGTTGGTAATAAAAACTTCTATATTTCCATATATAATACCATGTTGGTAAAAAAACTTCTATATTTCCATATATAATACCATGTTGGTAAAAAAACTTCTATATTTCCATATATAATACCATGTTGGTAAAAAAACTTCTATATTTCCATATATAATACCATGTTGGTAAAAAAACTTCTATATTTCCCAGTCCTTATTTAACCTTCTAGGTTTAGATCACACTTGAGACAGATCCTAGTATAAGAAAGTCATTCACTTGGCATAATTTACCGGTAATGGTTTTCTTTGGGTACTCTGGTTTCCTCCACCATCTTAGAACTGACCACTCGATTAAAATTAAAGAATTGGCTGGGGTATAAAACATTATTTCTCCACTTCAGTTTTCTAACTATAATCATAGGATTTTCACTGTAAGCCAATTTATAAAATTGCTAAGGCTGTACTTGGAATATTTTGTTAATTCTAACTCTTATTATGCAAATGTTATGTATGGTCTTTAAAATCCTTGAAATTTGAGATCCAGTTTGGTTAAATTATCAGACATTGACTATATTTGTACAGTAAATCTTTCCTAGAAAATGTCACTATTTCATATTGCTGATGAATACTAACAACTAAAATAAAGGTGAATATATATAGTGTATAGTCATTCAAATTATATTTTTATATGAAATCAGTATACCAGTAACAGGGATGTAGCAGATTGAGGTCTTGGTGACCAGCACCTCTCATTGCCTACGTATAAAACCCACTAATACATTTCCTAGTGTGAGAATGACTAATACAGATCCTAGTGTGAGAATGACTAATATAGATTCTAGTGTGAGAATGTTGGTCAGTTTGCTTGCTCGAGGTCAATGGTTTTCTCTGGGTACTACAATTTTTTCCACCATTCAAATAATGACCACTTCCACATAGGCAAATGAATCTTGACTTGGGCATAAAACACCATTACTCCAGTCCACTCAGAATAACAGCACAAAAAGAGTAATTTAATAACATGATAATCAGAGTTTGAAAAAAAACATATAATTAGATACATGAAGAATGTTACCTATCTGCTTTAATTGTACTGAGAAGTCCTTCAGTAAGTGGGAGGTCGTGGGTTTGAACCCCGACCGAGTCTGACCTAAGACTTGAAAGTGGGTAGTTACTGTTCTTTTGCAAAGCTCTCAGCATTACGAAATAAAAATCACAGTTCTTTCAGATGGGAACTTAAAATAAACAAGGTAGGCATGGCACCATAAAAAATCCTGCTGTATAATGCCATCAGCACAATGCATAGGGAAAAATTTCTACACCTTTGTCTGTAGATGGTGACGTCTTGATATAAGTGAAAAATTCTTGGCAGGGACGTTAAACACCATTACTCATTTTACTTCTTCAGTAATTTGTACAATTTAAATTCCGGCCTTGGTGGCCAAGTGGACTAAAGTGTGCAGTTATGGATCACAGTGCAGATCACCACCTAGGTTCCAATCCCACTCTGGACAGATCCTAGTTTGAGAAAGTTTAACACTTCACTTGATGAAGTTCATTTGTTTTCTGTGGGCACTCCAATTTCCCCTACCATTCCTGTACTGACTGCCAGGATTTAAGTGAAGGTATTAATAGCTGGGGTGTAAAACTCCATTACTTAACCTCTCTCTACCCTTCAGTAATTATATTATTATTATTTTGTTATATAGGTACGGCAGATTACCCTTCAGTAATTATATCATTATTATTTTGTTATATATGTACGGCAGATTTCCCTTCAGTAATTATATCATTATTATTTTGTTATAAAGGTACGGCAGATTACCCTTCAGTAATTATATCATTATTATTTTGTTATAAAGGTACGGCAGATTACCCTTCAGTAATTATATCATTATTATTTTGTTATATATGTACGGCAGATTTCCCTTCAGTAATTATATCATTATTATTTTGTTATAAAGGTACGGCAGATTACCCTTCAGTAATTATATCATTATTATTTTGTTATAAAGGTACGGCAGATTACCCTTCAGTAATTATATCATTATTATTTTGTTATATAGGTACGGCAGATTACCCTTCAGTAATTATGTTATTATTATTTTGTTATATAGGTACGGCAGATTACCCTTCAGTAATTATGTTATTATTATTTTGTTATATAGGTACGGCAGATTACCCTTCAGTAATTATATCATATTATTTTGTTATATAGGTACGGCAGATTACCCTTCAGTAATTATATCATTATTATTTTGTTATATAGGTACTGCAGATCTACTGGCCGCTGTTACAATAGAAGAGAGACATATTGTTGGTGGAGCATGTTCTGAAGCAGGACGATCCGATAGAGCCTATAGCATTCCTAAACAACAATTTTTAAGTTCAGAATTTACAACTGTATTTCCACGTAAGTATAGTAAATAATCATTTACATTTCTAGGAATATCATTTGGGGTCGGTTTTTCAAATCTACATTAGCTTTACCACTTGGTCAGCAAAAAATTTTATCTTGTTTACTGGGCAGAGTTTTTAAAATTTATGTTAAAAAATTAATGCATAAAATTTAACAATAAAATTATGCATAAAATTACTGTTATCAAAAGAAATAATTGAAGTCAAAACTCTTATGTCTATTACCTATTAATTTTTCATTTTAATATCTTTTCACTAACCATTTAGTTAAGATAATGGTGCCTTGAACAACCAGACCCGGGTGAAAAATGGTACCAAGCATGATTGTATTAATCAAATATGCGAACACCAAAAGAACATCTGAAAACTGTTAATTGTGTGCTTTTGAACTATCCATAAAATAAAGTGAAAACCAGAAGAACATGTATAATGTATCAGAGGGGTATTCATGAGAATGCCTCCAAAAATATGCTAAATAGGAAAAATTGAATTATATATAAACATGATAAATTTGATGATTAATTTTTAATTTAAACCATTTCTCTGAAAATTACAATATAATCATTTTAATATTACATGATAAAGGATAATGTCAAAATGATGACAAAGGTATGTCAGGATGATATGGTAAATATGATATGCATAGGATATAAATTGAGGTATCGCCGACCATGCTTTTTATGTTCCAATACTGGCTGCCATCATTAAAGCAATAAAATCTGTAGACTAAAATTTATACATGGTCATGCATATTTGTACACACAAAAATTTGTCCACTCTAAAGTTCATACATGCTAAAATTTGTACACTCTGAAATTTGTATGCTTTAAAATTTATACATGCTAGAATTTGTATACACTATAATTTGTATTAAAATTTGTACATCTAAAATTTGTATTAAAGTTTGTACACTCTAAAATTGTACATGCTATAGTTTGTACACTAATTATACTCAGAAGTTCAATAAAGCAGTTTTTATTTTTTGGTAATTTACAGATGGAGTTCCAGAAAATTTCTCAGTGATAGCAACAATAAAGCCAACATATGATACAACTGGACCTTTGTTTGCTTTCTACGACATCCAGAGAACATCAGATGAGGAGGTTCCATTTTTATCCTTGACTGTTGGAAACACCGTTGTATTCAACTATGCCCAGCAAAATCATGGAGATGGACCAGAGCCAGGATTTAAATTTGCCTGGAATTTAGCAGATGGAATGTGAGTTATAGTGAGTTTTATGTATTGAATTCTAATATAAACTCAAATGATAGTCTCTGCTCTTCAGTATAGTAACTAACCACTGCAATAGCTCAGTAAGTAGAGTGCTCAATCCGTAAGTGGGAGGTCATGGGTTCGAACCTCAACCCGGTCTGACCCAAGACTTGAAAGTTTGTTGTGATTGTTCTTTCTCTAAGCACTTGACATTATGAAATAAAAATCATGGTTCTTTTAGGACGCACAGGCTAAATTACTGCACATTTGCTTATAGCTGGCAACATCTCGATATAAGTGAAATATTGTTGGCTGTTACCATTACTCACTCATTCTGTAGAGTGATTGTGTATCGTAGGCTCAACCTTTAGAATGATTGTGTGTGTGTTGTAGGCTGGGCCTCTTGTCCACATTATAGTAACTCATTCTGTAGAGTGATTGTTTGTGTGTTGTACGCTGGGCCTCTGTGTCTCAGTATAGTAACTCATTCTGTAGAGTGATTGTGTGTGTGTTGTACGCTGGGCCTCTGCTCCTCAGTATAGTAACTCATTCTGTAGAGTGATTGTGTGTGTAATGTAGGCTGGGCCTCTGCTCCTCAGTATAGTAACTCATTCTGTAGAGTGATTGTGTGTGTAATGTAGGCTGGGCCTCTGTTCCTCAGTATAGTAACTCATTCTGTAGAGTGATTGGTTGTGTAATGTAGGCTGGGCCTCTGTTCCTCAGTATAGTAACTCATTCTGTAGAGTGATTGGTTGTGTAATGTAGGCTGGGCCTCTGCTCCTCAGTATAGTAACTCATTCTGTAGAGTGATTGGTTGTGTAATGTAGGCTGGGCCTCTGCTCCTCAGTATAGTAACTCATTCTGTAGAGTGATTGTGTGTAATGTAGGCTGGGCCTCTGTTCCTCAGTATAGTAACTCATTCTGTAGAGTGATTGTGTGTGTAATGTAGGCTGGGCCTCTGTTCCTCAGTATAGTAACTCATTCTGTAGAGTGATTGGTTGTGTAATGTAGGCTGGGCCTCTGTTCCTCAGTATAGTAACTCATTCTGTAGAGTGATTGGTTGTGTAATGTAGGCTGGGCCTCTGCTCCTCAGTATAGTAACTCATTCTGTAGAGTGATTGGTTGTGTAATGTAGGCTGGGCCTCTGCTCCTCAGTATAGTAACTCATTCTGTAGAGTGATTGTGTGTGTAATGTAGGCTGGGCCTCTGTTCCTCAGTATAGTAACTCATTCTGTAGAGTGATTGTGTGTGTAATGTAGGCTGGGCCTCTGTTCCTCAGTATAGTAACTCATTCTGTAGAGTGATTGGTTGTGTAATGTAGGCTGGGCCTCTGTTCCTCAGTATAGTAACTCATTCTGTAGAGTGATTGGTTGTGTAATGTAGGCTGGGCCTCTGCTCCTCAGTATAATAACTCATTCTGTAGAGTGATTGGTTGTGTAATGTAGGCTGGGCCTCTGCTCCTCAGTATAGTAACTCATTCTGTAGAGTGATTGTGTGTGTAATGTAGGCTGGGCCTCTGTTCCTCAGTATAGTAACTCATTCTGTAGAGTGATTGTGTGTGTAATGTAGGCTGGGCCTCTGCTCCTCAGTATAGTAACTCATTCTGTAGAGTGATTGTTTGTGTTGTAGGCTGGGCCTCTGTTCCTCAGTATAGTAACTCATTCTGTAGAGTGATTGTGTGTGTAATGTAGGCTGGGCCTCTGTTCCTCAGTATAGTAACTCATTCTGTAGAGTGATTGTTTGTGTTGTAGGCTGGGCCTCTGTTCCTCAGTATAGTAACTCATTCTGTAGAGTGATTTTGTGTGTAATGTAGGCTGGGCCTCTGTTCCTCAGTATAGTAACTCATTCTGTAGAGTGATTGTGTGTGTAATGTAGGCTGGGCCTCTGTTCCTCAGTATAGTAACTCATTCTGTAGAGTGATTGTGTGTGTTGTAGGCTGGGCCTCTGTTCCTCAGTATAGTAACTCATTCTGTAGAGTGATTGTGTGTGTAATGTAGGCTGGGCCTCTGTTCCTCAGTATAGTAACTCATTCTGTAGAGTGATTGTGTGTGTAATGTACGCTGGGCCTCTGCTCCTCAGTATAGTAACTTATTCTGTATGTGTGTTGTAGGCTGGGCCTCTGTTCCTCAGTATAGTAACTCATTCTGTAGAGTGATTGTTTGTGTTGTAGGCTGGGCCTCTGCTCCTCAGTATAGTAACTCATTCTGTAGAGTGATTGTGTGTGTAATGTAGGCTGGGCCCATGTTCCTCAGTATAGTAACTCATTCTGTAGAGTGATTGTATGTGTGTTGTAGGCTGGGCCCATGTTCCTCAGTATAGTAACTCATTCTGTAGAGTGATTGTGTGTGTAATGTAGGCTGGGCCTCTGTTCCTCAGTAAAGTAACTCATTCTGTAGAGTGATTGTTTGTGTGTTGAAGGCTGGAGCTCTGCTCCTCAGTATAGTAACTCATTCTTTAGAGTGATTGTGTGTGTGTTGTAGGCTGGGCCCATGTTCCTCAGTATAGTAACTCATTCTGTAGAGTGATTGTGTGTTTTGTAGCCTGGGCCTCTGTTCCTCAGTATAGTAACTCATTCTGTAGAGTGATTGTGTGTGTGTTGTAGGCTGGGGCTCTGTTCCTCAGTATAGTAACTTATTCTGTAGAGTGATTGTGTGTGTGTTGTAGGCTGGGGCTCTGTTCCTCAGTATAGTAACTCATTCTGTAGAGTGATTGGTTGTGTAATGTAGGCTGGGCCCATGTTCCTCAGTATAGTAACTCATTCTGTAGAGTGATTGGTTGTGTAATGTAGGCTGGGGCTCTGTTCCTCAGTATAGTAACTCATTCTGTAGAGTGATTGTGTGTGTGTTGTAGGCTGGGTCTCTGTTCCTCAGTATAGTAACTCATTCTGTAGAGTGATTGGTTGTGTAATGTAGGCTGGGCCTCTGTTCCTCAGTATAGTAACTCATTCTGTAGAGTGATTGTGTGTGTGTTGTAGGCTGGGGCTCTGTTCCTCAGTATAGTAACTCATTCTGTAGAGTGATTGTTTGTGTGTTGTAGGCTGGGCCTCTGCTCCTCAGTATAGTAACTCATTCTGTAGAGTGATTGTTTGTGTGTTGTAGCCTGGGCCCATGTTCCTCAGTATAGTTACTCATTCTGTAGAGTGATTGTTTGTGTGTTGTAGGCTGGGCCCATGTTCCTCAGTATAGTAACTCATTCTGTAGAGTGATTGTGTGTTTTGTAGCCTGGGCCTCTGTTCCTCAGTATAGTAACTCATTCTGTAGAGTGATTGTGTGTGTGTTGTAGGCTGGGGCTCTGTTCCTCAGTATAGTAACTCATTCTGTAGAGTGATTGTGTGTGTGTTGTAGGCTGGGGCTCTGTTCGTCAGTATAGTAACTCATTCTGTAGAGTGATTGGTTGTGTAATGTAGGCTGGGCCCATGTTCCTCAGTATAGTAACTCATTCTGTAGAGTGATTGTGTGTGTGTTGTAGGCTGGGCCTCTGTTCCTCAGTATAGTAACTCATTCTGTAGAGTGATTGTTTGTGTGTTGTAGGCTGGGCCTCTGCTCCTCAGTATAGTAACTCATTCTGTAGAGTGATTGTGTGTGTGTTGTAGGCTGGGCCTCTGTTCCTCAGTATAGTAACTCATTCTGTAGAGTGATTGTTTGTGTGTCGTAGGCTGGCCTCTGTTCCTCAGTATAGTAACTCATTCTGTAGAGTGATTATGTGTGTGTGTTGTAGGCTGGGCCCATGTTCCTCAGTATAGTAACTCATTCTGTAGAGTGATTGTTTGTGTTGTAGGCTGGGCCTCTGCTCCTCAGTATAGTAACTCATTCTGTAGAGTGATTGTGTGTGTAATGTAGGCTGGGCATCTGTTCCTCAGTATAGTAACTCATTCTGTAGAGTGATTGTGTGTGTTGTAGGCTGGGCCTCTGTTCCTCAGTATAGTAACTCATTCTGTAGAGTGATTGTGTGTGTAATGTAGGCTGGGCCCATGTTCCTCAGTATAGTAACTCATTCTGTAGAGTAACTGTGTGTGTGTTGTAGGCTGGGCCCATGTTCATGAGTATAGTAACCATGAGTGTAGAAATTATGTTATAACTTTGTTCACTTGTCCACCATGAAGAGTTGTAGTCCAAGAGACTGGGAACCTAAAAGGATACCATCTGATTCTTTGAAATATATTAATATATATATATTATGCAGGTTGAATAACAAAATATCTTGCTTTGCTCAAGCTTTATTTTGGGTCATTTATTATAATGTTCTTTAATGCCCTAGTCCATAAACTTTCACTCCTATGAATGCAGTCAGTTCTGAGATGTTAAGGAAACTGGTATATTATGAGAAACCCATCAATCTTTGGCAAGTGAAGTGAGAAACTTTCTTAAACTAGGACCTAGCTGCCCAAATAAGATTAGAACCTAGGTTATAAGAGATGCTGTGATCTTTAACCATGTGCTTTTGGCCACTTCTTAGCAACTGAGGCCTCTACATGTAAATAGGTACAACATTCAACATGTTTTTGTTTTTTAAATTTCTATGATCTAAAGACTGTTAAATTGTTTAGTGATATTTCTTTAAAACATGGGTAATGTTTTTTGTGTTTAATTTTTTAATTAAAAAGCTTTAAAGCGGAGCCAGGTAAACTGTTTTTGCAACAGTAAAATCCACATTTTAAGGTTGGAACTCTTCAAATGTAACATAGTTATCTCCATTCGAATGCAAATCGGAAAAAATATGCTCAAATTAATTGAATAAATAAAGATTTCCGATGCTACTGTTACAGGCGCCTGTATCATTACGCCAAAAACACAAATATAGTTCTATCACTAAAGCACTGATATCCAAAGGTATAATAACTTTTTTGTTCGAAACACAAAAGCCGAATAAATATCGATGTTTAAATATAACAAAATCTTTGTTTTCAACGATGAATTATGTCATTACGTTTTGTAAACAAACGCACATAAACTGGCGTGTAGGTATACATGACGTAATCGTAGCCTAGACAGCACACGACGTCATAACTCCTACTGTAAAACATAGGTTTTACTGCGGTCAGGGTCCAATCAAAATCCTGTTTACAAAATCTTTGCATTAGAATTTAATTTTCCATAAGTCTTTATAAAAACTGTTACTTGATCATGAATTATGTAAAACAAACGTTGGATAAATTAGACTACCTCTTTCAGAGAAAATTTTTCTCGGTAAAAATTAATCATAGTTACATACTGTTTCAAAAAAAAAATTATTTAGCTTAACTTGAAAAAATTTGTCCTACTGTTGCGTGCAAGAAAAACTTTTACAAAGTGTGTAGCTTAACTGAGACTTTGGTATTTTCCATATAATTCTGCACAGACGTTCAGGGATATTGGTCATATTGTACACTGATAAACTCTATCACAAAACATTATTATTTTTGTTGTGGACAAAACTATACTTGTGTAACAAGAAACAGAAAAAATGCAGCTTCGAAACTGGGACTCAGACCTTGGACCTTCCTAATACATGTTGAACACTCTACCCACTGAGCTACCCAGCCACCAATGAAGCCCAGTCTGCCATATTTGTTATGATAAAATCTGTTTTCCAACATGCTATAACCAGATATAACATATAATGTACATCTTATTAACTTCATAGAAATAGTTTGCTGCTGTTAAAATCACTGTATTTTTTTATGGTAAATTACGCTTTATTTGCATAGAAAGTCAAATAAACTTGAATAAAGATTGATATTTTTCACTTACTTGTACCTACCGGTAATCATAACAGGAAATCTATATGTCCATCAATAATTAGCATAGACTATATCTAAACAGACTTAAACATTAGCATTATGGGGATTTAACATGTTGAAAAACCATAGAAATCCTGTTATGCATATAACATAAAACGTCACCATGGACATCACTTCCAGTGTAAACATTGCCACATTCGCCATGTAAAATTCCCATATCGCCCACATTTTATTTTCATGCGCATACAGCTTTTCAGTTACGAATAGGTACAAGATCAATATCAAACATTATTCAAGTTTATTACTCACTGTCAGAAACAACAATTCGGACAATAATTGTATCAATGGTGGTATAGCGATCTGAAACATCAGTTTAGTGATCTCAGTGTCTCATGCTACCTAGCTAGGTTTGACCACCTCTTAGTACAAATAAATTTGACAAATGTTTCCAGAGGTCGCGGTGGCTTAATGGATAAGACATCAGTCTTCAAATCCACGATCTCTCACCGCTGTGAGTTCGAGTCCCGCTCGGACCACATGTGGGAAAGTAAATTTTCCTTGCTGTTGGCCTTTACTGATTCACCTGGTATCAGTATAATGGACTGGGGGAGTGGTACGCTTGTCTGCTTCATAATGACTCTGTGAGGTAGCATGTTAAAGTCGCTCTGAGTGCGCACACGTTTCCTTCACCATTCTAGAACTGACCAGCATGATATCAGTAAGACAATCTTGATTTGGGCAGACATACAAACATTTTTTATAGGCAAACAACCTTCACTGTTAATAATATGTACTCAATGTAGATGATTTGTTCACAATATGAAGACAAAATAAACCCACGTGATCCCTAAACATAAATGTACTTGTCCACAATAAATATTAAGGTCAAGCGGACAGGTCAAAGTTGTTTATCTGTACCTCCAATCTCATTTTATGTTTTTAACAAAATAAATTAATGTATACTTTAATGTATTACAGGTGGCATCGTATTGCTTTCAAGGTAGAAGGTGATACCATAACTGGTATTAAGGACTGTGATGAGAGCACCAGACGAGAACACACCTTCCGTAGACAGGCAACAATTTCCGGACAAGGATTCTTTACCGTTGGACAGGACATGAGAGAAAGCGCTTATGATGTAAGTCAATAAATAAGAAGCTAGCTGGTGATGTCTCGATTTAAGTGATGTAATCTAGACTAGAACTAAAACCCCATTTCACTTAGCCACTTGCTGAGTCAGTAAACATGTAATCATAGTTTAAATGAAGCTGTAAGCAGAGTCACAGTGTTAGGGCTTCATGCACATAAATGTTAAAAATTGGTCTAAATAAAATTAATACCAAATAATTCAGTATCCTAGGTCATCTGTCATAGAAAAAAGTTGACCTTCAGTTGTTATCTTGCAATGACAGATTGACAGTCCAAATACATGCATCAATTTCCACATGTTTTGGTACTGTTGTATTAAGGGTGTATACTTTTGTTATTACAGTTTCTTTAAAATCTTTTATGAAATCTTGTTTGAAAATTATTTCCGACATATGTAACAATGGAAAATATTGGTAATTTATTTAACTTTAAGTTATGATAGTGAAAAGTTTTTGTAAATGCTTTTGTTATGGTATTGTTTGGATTATGTATTACAAGCTCTTGTCATGGTAAAGACAAATTGTTGTATTATAATTTCTACCAGCAAAACTGTGTTTTTTATTAAGACTTTTTCTGATTTTTTAAAGAAACTAACATAGATTCAACTTAGGAAATTAAGCATACAAAAATCCATTCCAATTGAAGGAAAACCCAGGTTTCAAATTTAGAGAACAAACTACGGTATTTCACTTAAAAATTGCATATTTATGTAACACCAAGAATAAATTTATAACAAAAGGCAATTCAAAAGAGTAAGTATATATCTAGTACATGTATATAAATTTTTACTGGTACTTTGTGTAAGCTAAATAGTAAAAAATTGATCATGGTAATGGCAACTTGAAAAAATACCTTTGGAAAATATTCATTTTTTCATACCGGGAATGGGGTCTGATTTTGGCTCTGTGTCAGATTATACACTCAAGTGTAGACAAGCCCTGTTGGTGCCATAAAGAGGATTGGCAATTGACACAGTTCACCTATTTAGGTTACCGCCATTGTAATAAATTATTTTATGAATGAAAATTATGCAACAACCATTGTTTAGGACACTTAAAATGAGGTCACGAGGTGAGTAAAGGAGTTTGTCATTAAAATGGAACAACCCCGGTTTATTGGTTTTTCCTCATGGCTGGCTTTTTTCATGTTCAGCCGGTATCAGTCACAACCAGGTGACAGATTCTATTTCTCGTACCATTAAATTGTTTATAACTGTGATATGTACGAAACAAAACATGTACATTCATAGGACTTCTTGCATTCCTTTGAACACTTTATGCATTGTACAAATCTGCACTTTGAAAATAATCCGATTGACATCACTTCAAAATTTTAAGATATCAACGATTTGTAATCAATGCAAATATAAAACAACTCTGACAATAAAATATTTTGTATAAAAAAATAAAATAAAACACATATTTTAAAAAATAATTAAAGAAAACCTTTGTTTTGATGATGTCAAGCACAATGATCGGATACGTCATCCTTATTGTTTATTGTCGCGTGAGGCAGTACCAGACAAACTGGACAAGACAGAAAAATCTAGCACTGGTGTGCTCGTGAGATTTTTCTGTCCGAGGTACGAGAAATTGATATATCATCGATCAAAGCCATTGATACAATATATCAATACATTTTTTGAGTATTAATATCAGCAAAAATGGCTGCCAGTTCATCATGTTCATGGCTAAGGTTGGAGTAGTCAATGACACATAGATTAAACTGGTTGTAAATGTTTTATAATTACAACTAATCATTTTAAGGTATCTCAAAACCAACTGAGATATAAAACATTATAAACATTTAAGATGACACCAGACATGTTAAATATTGGTGAAAAATAATTTGTCTCTAAAAAAATCAACAAAAAATTAATCACTTTTCTAGTATTTCTATATATTGATATATTTTTTACTTGATATATTGATATTCAAACTTATCAATGACAGCTCTATGTTAGAATAAGTATTTTACATGGTCCTCCAGAGGTCCAGATACTTTTTTTTCCTTAAAGGTATCCTGTAAAATCTAGAGTATCGACACTGATCCATAAAAAGTAAAGAGTATTTTCAATTTTAAAGCCATTTATTCCAAAAAGTGTTACTTCTAACAATAATACAGTAACGTCATCATCATTGCGACTATGACATTTTTCACAGGTACTTAGGTCAGGAGTTCAACCCCCATAGCAAGCTCTACTTGTTATAAGAATTGTAAAGGGCAATGAGGATTTTCAAAGAGTTTTCATACCCTTACATTTGCAATTTAAAAAGTTTCTAAAAAAAATTAAAGGGTATTTACACAGATACTCCTCTTATCTGGAGCTCTGGTCCTCTATTCTTATTTTACATCACCATTCACAATGCTCACTAAACATGTTGATGTTAGAATTTCTGTTATTTCAGGGTTTGGTACAAGATTTCATGTTGATGTTAGAATTTCTGTTATTTCAGGGTTTGGTACAAGATTTCATGTTGATGTAAGAATTTCTGTTATTTCAGGGTGTGGTACAAGATTTCATGTTGATGTTTGAATTTCTGTTGTTTCAGGGTTTGGTACAAGACTTATTGATTGTTCCACATGAGAAGTATTCCTGTGTTTATCATCAGTATGACATCAATGCCCTCTGTGTCAAATACTGTCCAATGTGTGACCAAACATTTGATACATCTCCAGTACAAACTGAGGAAGCTTGTGTCGAACAATTCAGTCTGGAATATGGAAACCAAGGCAACATTGATCAATCTGGTAGCTATGGTCAGGTTGATGGTGGCTTAGATAAGACTGGTGGCTATGACAAGAGTGCCACTGTGGTGGATAAGTCAGGTGGCATCTTAGTAGATAAGTCAGGTGGATTAAATGGAGTTATTGTAGACAAAACTGGATTACCTGTAAGTACATATAAATTTTTCATTAACAAAATAGTTTCATAACAAGATTAACAAAACTCATACAACTGGTCTCAGGTCTATGGTATATTGGGTCTGGTAAAAGTTTGATACTTATTCAGGGCTGTCACACTGCTCTTGGTATTGGGTCCAGAGCCCATGAAATCAGTGTTGTTTAGTACAATTTTTTGGGAAAATCTATTAAGAAAAAATATTGCATAAATAAAAATGCTACATTTTTGTATTTGATTTAAAAATAATTTTGAAAATTGGCCAGAATATTTAAAAAATAATTAAAGTTTTTGGAATATTGGAATTAGGTTTAATTTTGACCCCAAATTAAGCTAGTTAAGCTCAGTTATTGTTTGTTTTGATGAATAGAATTACGAGTTAAATTAGTTCTTAACTATTAAAGATGCACAAAAGTATACTGGGATCAATGCACAAATGCAGAACAACTTTATAATTGTAGGCATCAGTTGCAGTGTCCATTTCAGTGATAAAAATTGACTGAACAGAAAGTAACAAGTATGATTTCATTGTGAGAACAACCTACATAACAGTTTAAATTTGATTTGAAATTATTGTTTTTCTTGTTCAGAACGTAAAATTTCATGGTAATGTACCCCTTTGATTAGATTAGTCGATCTTCTACTCTCTTTTGTGAAAAATCTCACTGTTTTATTTAGGTAGTCATTGAATCATTATCTGTATATAAAATTTCTTACCTTTCATGAAGGTGAGAATGATGGAACTCTAAAGAACAAGCAATTTTTTATTGTAACTAACATTGTGTTTTATATGTTGTAGATGTTGGAGTATGATGCAGTAACTGGATCATCATATGCTTACCGATATGTAAGTAACAAATTATTATGTTTATTTATTATAGATTCTATGAAATCTGTTAGTTTTACTGAATCTAATACTGTAAACATATTTATTTTTGCGGTGTACTATTTTCGCTTATTTTGCGGTCGTTCGTTTTGTGCGAAAATAAATACCGAGTGAAAATTATATTTCGCTTATTGTGTTAAAGATCATTTTTCAAAAACGCGGAAATTTAGCTACACGAAAATGTCTAAATTTCCTATACTGCGAAAATAAATACACGCAAAATTAAATACGTTCACAGTAATTGAATATTTTAGTGAGCTTTTATAGAACTTATCTTCCTAGCAAAATTTTTAACATTAATTTGGTTTCTGAAAGTGCAATTTCATGACACCTCCACCTTGCCTTTGCAGAGACACCAACCATTACAAAAATTTTAGCAGTAAAGGTCATTTGTGTTACTGTGAATTCAAAAGTTCAATACTTCTGATATCACAAAATCCTTCCTGTTTCATTATGGTAACAAGCAGTTAGCATAAAAAACCCTGCACTTTTGCATGTAACATTGTGACATTATAATCGGAGTAAGTTGGATCATATCCAAGATATTTTATGGTAGTTTAAAACCAACAGTCTGGTTTTAATAAACTTTAAAGAAACTAAAACTTATGTGTTATCAGGTCAGTGCTAGTTAGAATTTATATTTGTGAGTTAAACGAAGATATCTGAATGATTCACTCTTTTTGTCAGTACTTTGTCCTACTTTTTTGCCAGTTATTTGCAAATTTTGCAGAAATTTTGGAATAGGTCTGTATGTCATACTAACCTATGCACTTGCAAGTCTTAATACAATTAAAGAATTATAACAATGTGCCAAAGTCAAAATTTCAGAACATTCTTTCTGTACATGTGACAAGATGGTAGATGGGGTATTGATGACATCACTTTTAGTAATACACCAGTAGTTTACAAAGATTTTCTGCTCACTATAGAAGACTGAGGGGCACCTAAATGTGTACTTTGATATACACACACATACTTACCAGATTGATTGTATGAGGTTTTATGTCCCAGTCAAGAATATTTCACTTATATCGAGATGTGGTGAAGAGACAGAAATATTTACTTTTTCAGTGCTCTCAGGGTAATGTGCATTAAGGATTCTTTAGT
The DNA here is from genome assembly GCA_021292105.1 of Anadara kagoshimensis. Classification (NCBI taxonomy): domain Eukaryota; kingdom Metazoa; phylum Mollusca; class Bivalvia; order Arcoida; family Arcidae; genus Anadara; species Anadara kagoshimensis. The sequence continues at coordinate 49,002,425 of CM037859.1, read as the reverse complement.
ATGCCAAGCCTGCTGACATGGGGCATTTGTTTTTAGTGTCTCTTCAGAAGGACTCCATCACTTTCATATCTTAATGCCAAGTGCTTCATAAACATGGTAAAGAACAGCCAGTCCTGGTCAGACCCCAGCCAGAGTTTGAACTCAGGACTTCCCACATACATATGAAGTGAGCACTCTGCCAACTGAGCTACCGTATTGGTATACATACTTAATTACTGGAAATTTCCTAGAAATGATTAGATGACTAGATGATTATCTCTTTTTATCTAACATTAGACTAGTATTTCTATCTGATTTGACGAGTTTACAAGTTTTATCGAACACACATGATACAGAATCTTGTATCACCACACTGTTGATACAACATTGGCAGTAAAGTACATGTGCATTTTTAGTCGGATTTCTCATTGTGACGTCATTGGGAAATCCCCGATTTGTCAAATGTAAATAATGACATCATTACTACAGAACATATGTCATAACATAGTTCAGTGGTTTTCTGTGGCAAAATGTATTTTTTTCACATAAAGTATAGTTTTTTATTATTTTAAAAAACCTAAGTGGAAATGTTAGATAAAAATACCATATACACAGTGTGTATGCACAACCCTTTGTATCAGGTCTCATCCTTTTTTCGTAGCCGTATCACTACGAGTCGCGCTTGTGAAAAAAGGACACAACCTGATACTGAGGGTTGTACATACACACTGTGTATATAATATGTATTTATTCTTTGAAGTGGTAGGCTTTAATATTATTTTTCTGGTTCATCAAACAAGTCTTAAAACCAATACAATTGTTTTTTTAACATTTGACGCAATGCAGCTGAGTTTACTTCTTCTACTAACAAAAACTGACAAGAACAAAACAATTATTACATTTAAAAAATATTATATACACATGTATTATAATTTCAGGGACCACCTGGTCCACCCGGACCAAGAGGACCACCTGGACCACCAGGTTTGAAAGGTGAACAGGTAAGTAATTATATTCATATTTTCTTAGAATCCATCTTACCTAATTTCTTTAAATTACCTTATGTGTATTTTAAGAACATTTGAAAAAATGAATATTGGATTTATAAAATGACATTTCCCAATGGAAACAATATATTTTGCTGATCTTTAGCTTGTTACTACAGTGTCTTGGCCAGATGATCAAATTAGGCCACAGGCTCCACTCTGTCAATTAATTGAATATAAATAAAATTTTGATACCAAAAACTTATATATAGTTAATAATTTCATTAAATAGAAGAAAGAAATTTGCAACTTCAAAACCTGTACTTGGTAACAGTCAAAAAATGTTACCAACACAATACATGTTAATGATAGAAACAGTCAAACAGGACAACACAACACATGTTAATGATAGAAACAGTCAAACAGGACAAGAACAAAACAAATACATATGGGGCCACATATTATACAATTCAAATTTGGAAGGGCAAATGACATCAATTCTTCAAATTACTTTAATATTTATGTTTGATAAAGTTGGATGACAGTTCAAATGCAGCTAAATCATATTCCTTTAAATCTCTATGGTGATTGCTGCCTTGTAGTCATTATCCCAGTGAAGCATAAGTCATGATCATAGATTATGATTTTGAATTGATGTTACAACACAGATACATACCCTGAGAAGGTGGGTATATCATTGATGTTACAACACAGATACATACCCTGAGAAGGTGGGTATATCATTGATGTTACAACACAGATACATACCCTGAGAAGGTGGGTATATCATTGATGTTACAACACAGATACATACCCTGAGAAGGTGGGTATATCATTGATGTTACAACACAGATACATACCCTGAGAAGGTGGGTATATCATTGATGTTACAGCACAGATACATACCCTGAGAAGGTGGGTATATCATTGATGTTACAACACAGATACATACCCTGAGAAGGTGGGTATATCATTGATGTTACAACACAGATACATACCCTGAGAAGGTGGGTATATCATTGATGTTACAGCACAGATACATACCCTGAGAAGGTGGGTATATCATTGATGTTACAACACAGATACATACCCTGAGAAGGTGGGTATATCATTGATGTTACAACACAGATACATACCCTGAGAAGGTGGGTATATCATTGATGTTACAACACAGATACATACCCTGAGAAGGTGGGTATATCATTGATGTTACAACACAGATACATACCCTGAGAAGGTGGGTATATCATTGATGTTACAACACAGATACATACCCTGAGAAGGTGGGTATATCATTGATGTTACAGCACAGATACATACCCTGAGAAGGTGGGTATATCATTGATGTTACAGCACAGATACATACCCTGAGAAGGTGGGTATATCATTGATGTTACAACACAGATACATACCCTGAGAAGGTGGGTATATCATTGATGTTACAACACAGATACATACCCTGAGAAGGTGGGTATATCATTGATGTTACAACACAGATACATACCCTGAGAAGGTGGGTATATCATTGATGTTACAACACAGATACATACCCTGAGAAGGTGGGTATATCATTGATGTTACAACACAGATACATACCCTGAGAAGGTGGGTATATCATTGATGTTACAACACAGATACATACCCTGAGAAGGTGGGTATATCATTGATGTTACAACACAGATACATACCCTGAGAAGGTGGGTATATCATTTAATTTCTAGTGTACCATGTAACATAATAAATGGTTGTTTTTCTATTTTAGGGTTATTCTGGACGTTCTGGTATAGATGGTGCAACTGGTGCCCCTGGATCACCAGGTCACGTCTTCATTATTCCTGTAAGTAGACATTATTATTATAGTAACGAGGGACATTTGGCGTGAATCAAAGGATCCAATCATTTAGTATTTTGGCTTATCTTTCCTGGCAAAAATGCCAAATCCATAGAAGTTATGATGTCATAACATCAAAATTTCTGTATAAACAGTTTTTTGCTGCTAAAATGTTTGATTACCTTGATAATTAGATGATTCGGTCCTGTTATAGTTCCATGAGAAACGCTGAGGTCTTTTTATAGTTCCATGAGAAAAGCTGCAGACCACAACACTTCTGTATTTCCAAACATTTTTTTGGAATTTCATGTTTTCTGAAAAGTATCTGACACATTGCTTCAGTGAACCAAATATGTTTTCTAGCTGAAGAAAATTTACTGCTCCATTTGCTGTTTGAGTAATGTATTCATCCATTGATTAACTAGTGTGACATTCTGCTTTTTGTATGGCGTTCACGTCAGTGAAAGTGTACATTGCTATCGCTTTCTGCCAAGATTAGGCTTCTTTGCTACGAATAGTACACATCGAAATATAGTGCGCCTATGAGGAATGTATTGTCAGAATATATTAACATGTTGCGGCTGGGATGCTTCAAAATAATTTGTGCAGTTTGGCAAACTAATCTGGTATAATAATAAGTAGTCCGTCCATGTTATAGATGAAGATATAATGGTCCAAAGGGAGTAACAGTAACTCCGAGAATAAAGGCAGTTACTTTTGTGTTTACCGTTTGTTGATACACACAATATTCCCGTTTCATGGTAATTTTATTTCCAAATCAGCAAGTATTTAAAATCCACATTTGTATTCATGTGCTTAGATATCACACGGCACTGTAGGATTTATTTCCCTTTCACAGAAGTGAAATCTAATCTAATCGATAAATTAGTTTTAAAATGCGACAAAAGTCCCGGGGCAACACCAACGTACGTTATACCCGTTGAAATAAAGTAAAATTAACGCAGATTAGTTAAATTCAACTGTGTTGTTTATTTAATAAAAAGTTATGATCTTAACGTGATTGCATCGTAGAAGGCAAACTTCCAGGAATTCCTGTTCAACAGTTATGTGTATCACATTTCTAATCCAATGAAATTCATAGATAACGTCACTTCCTAGGTTTGCCCTGAAAAATGGCTTTGATGTTGAATCTGCATGCTGACAGAACTTGTTACATACAAGAAAATTATTTAATTCAATCAACTTTCGTTTTCAAAGAAAATTAAAGTACTTGATTCAGGTATGATTTTATAGAGTTTACTTGGAAAGAATGATAAATATGCATAATCAAACTTGTCCTCCTCAGGTCACATCGACAACGTGAAAGTTACATATTGATAACAACGCAATAAAGATTTTTTATTTATTTATTTAATCTGTGTAATAAACATTCAGCATCATATTACCAGGAACATCGAGTCTGGATTATAATTTTAGAAAATACAGCTGGATTTTTCGATCCAATACCAGCACTTTGTACAAGATTTGGTTACCGGTCGGGTACAAACTTCGTCATTTTTCGCCATAGTTGGGATTCATTTTTTTTATCAGAACCCAAAATGAAGTGTATCAAGAATGTTAAGTACACAAAAAAAACCAAACAAACTTTTGAACTTGATTAAAAGTGGTAACCAGCCGTGAAGGGGTCCTAGGCCGAAAACGATTTTCAGGTCTTCTGAAGGCAATTTTATGAATTCTAGCCAATTTGGAGTTTTAGGCGGTCCTAGGCCGAAAACGATTTTCAGGTCTTCTGAAGGAAATTTTATGAATTCTAGCCAATTTGGAGTTTTAGGCGGTCAAATCTGCCTGTTGCGGCTTTTTGATGTAAAACACTGCTAACATATTCCATTATTACATGCACAGGGTTCGTATAGGACTTGAAAAGTCCTTAAATTTTGAGGTTTGTCCTAAAAAGACCCTAAAAACAAGTCTGACCCTAAAAAGCCCTTAAATTTATCCTAAAGGTCCTAAAAAGCCCTTGAATTTTGCCAATTAGGTGTTGATATGAAATGGTTGTAAATAGACTGATCAAAATAAATAAATTAAGTTACATTGAAATGAGCGATTTAAAGGTACCTGGCCCTCCCGAACACCCAAAATCGACCCCCACCTCAAGTGCCGTTACTATGGACATGTAAGTAATTGTTTTATTGATTTAATTGTATTTGCACCAATGTTTTTCTTATAAAATTATCCCTCTGATTAGGCCTTAAATTTGCAAATGAGACCTTGAAAAGACCCTAGAAAGTTCTTAAATTTTGAATCCAAATGTCTGTACGAACCCTGATGCACTTATTTTATTAAGATATTGTCTACAAAATTGCTGATTGGAGATAAAAAAAACACCTAAATAACCAACCTGTATTTATAACACTTATATGTCTGGACAACAATATCAGTATTTCCTAAGTAATACGAGTATTTATCTTTTGTTTTGTTTGTTTTCTACTTCAGATGGACTTTAACCAGAAGACAGCAGCTCAGGCCCAGACCTTCAGAACAGCTCTACAACAACATATGGTACATACATAATACAATACAGAAATCTCGTGTTATAAAATATCATAAATGGGAAGAGTCAATTCCCAACATGCCCAGAAACCTGAAACTAAAAAATGGGTACTGTGACTAAGTTGGAGGAATCATTTCAGACAGGCCCAGAAACTTGAGACTTAAAAATTGGTAGTGTGACTGTCTACAGTACAGACCTGTCAAAAGTTGAACACTTTAGTACCCAATTAGAGCAGAATCAGCAGCACATCATTGCCGTTCGGCAGTTATATCTCAGCCCCTTGTTGTCTGTAACTTGGCACCTTTTTCGTCAGTTGCTGTTCACAGCTCAGTTGCTTTTTAGCCACTCGGCTCCTTGGCACCTTTTCAGCCAATTGATCTCTTGTTAGTAAAAAAAAATTGGTTCAATAAACATGCCTGCTGTCACACGTAAATCGCCATATTTTCAAGAAAAAATCATGAAATTATCTAACTTTGGAGTAAGTCAAATAGAGATTAGTAGGACAAATTAGCCGAGAGGATAATATTGGTATATCAACAGTGTCAGTGAACACCAAGAATCTAAGGTGTTTAAAGTTGTGTATTGCAGCCAGGTATAGGATGATGGTAGTTCATTAATAGATTAGGATTATGACACCTGATGTTTACGTGTTTACATACATTTAATGACCTAAAAAAAACAACTGCGACAGCAGTAGGCTAATTTTTTCTTTTTAAAATCTCGCTTCATAATGGAATATAAAAGATTTAGGTAATTCTGACAATAATCAGGTACTCCATCGTCTATTTTATTTATTTATTTATTAATTTATTTATTATTTACTAATGGAAATTAAACAATTTGGGAAATTCTGAAATTATTTAAGTACTCCATCGACCATTTTATTGATAAATTAATTAATTAATTTATTTTTAATTTAATTTTTATATTAGAAATTTTTAATTTGCGCTTAAAGTCTTGGTCATTACCGAATGAGCTGCCAAGCTGTGGGCAACTCAAAGTGTTGAGGGGCTGAATGAGCTGCCAAGCTGTGGCAACTCAAAGTGCTGAGGGGCTGAATGAGCTGCCAAGCTGTGGGCAACTCAAAGTGCTGAGGGGCTGAATGAGCTGCCAAGCTGTGGGCAACTCAAAGTACTGAGGGGCTGAATGAGCTGCCAAGCTGTGGGCAACTCAAAGTGCTGAGGGGCTGAATGAGCTGCCAAGCTGTGGACAACTCAAAGTGCTGAGGGGCTGAATGAGCTGCCAAGCTGTGGGCAACTCAAAGTGCTGAAGGGCTGAATGAGCTGCCAAGCTGTGGGCAACTCAAAGCGCTGAGGGGCTGAATGAGCTGCCAAGCTGTGGGCAACTCAAAGCGCTGAGCGGCTGAATGAGCTGCCAAGCTGTGGGAAACTCAAAGTGCTGAGGGGCTGAATGAGCTGCCAAGCTGTGGACAGTTTAAGTTGCCAAGGAGCAGAGAGTGGACAGCTTTTTGGTCACTACCTGTCTACAGCTTCGCTCCTCGTCAGCATAATGTCAGCTCCTTTTCATCAGCTCATTGTTAAACTTTCAACAGGCCTGTACTGTAAGTGGGAGCTTTCAGTTCCTAACAGGTTAAACTGGTACAGCTGGTCGGGATTTCTTGTGAGGTTATTCTGTATACACTTGATGTGTAAATAACCTATCAGCATCAGTAAAACTAAATATAAAATCATTGTGTCTTTGTTTGTGTATTACAGTTCCTCTCACTGTCTTGGTTTGATTGCCACTTGAAGCAGATCCTAATATAAGAAAGTTTGTATGTTTGCTTGCTGAAGACTGGTGGGTTTTTTTGTTGTTTTTTTTTTTTGTGTACCCAACTTCCCTCATCATCCACCATCCCAGAACGGATGGCTTCAATATAAGTAAAAGACTCTTGACGGGGAATAAAAACATCATTATCTCACTCCTGACTCCACTCCTTTGTTTATGCTGAATCGAAGAATTTTAATACAATAAGGCAGTTGCTGGTACACATGTTTCGTAATGATGTTGCATATCATATTCTTGTTGTCTAATTTCAGTTATCAATGAGGGGACCCCCAGGTCCACAAGGTATGACTGGAAACCCTGGACCACATGTAAGTATGACACACACATACACACATACACACACACACACACACACACACACACAAACACTCTCTCTCTCTCCTCTAAGTTTTTCATGATTTCTCTGGCTTCACGAAACAAGTCATACATTTACTTTTATTGTTGAAGTCAAATGTTCAAAATTTTGGTTAAAATTTTGAGGAACTAGATGTGCAGGCATTAGCAACACTGTTCTTCGAACCACTCCAATTTATTGATGTAATTTTGAAGTGTCTTTACAGAAGGTAATATACATACAGACATAATATTGAATCAGTAGTATTAAAGTGAAAAGTTTCCTGTGATGAAATCAAAAACAAATATACCAATCCATGTCTGAATCACAGTCCCAAATCAAAGCAAAATAATACTATATTTTGTATATTAAAGTTGGATATGTTTTTGTAATTTAGGGAGCACCAGGTGAAGATGGACCTAAAGGTGATGTTGGAAACCCAGGAGAACAGGTAACCTTGTTTTATGTTCACTGAAATGCTGCAGTCATTTTGTAAATTTGTTAGAGAAAGCCTTCTTATGAGAAATATCTAAAATTCAATTGGTATATATAACAGCAAAACAGTTTAATAAGTCACACTTTAAGTCACAAGTTACTGCAGTGTGCTGACCTACAAATCACATTGCTTTTCCCTGAATTTTACTTGGGTAGTTCTAAGTGTGCAAAAGTTTTTGGGTTTGCTTGCCAAAATGTTTGTGATTTTCTATGGACGTTCAAGTTTATCATTCAAAAACTGTCTGCCCCGATATACGAGGGGAAGTCAGAAAGTTCATAGAACAGCGTATTTAGCCAAGTGTAACACACATTTTCTTTACTTATTTAGACAACACAACATTCCGCCATTTTAAACATATCAAGTTTATTTGTCACAACATATTTGTGTAAATCTCAAAAGCATTCAAAGTTGGCGACCATCAAGCAATGATGGAAAATCAAAATGTTGAGTTTAGGGCAGTAATAAAGTTCCACACAGTAGAGGGATCAAATGCCAAAGAAATTCACCGGCGAATGGCTGAGGTGTACGGTGACAGTGGTCCTGCCTATTCCACAGTGACAAAATGGTCAGCTGAATTTAAACGTGGGCGCACCTCATTGAAAGATGACCCACAGTCAGGTCGGCCAGCTGATACCATCACAAAGAAAATTGTCATGTCTGTGGAGACCCTCATCATGAATGATCGTTGAATTAGGATTGATGACATAGCTAGGGAGTGTGACATTTCACATGGAAGTCCACAAGCATCTTGGGCTGTCAAAAGTATCCGCAAGATGGGTCCCCAGAAACCTTAATGTGCAGGATCGCTTCCAAAGACTCCAGTCAAGTTGAGAGCTTCTTGGCATTTATAATGATAACCTGGAGAGCTTCCATTTGCATTTAGTAGCTGGTGATGAAACATGAATTCATCATTGGGACCCAAAAACCAACAAAAGAGTCCATGCAATGGAAGCATCCTGGCTCACCCCCACCAAAGAAATTGTCTATAAAGGCCACCCAAGGAAACATGTGAATATACAGTCAAACCTGTCTATAAAGGCCACCCAAGGAACATGTGAATATACAGTCAAACCTGTCTATAAAGGCCACCCAAGGAACATGTAAAAGTGGCCTTTATTGACAGGTGGTCTTTATATACAAGTTCAAATATGAATAAAGAACAATTGGGATATAATTCTACTGGTCTTTATAAGCACGTGGTCCTTATATAGAGGTGGCATTTAAGGCAGGTTGGACTGTATGTTGTTTTATTCAGTAAGGTTATTCTTGGTAATGTTTTGTGGACATTTGATTATTCCAGATAGATTCCATTTCATTCTGAAAATCAAAGAAGAAGAAAAAAATATATATATATATAATTTCTCTTGAATTCAAAACAAAATGGAGACAGTTCAGGAATAAGTTCTGCATTAACCTTATTTTACTACTTTGTAATGGTTATACCTCTGAGTTTATTAAGAGATAGTCAACATTTACCCATGGTATATCGTCTCATAATACACAGGCCGGAGTTCACATGCGGAAGAATATCACAAGGTGGCTTGCTTGTGATATATATTCAATTAGATAAAAGTTATTAAAATAAAAACATTGCAAACTCTTTCTTCAGACATACATTTTAATATCTATTTGCAAAAAGGTCCATTGAAACAATTTGGCTGTTGAGATTAACTCCATTAAAATAAATGATTTTATGAATGAAAATTATGTCACAATCATTGTTCGCTACACATATCATGGCGTCATAAGATAAGCCAGGGAGTACGGCATTAAAACGGAACAGCAATGGGTATATCGTTTGTTATACCACAGCTGGCTCTCTTCATGTTTCATATGAAGGAAAACGCAGGTCAGGTTAAAATATTTGCTATATTCACTGTTAAGCATGTATCTGCGAAAATAAAACTGCTATAAATTATATAGTCTTTATACGCAAGTAAACTGTTCTAGTTTCTAGAGCCCTTGACTGGGACGTTAAACACCATTACTCAACTCAACTCTAGACCTCGAACAGTGGTGAATATAGAACAATATGAATACATTGGACTTTGTCAAAAAGCAAAAATAATTTAAAGCATTATACAGTATACAACACTACTGTTTGCATTATTTTGTCATTTTCTGGGTTACTTGAAGCTATTTCAAAGTTCAGGTTTTTGAACTCAGAATATATTATAATTATATTTTATATAATTGTATGACCTTTGTTGATATTTTGTAATTTTTTATATTTATAGGGATCCCCTGGACCCTTGGGTATGCAAGGACCAAGAGGAAACCCAGGTGATAGAGTAAGTATTATGTCACTTCGTAACTAACCCAGAATGATTGTAAGTTATTGTAAGAGCAAAGGTTGGTGGATTCCTCCAACATCCCAGAGCTGACAGTCACAGCGAAATAATCTTGACTTGGGTATTAAACAATATTTACAAACCTTTTAACTATCTGATTACCACTGAAATAAAATACTTAATTTTTTTTAAAAATATACTAGTTTTTTTAAATGCATTTATGTATTTAGTTTTAAAATATTGGAGTTCTACAGGTTTACAACAACATGTTCCTAATATTGTATCAAATGTAACATTCTACAGTTGATTATAATATTAGCATAAAGTTTGTCATTGGTACATTAGGTAAGATCACTTCTAAAGTGAAAACCTACCATTAGTATATCGTCCTTTTAAAAGTTATTTAACACCCAGTTTCATATTTAGGTGGAGATTTCATGTTAAGGTAAAGAAAGAAAGTACTATAAGACACACAGTTGTAATGGTTCCTGTACTATAATGACACACAGTTGTAATGGTTCCTGTACTATAATGACACACAGTTGTAATGGTTCCTGTACTATAATGACACACAGTTGTTATGGTTCCTGTACTATAATGACACACAGTTGTAATGGTTTCTGTACTATAATGACACACAGTTGTAATGGTTCCTGTACTATAATGACACACAGTTGTTATGGTTCCTGTACTATGATGACACACAGTTGTAATGGTTCCTTTACTATAATGACACACAGTTGTAATGGTTCCTGTACTATAATGACACACAGTTGTAATGGTTCCTGTACTATAATGACACACAGTTGTAATGGTTCCTGTACTATAATGACACACAGTTGTAATGGTTCCTGTACTATAATGACACACAGTTGTAATGGTTCCTGTACTATAATGACACACAGTTGTAATGGTTCCTGTACTATAATGACACAGTTGTAATGGTTCCTGTACTATAATGACACACAGTTGTAATGGTTCCTGTACTAATGACACACAGTTGTAATGGTTCCTGTACTATAATGACACACAGTTGTAATGGTTCCTGTACTATAATGACACACAGTTGTAATGGTTCCTGTACTATAATGACACACAGTTGTAATGGTTCCTGTACTATAATGACACACAATTGTAATGGTTCCTGTACTATAATGACACACAGTTGTAATGGTTCCTGTACTATAATGACACACAGTTGTAATGGTTCCAGTACTATAATGACACACAGTTGTGATGGTTCCTTTACTATAATGACACACAGTTGTAATGGTTCCTGTACTATAATGACACACAGTTGTAATGGTTCCTGTACTATAATGACACACAGTTGTAATGGTTCCAGTACTATAATGACACACAGTTGTGATGGTTCCTTTACTATAATGACACACAGTTGTAATGGTTCCTGTACTATAATGACACACAGTTGTAATGGTTCTGTACTATAATGACACAGTTGTAATGGTTCCTGTACTATAATGACACACAGTTGTAATGGTTCCTGTACTATAATGACACACAGTTGTAATGGTTCCTGTACTATAATGACACACAGTTGTAATGGTTCCTGTACTATAATGACACACAGTTGTGATGGTTCCTGTACTATAATGACACACAGTTGTGATGGTTCCTTTACTATAATGACACACAGTTGTAATGGTTTCTGTACTATAATGACACACAGTTGTAATGGTTCCTGTACTATAATGACACACAGTTGTAATGGTTCCTGTACTATAATGACACACAGTTGTAATGGTTCTTGTACTATAATGACACACAGTTGTAATGGTTCCTGTACTATAATGACACACAGTTGTAATGGTTCCTGTACTATAATGACACACAGTTGTAATGGTTCCTGTACTATAATGACACACAGTTGTAATGGTTTCTGTACTATAATGACACACAGTTGTAATGGTTCCTGTACTATCATGACACACAGTTGTAATGGTTCCTGTACTATAATGACACACAGTTGTAATGGTTCCTGTACTATAATGACACACAGTTGTAATGGTTCCTGTACTATGATGACACAGTTGTAATGGTTCCTGTACTATAATGACAAACAGTTGTAATGGTTCCTGTACTATAATGACACACAGTTGTAATGGTTCCTGTACTATAATGACACACAGTTGTAATGGTTTCTGTACTATAATGACACACAGTTGTAATGGTTCCTGTACTATAATGACACACAGTTGTAATGGTTCCTGTACTATAATGACACACAGTTGTAATGGTTCCTGTACTATAATGACACACAGTTGTAATGGTTCCTGTACTATAATGACACACAGTTGTACTATAATGACACACAGTTGTAATGGTTCCTGTACTATAATGACAAACAGTTGTAATGGTTCCTGTTATATCACACAAACATTTATCATTTAATGTTTAATTGTAATATTCATTAACATATTAATTGTTGCCATGTATATGATTTTTTAAAAAGGGAAGACCTGGAGTAGATGGAGAACGAGGTGAAACTGGACCAATTGGAAGTAAGGGAGAGCCCGGATACCCAGGAATGCCTGGTATGCCTGGATACAAAGGAGAACGGGTAAGTAAACAATCACTGTGGGTTTTTTTTTTATTTTTTGTGTTACCATTTGACTTTGATTTTCAGTTATTAATATGCAGATATGTATGTTATTTGTGTTAAAACTCAGAGAACCGGTAAGTATAGTAGTCAATCAGTTACAGAATTTTATTTTGTTTCTTTTGTCATTTGAACATGTTGAACATGGTTTTTATTTTTATTTTCCTTCCACCAAAAACTTGTTGTTTTTTCTGTTTCCTAAATAAGTTAAAAAATATTTTAACATCGCTTTGAGTGTTAGATTAATTGTTCTTAACAAGAGTGTTGTTAAACAAATGATCCCAGACAAGCCATACAGTGCCTATTCTTGGTAAATATAAAGTTCACAGCCATGGGTTAAAATTCCCCAGGTCAGAGGTTTGGCACCTTACAATTTTACATTGGGACCCTTGATATTTAAACTGTAGAAGTTTGATGGACTTGTAATTATTTTACCAGGATAGTACTGATTTTTCTATATGACAACATAAGTACACATAAAACTTTTACTGTTGATATTGGACTTATATGAAATTTTATGTGGGACCTGCCAAAAATAAATAAGTCCTGTACCTTCAATTAGAAAACATAATTTTCAACCCCTGATAGTATAATAAATTTTTGGACCCAAATGTTTACCTACATAAACAAAAATCTCTGTATGACTTCTTTTACATCATTGATGTTTACTGATTAATATGTATTAATAATTCAGTAATTGTCTTTTCATTTGTAGGGTCATGCTGGATCTGCTGGAGAACCTGGACCAGTTGGACCTGAAGGACCAGAGGTCAGTATTGGAGTTCATTCAATTTAGATTCCATACAATACAGTTGAATTGTATTATCCTGAACACAGTTATCTCAAACTTCTGGATAATTATGGAATGTTTTGATGTTTATTTAACCAAAATAGGTGCAGTTATCTCGAACTCGGATATCTCAAAATTTTTTATAAGTCAAACACATTTTACTTGTTTTAGGTGACCTGAATTAGATTCCAATGAAAATAGTGTTGGTTAATTCAAACTAAATTTTTTTCAATCAACTCCTAAGTCCTATGAATATCATAAACTAGCAAAATGTGTTTTGATAGTGTACACATTTCAATTAGTTAAAACTTTATACCTTGATATTATAGGGAGATGTAGGTGAGCCTGGACCAGTAGGGCCTGTTGGAGAAATGGTAAGTGTATTTTATACCACGTATATAACATGAAACTGAATAACTCAGAAGTAAACAGAACTTCAATTATAATTTAGTTCACTGTAGCTTGTTTCTAGATGGTTTGGCTGTCTAGAATTTAAACAGGCTGACCAATCAAATTAACTTATTTGTCCAGATTGGTACATTTTTAGTGCAGAAGATTGCCATTTAGGTGCTTTGATTTTGGTACAATTTCAAATTACAAAAAGTTAAAATTTTTGGTGCTTTTAATGAAAAAAACCTGTCAAAATTGGAAAAATTTGTCTAATTCGACCTTTTCATTTTATCTGTCTGTTTATCCGTTTTTCTCATACAAATCTGTCAAAAACGGATAAATCTGTCGAATTGGTCAGCCTGTTTAAAATATATAATTCTAAATGAAGTATAAGATAAAGGCTATATTACAAGTTTTATTATAGTTAACTGTGTGTGTTATATTCATGGATTATTTTATGACCAAAATCCATACAGTAAACCTGTGTTATAAAAATCATATTACAAGTGTGTAATGTCACCCTTGTTTCCATGGTTAATGACGTCATAAAATTGACAGCTTGCTGGCCACGCCCACAATGTTCTAACAAAGGTTCGGCACGCTTCAATTACACAGAAAAAATGAAAAATCCTGAATTGTGCCATTTACTGATGTCACTGACACAAGTACATCATTAGTTGCCATGACGCTGCTTTGGTACTGTGATGGCGGCCAGTGTCGGAACATAAAAGGCATGGATGGTGAAAAATCATGTTGTAACATACTATGATGTCACGTTTTAGCTAGCGAACTTGTTGTTTTGCAGACATTTTTATTGCTCTGTTATAGAACTTGGCCCTGGATGAGAAAAGAATTTGCATATACAAAAAATGGAGTTTTCTTATATAATAAACATAATCTTACATTGTGCTTATGGAATATTGAATTTATTAATAAACATTTTATTCAATGAGGCTTGATCTTATATTATGATATTATCTGAATTTAGTAGCTGTTCTTTGTTAATTTATTTGTATTATTTTTTAACAGGGACCTAGAGGATTCCTTGGACCACTTGGAAGACCCGGGCCTATGGGACCACCAGTGAGTTTGTTATTTGGTTTAGTATTTTAGATTCTCTTCACTTTGTTTTGTGAACGATACAGATTGTTGATAGTTTATTTTGTGTAAATTCTGTTCACTACATCTATTGTCACAAGTGTTTTTGATCACTCTGCCTCTTCCTGACAAGGCCCACATTCTACTGAAATGTAGATTAAAGAATGGTTTGTCACTTGGGCTTCCTCCACAACTCTAGAACTGACTCGATGTACATATCAGTAAAACAGTCTTGATTTGGGTGTCAAGCATCAGACAAACCAACTATTGTAAACATATTTATTTTCGCGATGTACTAATTTTCGCTTGATTCGCTGTTATTTGTTTTGCTAAAAAATATTACATAGCGAAAATTATATTATGCTTATTGTGTTATAGTGCATATCTCAAAAACGTGTAAATTTAACTATGCGGATATGTCTCAATTTCAAATACCTTAAAAATAAATACACGCAAAATTAAATATGTTTACAGTAACCAGTTCTGTTTATACATATTAGGAATTATAATTGGTATTATAAAACAAGGTTTATGCTACCCATTCTTAAATGTTGATAGCTATTTCTAGCATTTTTAAAAAACAAAAGAAAGAAAATTCATCCTAAAATTGCATCTTAAGAGGAAATGTTCTAGGGATATTAGAACTGATAGGCATGCCATCAGATGATAAATACTAGACTGTAGGCAGGATTGTTCAGGTGAGCATAGTGAGTGTCCAGTATTGATGGATTGTTCATGTGAGTGTCCACTATTGATGGATTGTTCAGGTGAGTGTACAGTATTGATGGATTGTTCAGGTGAGTGTCCACTATTGATGGATTGTTCAGGTTAGTGTCCAGTATTGATGGATTGTTCAGGTGAGTGTCCAGTATTGATGGATTGTTCAGGTGAGTGTACAGTATTGATGGATTGTTCAGGTGAGTGTCCACTATTGATGGATTGTTCAGGTTAGTGTCCAGTATTGATGGATTGTTCAGGTGAGTGTCCAGTATTGATGGATTGTTCAGGTGAGTGTACAGTATTGATGGATTGTTCAGGTGAGTGTCCACTATTGATGGATTGTTCAGGTTAGTGTCCAGTATTGATGGATTGTTCAGGTGAGTGTCTACTATTGATGGATTGTTCAGGTGAGTGTCCAGTATTGATGGATTGTTCAGGTGAGTGTCCAGTATTGATGGATTGTTCAGATGAGTGTCCAGTATTGATGGATTGTTCAGGTGAATGTCCACTATTGATGGATTGTTCAGGTGAATGTCCAGTATTGATGGATTGTTCAGGTGAGTGTCCAGTATTGATGGATTGTTCAGGTGAGTGTCCAGTATTGATGGATTGTTCAGGTGAGTGTCCAGTATTGATTTTTCATATATGCTGGATAATATGCTGTTCAAATGACAGGTTTTTGCACAGATTTTGTGCCTATAGGCCATAAATGAGGACGTTGTCATAAGTCTAAGGGGAGATTATTTCAATTTTCACTGTAATTTACCATTGAAGTGGACTTGTGAGTTATACTTCATTTTGTTTATTTACAGGGTTTACCTGGAAAGGAGGGTTCATTTGGACCCAAGGGAAATCAGGTAACTTTATATTAATATTATCAATATGGAAATACATGTAACGGTATATAATAATTAAAGTCTTGTGAAAAGTATTGGATTATAAAGAATAATAAATTTAATTGATTGAGTGAATTCAATTTTACTTCCCAGTCAGAAAGATTTCATTTATATTGAGATATCACTGAAATGGCAGAAATTTTCACCTTTGCAATGCGCTCAGGGCAATGGGTTCTTTAATATGTCATGCCTGCCATAACACAGGGGATTGGTTTTTAAGTTGTCTTTCAAAGGATCCTGAGACTTTTCTGAATGCCGAGTGCATGTAGAAAAAAAACAGTCGCTACATACATGTATTTTCAAAACTTGGTCAGACCTGGTTGGGGTTCAAACCCATGACCTCCCACATATGAAGCAAGCAGTCTATCAACTTAGCTGCCCTATTGGTCAAAAGAATATATTTAATAAGCCAAGAATATTTCACATTCAATTTGAACTGCACACCTTATAAAGATGATAAATTTCCAGACTTGTCACAAACTAATGTTTGATAAACATGATAAACCTGATAAATGATAATCATTGTATTTCCTGTAAACTTTATTTACCTGTTCATTCTTATTTCATGACAAAATGGTTTGTAAAACATCAGGTGTTAAGCTCAAGTTGTTTTATTAATTGTTAGACTTGTATCAAACTAACCAACATTAATTCTATAAGACTAATATTATCTGCACTATATTCTCTTATTTGTTATAACAATTTGGAGGAGTAACCTCCCTTTGATTGTTAATCGCTTACGGAAAGGCCCTTAGATTGGAATCTTAATGCAATGTTTGAGAATGATTTTGTTAATTACAGGGACAAGTTGGAGCCCCAGGTGCCCCAGGCCAGTCAGGTGCCCCAGGACCAACTGTAAGTATTTTTATATGGATACAGTAGTGGCAGTCTTATGGTGGAATTTTATGCCAGTAATTATAAGGGAGACATGTCCAGCTACTCAGGGATGAAGCTTAACTATTTAGAGTTAGAGGCACAGCTTAATTCAGAAAAGAAGTTGTTATAGTAATAAATAGCTAAAATATATAAGCATTCGGGAGTCCAGATTGATTTTTAGCAGCTATTGGCTACTGGGCCCCTGCTAATCTTCATCCATGCTACTAGTGTTAGAGCTGTTTAGTATTGTATTTAGTATTTATTATTTAAGTATAAATCAAGAATATAATAAAAATAATATTGTGTAGTCCAAATGCTTTAAACATTATTATTATAACTTTCTTAAGCTAGCACAATGAGTTTAAAAACAGAATGATATTTCATTCCATTTAGAATGTTTTCATTTAACTCCAGAATTATATCAATACAAAACTGAAAGATTTAAGATATTCTAGGAATTAAATCTGTTTATAATCATTCGTAGTTTTCTATTTCATTGACTTTTAGAATCACCTGCAACTGTTCTAATATAATCTTTTTTTAAGGGACCACCCGGACCCCCAGGTCCTCTAGGACCTCCAGGAATTCCAGGATCCCAGGGAAAACCTGGATTTCCAGGCATGCCAGGACCAATGGGACCACCAGTAAGTCTATGTTAAATACACAATTTAATATCAGCTTTGTTATACATGTTTTGAAAGACCATCTTTGTAATGGTGTATGTGTACTTTTCAGTATGTTGGTGTGTGAGTTTATTTGTAACATAGTGTGGTCAGTTATGTCCCACAGTGTTGTTTGCATATAACCATTCATATGCAAAAAAAGGGCCCTTAGATAAAAAAAATTGAGATTTTTCACCCTTAGTTATATTTTTGAAGCACCAACATTGAGTTATACGAAAACAGTAAGTAAAGAGAAATCAACCCAGTAGATGTGGAGAAATTGTAAAAACAAAAAAAAACAAAAAAAAAAAAAAAAACACCAGAAATATTTTAATATTTTATGCAGGACCATTTTCGCTTACAGAATGCCATGTGTATTAGAGCTGAAAAACCAATATAGAAATTCTTACAGAATGCCATGTGTATTAGAGCTGAAAAACAAATATTGAAATTCTTACAGAATGCCATGTGTATTAGAGCTGAAAAACAAATATTGAAATTCTTACAGAATGCCATGTGTATTAGAGCTGAAAAACAAATATTGAAATTCTTACAGAATGCCATGTGTATTAGAGCTGAAAAACAAATATTGAAATTCTTACAGAATGCCATGTGTATTAGAGCTGAAAAACAAATATTGAAATTCTTACAGAATGCCATGTGTATTAGAGCTGAAAAACAAATATTGAAATTCTTACAGAATGCCATGTGTATTAGAGCTAAAAACAAATATTGAAATTCTTACAGAATGCCATGTGTATTAGAGCTGAAAAACAAATATAGAAATTCTTACAGAATGCCATGTGTATTAGAGCTGAAAAACAAATATTGAAATTCTTACAGAATGCCATGTGTATTAGAGCTGAAAAACAAATATTGAAATTCTTACAGAATGCCATGTGTATTAGAGCTGAAAAACAAATATTGAAATTCTTACAGAATGCCATGTGTATTAGAGCTAAAAACAAATATTGAAATTCTTACAGAATGCCATGTGTATTAGAGCTGAAAAACAATATTGAAATTCTTACAGAATGCCATGTGTATTAGAGCTGAAAAACCAATATAGAAATTCTTACAGAATGCCATGTGTATTAGAGCTGAAAAACAAATATTGAAATTCTTACAGAATGCCATGTGTTTTAGAGCTGAAAAACCAATATAGAAATTATTACAGAATGCCATGTGTATTAGAGCTGAAAAACCAATATAGAAATTATTACAGAATGCCATGTGTATTAGAGCTGAAAAACAAATATAGAAATTCTTACAGAATGCCATGTGTATTAGAGCTGAAAAACAAATATTGAAATTCTTACAAAATGCCATGTGTATTAGAGCTGAAAAACCAATATAGAAATTATTACAGAATGCCATGTGTATTAGAGCTGAAAAACAAATATAGAAATTATTACAGAATGCCATGTGTATTAGAGCTGAAAAACAAATATTGAAATTCTACAATATAGACAATTTTATTGTAAATTAATGACATATGATTTTTTTTAATTTATGTAAATAATAATCATCTTTTTTAATTTTTAAATAATTATAAATTTATAAAAATTAAAGTTACTTGATTTAACAATTTGTAAAATTTGTAATTTTATGTTATAGGGACTTCCAGGATCCAATGGAGATTCTGGACCCAAGGGAGATGCTGTAAGTATAACACTTTGTTCTTAATTTTGTGTCATCTTGTTTATATATAGGAATTGTAATATAATTTACAGATTGTGTCCAAATTGTTGGTTTCTTGATGATACTTTCTGTAATATTAGGGACCTTAGTGGCCAGGTTACAGTCTAAAGTAACAGTCTCTTTCACCACCTATGTGAGAAAGCTTGTCAGTTCCTTTGCAATAATTGTATTCTTTAGGTACTCCAGTTTTCTCAACCATTCCAGAACAGACCCCTCTCTATATGTGAGAGCATATTGACTGTGGCATCAAACATAATCACTCCAATCTATTATTGTAAAATTAATTTAAATTAGCTAACACTTTATGTACTGTCAGCTGAAAGTACAACTGTACAACCCTCGAGCTCCTTAGTGATGTAAGATGAGATGATAGTCCTTCTCTGTAATCCAGCTTTTTACCCCTCTTTAAATCCTCCAAAATATTGTCCAACTTGCCTTAAAGGCCACCTCTATGGCCACCTGCTTTTAAATGTCATTAATATTTTATTGACCGAATTGTTCTTTAGTCATGTTATTTGAACTTATATATAAGTGCCACTTACTAGTTCCATTGTGTGACCTTTTTAGATAGGTATTGAAATTTCAAAAGGAAATACTGTAACAGCTAAATAATTTTAGAATTTTTGTGTTCTTTGTTGTGCTGAATGGTTCTTTTTTTATTGCAGGGACCACAAGGAATGCAGGGTACCATTGGATATCCAGGACCACGTGGTGTTCAGGTAAGGCAGAATAAGTTGTTGGTAGACCAGGCCTTAACTAAGATTTTCTGTGACCTAAATCTGTGACCTAAATCTGTGACCTAAATCTATAAACTTTTGGCAATATTTTATGGTAATGCAAATGAAACCAAATCATAATATGGATGTCCTAATTTAAGGAGATCTTCAAAATGACACCTTAAATACAGTCCAACCTGCCTTAAAGACCACCTCTATATAAGGGGCACTTGCCTATAAAGGCCAGTAGGATTGTATCCCAATTGTTCTTTATTTAAATAATTTGAACCTGTATAAAGGCCACCTGCTCATAAAGGCCACTTTTACTGGTTCCCTTGGGTGGCCTTTATAGACAGGTTTGACTGTACATGGATATCTTGAACACCACTAGAATTATTAAGATTTCAAATTTGCCAGATTTAAATAAAAGAAAATCTTAGTTAAGGAATAATTGAAACATTAGCCAGATTCTGTAATTGGCTCGTGCTAAAGACCTTCAGATTCTGGCAGAATTTAAACACCAGGAATTTAAATTTATGGCAGAAATGATACCTCTAAAAAAATGTTATAGGCGCAACATAACGCCTTCCTATTATTTACACCATTACTTCCCAAGCCTCATTTTATGTTGGTGTCATTAATAGCTATATAAATAATCACAACCGTATGTATTCCAAGTACCACCCTTATTGAAGCAATCAATTCCAATTATAGATATTAAAGTAATATTGCTGACATTGTGACTGTTAAAAAAGCAAAGCAGACAAAGTTCTATGACAGAAGTTTTTATTATAGTTTTAGCGTAGGCCAAATGCAGATTATTTACTAGGTCAAACCTTTTGAATTTCTAATCAACTTTTCTATTTAAAATTCCGAAATAATTCAAAAATTTTAGTTACAGACAGTATACGCAATTTCTGTTTTTACACAGTTAACAGTGGTGCGCCAGAAATTGCAGGATCTCAAAAAAGAAAACATGATCTCATGAGATCTCATTTTATTCAAGTTTCAATATGGTGACATACTGCGAGAAAATTCATGTGAATTTGACACAAATTTTTTAACTAACCAATTTATGGATTGTTGTGTTGAATTAATGGACTATTTGTAATTTGATTAATTTAAGAATTATATACACATATTGTATATTGTGAAAGGTCACGGAAAGGCTGTGCTTTCTATAAATGTTAATGTATTCAATGTATTTGTGTTGTTGTAGGGTGAATCTGGTAATCAAGGACCTTTGGGAGACAAAGGAGACAAGGTAAGTCATAATGTCACTGCAGGTGTTTAATTCATGTTATAAAAATTAACTTCACAAAGACTTGCATTGTTCCCTCTTATGAAAAACATTTTTGGTTTTTTTTTCTTATCATTTTCAAGTTTTTTTTATGTTTTCATCATTGTATATTTATTAAAGTTTATACACATCTAAACATTTAAAATGACATTATAAGTCAGTTATAAATTTTCCAAGGATGATTGCTTTAGACAAAGGTAAGGTAGTTTACATTGTTGTTAAGTTTCCATTGTTAATGCGGTGGTTAGCAGTTTGAGATGTAAATGTAATGGGCTTATTTAGTAGCATTTTGAAAATTATCGTAAACTGACACATTATTTGAGGTGGTAAAAGTGATAAAAGGGTATTGTTATTATTGAATCAAAATTCATGACTTGGTGACAAAACCTACATCGGGTGGGGGGGGGAGGGTATATGTCAGCTTCATTGACAATTCTAGTTTGTTTTTTTTTTTTTGTAAATATGTACAAAATATAAGAGCAGTATGCCAATAGATATAACATATTCATAGAACCACATACACACATCTGTCATTGTCCACTGTAATAAAATCTGATATATTTGATAGGGAGAAGCAGGAGAAACAGGTATTAAGGGTGACTATGGTAATAAAGGGGACAAAGGTAACAAGGGTAACCCTGGACCAATGGGATTTGAAGGCATTGAAGGTGCCAAGGTGAGTTAAGTATAGAACAGAGAGAGAGCGAGAGAGATATTAACATTCTTGTTTGTCAATATGTGATAAACCTAATGAGAGAAAAAATGAGAGAGAGAGAGAGATTAACTTTATGTGATAAACCTGAGGAGACAGGAGAGGTATACAAGGGAAGGGAGATAACTCGGATTAAACAGAAGTATTTGTTGAGACCTGGTTGTAGTCTGGCACATCAAATTTTATCTGATTCAATCAACCTGAAATATTCACCTCCAATCCTTTGCACAAGAGATGGTATTGATGGTTGAGTGGCCCAAAGGATCACAGCTCTTCTCATCACATAGGGTAGGTTTGCATTCCACTCGGTCAAATCCTAATGTGAGAAAATTTGTCAGTTTGCTTTATGAAGGTCATTAGTATTATGTGAGTGCTTCAGTTTTCTCTTCAATCACAGAACTGACCATCTCGATATGAGTGAAAAAAATCATGACTGGGGCATAAAACATCATTACTCCAGCCTACCCCCACCCTCTATCCAGCGACCCAAATGGCTGAGTAGTCCGAAACAATCAATCACTAATCACTCTCTTACTGTCTTGCTGTCCCACTTCAAATTACACTGTAGCCTTACACTTTTTGTCAGAGGTCAGTTTTCAATATTTTAACATTCTTTAAGCCTAAATCTGAGTGGAAAAAATCTTGTGGCTAAAAAACAACATTCTATCAACCCATCTTTCTGTCAGCCATCCCTAAAACGCAAAGTTTATATAAAAAACTTTTAATCAGCATATTATACATATTTCTGTATGTAAAACTTATTAATCCTTGTAATAAAACAGCTATTTCTATTATTTTAATTAAATTGGTTTTGAATGTTTGTTTTGTAGGGTGAAACAGGACCTCCTGGTAACACAGGCTCTGCAGGTCCAGTCGGTGAAAAGGTAAGTAAAAATACAATATACAAAGGTCAACATGTCTAAATCCAACAACAGTCTAGACTGAAGATATTGTTCTGATTAGATACACAGGTTTATTTATCATACAACCAATATAAACAGCATGTGTTTACAAATACGTTCAATTTTAACAAGTTTTTCTGTTTGAACAAGTTAATTCACCATACATCTTAGCCAGCCAATCAGGGGTCTTGGTTATGGATCTCCTTAGGGATTATTTAACTTGCTCTTGTCTCAAATAGTTGAAGGATTGCTGATGACAACAACAACAACATTTCCGCTTAAATTTTAGTTTGTTTTTTTTACTGCAATACAAATGAAAATACTTCAGAAATGAAATTGTTTTGTTGCTGCTGTAAATATTTTTCATCTTGAAAATGGTGAATTTTACACTGGAAATACAGTCCTTTCTTGTAATGAACGTGTATTACCTGTTTTATGATCTTGAATTTGATGAATGTAATAATGGAAATTATTTTGTTTTTTCTGCATATAATAATGGAAATTATAATATTTTGTTTTTTGTTTCCAGGGACGACAAGGTATGCAGGGTATGCCTGGACACCCCGGTCCACCTGGTATGAAGGTAAGATTTTAACTTATACAAGAGAAAAACTTGACTGGTGTATTCAACACCATTTCTGAAATGTCTTCAGCCTTTGGCAAAAATGTACCAGATTTTCACATAAAATTTTGGATTGTTTTGTCTAATGTCCTGGGTTTCGATTTTTGAGTAACAGCATGTATGCACACACACACACACATACATGTTGAAGGTGTCAAATGCAGACCCGTGATATTTCCACCCAAATTGCAGACCTGCCTTTAAAATGATGCTACAGTATTGATCTCACATATATGCCATTTAATTTGTTCTGCAATTATGAAAAGCGCTTTTTTATCAATGTAAATCCATTGCTTAACGGTAAGATTTTTACCATGGAAATGCAGTCTCATCATACACATGGGAAATGCAGACTTTGAACACACCATGGAAAATGCAGACCTGGTATACACCATGGAAAATGCAGACCTTGCATACACCATGGAAAATGCAGACCTAGCATACACCATGGAAAAGGCAGACCTTGCATACACCATGGAAAATGCAGTCCGTGTTTACACAAAGGAAAATGCAGACCTCTCATATACACAAGGTCAATTGAGGACACAGAATGTAAATCTAGATGTTCTTTCCTAGGAGATAGTTACAGCCTAGTTACCTGAAGGACTTTATAGTCAAAAGTCCAATAATCTAAAAACCCGATAGTTCAAAGTTCTTCTCAATAGACAGCTCTGCTCATGCATCTGCTAGAGGTGTTTGGTTACTCATTAAAGAGTCTACTACTTTGTCTATAGAACATTTTGACAAGAACATCTCCAATAAAACTGGATAGGGTAAGCCGTGGCTTCAGATTAAAAGTTACAGATGCTACATCTATTTTTCAGAATTCGCAAGCATTCGGCTCCCCACTTTTATTACATTTTTTTTCACATTTATCATAGAAATGTAGAAATATTAATTTTCACCTGTTGACCTAGTGACTATCTCTGTTAACTATTAACTTCTGTCGACTTGGTCAACCTGTTAACCTGTCAAACTAATGACTCAGTTAAATAAAATGTCGTTGCCCTAGGGACTGCATGTCCTTTTATAACAGTTGAACCTTTTTCTTTTCAAATTGAAAGAGTAAAACTCAGTTTTATTTGAGATGTTCAACCAGTCATTCGCAAAAGATAAAAATGCAGATTTCTACGAGAAAATGATGTGCCGGAGCCGACCAGTAAGGGACCGCAGAAAGTAACATTAACTTTCTCACTTGCAATAGCTGGGAAACGAACCCGGGGCACCTTGGTGAGAGGCGAGTTTCTTATCTTCTGGGCCAACGCAGCTCCTCCAAAATCTGCCAACATGCAATTCAATAAAAAAAAATTCCATTTTATGTGGCACATGCAAGCAAACCTATCAAAAAAGGTGAATCGTGATCATTTTGTAAAGAAATTGGTGTTTGATTAATATTAGATTGATAAAAACAATCTTTTCTTTGGACAACACAACTTTAAATTAGAACTGTCTACATAGTTTTTTTTTCATATTGCTTAACGTCGCATTGACAATATTTCAGTCATTCGCGACGAGAACAAGGTTATTAAACTCTATTATTAATCTATTCACAATTTCGTGAGGTGAGTGCATGCATGCGGGTGTATTTATGGTCTGCATTGTACTAGTGCGCACTGATGGAGACTTTTAAAGTGCTAGTTCACTGAAATATTGTGACGCAAACGACACAACACACAACCCGGTCACATTATACTGACACCGGTCCAACCAGTAAGGGCCAACGACAAGGAAAATTCGCCTTTCCAAATACAAGGTCCGAACGGGATTCGAACCCCAGAGGTGAAAGACCTTGGATTTGTAGACCAATGTCTTAATGCTCTGCCAATCGTGGCCCTTGTCCACAAAGTGAGCCCAATACCAATACATGGCAAATTCTTATGAAAGTGACCAATTAGAATGCAAACAGATCTATCTAGATAGAAACTAGAAGTTTCTTTTCAAACAAAGACAGATGTCTTCCAATCCTTCCAACATGGCTGAAAATTGCACAATACACATTGTCTGAGGATGATGAACATTTGTGTCATTTAGAAACTTCCTTTCATGCAATCAAACTTTATGGAACAGACACAAAATACTGTCATTTTAATTCGGTTCTTGACCTTGCACCCACATGGCAGGAGATTGCACTCTGACATGACGAGATTTAGCGCTCAGAACATCGTCTCAGTATGGTGAGCATTTGTGCCAAGTATTTTCAAAATCCCTCTATGGAAAAGATATGTGGTGAACATGATATGTGATGGACAGTTGAACAGACCTACATCCAGACTAAAAACAATATATCTCCCTGAAAAAAAATAATTATCCTCTTTAAGAGAACAAACTACTCCTAATGTTTCATCAACATAGTGCCTTTAGTTTTAGAATCATCACTCAGATAATAAATATCCACAAAATGATGGACAAACACAGCGAAAGCAATATAGAACATTTGTTATGGAAAGTATAATGAATAAATAAATAATTTCTAGCAAAATTAATTCTGAATACTTTTTATTTAGGCTATATGCATGACAAACTAACATTTTATAATCTATGTTGCTTAACTATATGACTATAATAAATTTATATATAAAAACAAGAGGCCCATGGGCCTTAACACTCACCTGAAGATATGTCCAAATATTGTTTGCAAAGTGGAATAGATAATATATTACATACAGAAACTTTTAAAGTTTTCTCAAGTTAAGAACTCCCACAAAACTTAATCAGAAATATATTCACTCACATTTCATTTATAAGTAGCTTATATAATAGGCATGAAGTAACTGTAGTGCAATGAATAATTTCCAGCAACTATGTCCTTGACTTTCGAACATATATGACCCTGAACCATATATGACTGTCATGTCAATACCTAAAATATTCTAACTCACATGCCTATGCATGAAATTAATAGCTTTCAAGATAATTAATAATTTTTGTATTCCTATGTTGATATGACCTTGACCTTTAAACATATAACCTTTAACCATATATCAAAATGATTGTCGTGTCAATACCTACAATATTCTAATATACCTGCCTATACAAAAAGTTAATAGTTTTCAAGATAATTAGCAATTTATGTCTTCTTTTGCAGCTGTGACATTCACCTTTCAACATATGACCTTGACTCATATATAAAAATGATTGTCATGTCAATACCTAAAGTATTCCAATATACATGTCTATACAACAAGTTAAAGCTGCATTAAGTTCTCCAAAGAAAAAAATTAAACAGTACTAATCTAACAAATGATGTTCCTAAAGAACAATGTTACATTTGGTTCAACCATAAAAGCTCAAATAAATGCAAATTTACAGTATTTACCATGCGAGATGCAGCATTTAGGATCTAATATTTGAACATGCTTACGTCATCAAAACCTGGGTCATTTAAACACAACTTTCAAAACGGTAAATACGATAAATTAAACACAGAACTTCGTTGAATTTGTCATTTGTCATTAAGTAAGGGATAAATAACACCATTTCAAATACATCTGAATATTAATGAAGGATAATTAATGCAATCTGTCATGTTTCACTTTCGATTCTAGGCTTTTTGTACATCCGTGCGCATGCTCCAAGCTCATAATTTCCATCGTAAAACACCGACCAATCGGTCAGAGGATTCCATTTATTTACAGCTAAAAGAAATTAAATTTTAGAAAATGAACGTCACGGATCGTGATTAGAAGATATCTATTTTTAAAAAAAAAAAAAAAAAAAAAAAAAAAAATTCAGAAAATTGATAAACTTAATGCAGCTTTAATACTTTTCAAGATAATTAGCAATTTAAGTCTGTGACCTTGACCTTTCAATATATGACCTTGAACCATATATCAAAATGATTGTTGTCAAATACCTACAATATTCTAATATACATGCTTATACAAAAAGTTAATAGTTTTCAAAGATAATTAGCAATTTAAGTCTTCTTTTGCAGCTGTGACCTTGACCTTTCAACATATAACCTTGTACCTTATATCAAAATGATGGTTGTCACAATACCTACAATATTCTCATATATACATGCCTTCACAAAAAGTTGATAGTTTTCAAGATATAGTGACAAATATATAATTTATAGCAATTTCCCCACTCAGTGCCTTATAATTTCCCCATTTTGAGCCCCATGGCTTCCATTTGTGCAAACAATATAAAAAAGATGACCTAAGGATGTTATAAATGAAATGACTAAGGTATATCTCTTGTAGATTCAGAGGAGAAGATTTTTAAAAATTTTCACTATTTCCCCCCTCATGGGTCCCCAAAGGGACATAACTCCTTCATTTGTGCAAATCTGAATGGGCTTCATCTGGCATGATGGTTACCAAGTTTCATTAAATTTGGCCCAGTGGTTTTGGAGGAGAAGATTAAAATGTAAAAAGTTTACCCATGTCGGACGAAGATGGATAGCAATTGCTCATCTGAGCTTTCAGCTCAGGTAATCTAAAAAGATTTGCTGATGTTTTTGCCCTACATTCTTGCAACAAGAATTCTTTTAACAAAACTTGTATTTTTAAAATGATGAATTCCACATATAACTGTAAAAGGTTAAAGGAATGGTTTTAAAAAAAATTGTTTAAATTAGCCGAGTCTATTAGACAGATGCATGGACAGAAGGACTGATGCCTATGTCATGCCATAAGCTAAGCTGGCTTTAGCCAGTTGATCTAAAAATGGAATAGGATACTCTTGTGTCCAAGTCTGATTTGACTTTAAAAAGATAAAAACTGATGATAAATTTTTTTTTCATATCAAAAAATGTGAGAAATTGTACCCCAAACAGACACTGCACTGGTGCCTAAGAAAACCGTTTTCTGTTTGATGTAATTAAAGAGACCATAAATATTAAATATAAAGTCAGTATTGCAAGAATACATGTCCCCTGTCATTGAAAATTAAAAATTAAAAGAACAGCTGGACAGACTGACGATGAGAAACACTACAGTAACCTAGGGACTTTCCACATCAAATTTGGTTTCATATAGCTTCGTTGTTTTGGAGAAGACTTTCAAGAAATCATGTAAATTAAGCAACCAATGATTTTAAAAATAATTGTGTAATGGTCATTCATAGCTTTGTGCTATTTATAATAATAGTGGCCATCTTGGATGCTGCTGGAAGTTTGCATAAAATTTAATCTAGGGACTGTCCACATCAAATTTGGTTTCATATAGCTTTGTAGTTTTGGAGAAGATTTTCAAATAAGTCTAAATTTAGCAACTAATTTGCATGATTACTAATAATGACCAAACAGAAAAAGTTATGGAAAAACCTGTTACATATATTAAATGGCTAGACATCTGCTTTCTTTATGTCAAATTTGAACCAAATTGCTTTATATATAAATGTGTAATGGTCATTTTTATCTTGACCAATCAGATCGCAGAATCTGATCACATGACCAATCAACGGCAAACAACTTTGAATAAGCAACACAGCATGCCTACTAATCATTTCTGCTTATTTTCAATCAAATCCATTCAGTAGGTTAGGAGACAGATGGACAACCACTATAGTCCCCTCTGGTTTCACCAGCAGGGGACTAATAATTCAAAAAGATAAAGTTTTCTTTGCTTCAACCATTATTTAATCCAAACTTAAACCAACGTCTAAATTTTAATTGATTTACATAACTCCAAAACTTAATCATGTTATAAAGAAAATTCACTACATTTTGGGCAAAAAGTATTTTCATCATCATCATCACTTCTGACCAACATTTATTTGCCTTATCAAGCATATTTATTTAATTTATCAAGCATAAGTGCAGCTACTATAACGTGATAGAACAGTTGTGAGTAGACCCCAATGAAAGCTCATCAGACCAAGATATCTGCTTCATGATCTTGATTTTCAACCCCCCCTCCCCCTATCCCATGAAAACCTTTGTTGATCCATTTGTGCCAAGTGACACAGAAAGTCCGAACAGGACAAAAACATTGAGACAGTCATTGCTACAATGTAAGTCAATGTGACCTACTTTTGTTTTGGAAAGGAAGTGCACTATAACACCAGGGTTCTATTGAATGACATGTATTGCTGTCCCCACTTTGTTAGTAAAAGGGTCATCATTACTTTTCATAATTTTTCATCATCATCTATTTAATCATTAAAAATACTAAAAAAATTATAATAAAAATTTAAAGTAATATTTTGATAATGAACTAGAAAGTAACTGAACATAAAATATAGGTCAACTTCCACATCAGCAGCATCCATGTTTCATCATCTTTATCACATTTTAAATCCTAAATTTATGACTTTAGTTGTCATGCTGTATGTATAATGATATACAAAAACTTAACATTTGAGTCCAAAGTAAAACTTTAACACTGATGTAGAAAATCACTGAACATACATTATATAGGTCAACATCCACATAAGCTACATCAATCTTACAATCAACCTGATCATGTATCAAATGCTACTAAAATTAATTCATGACTCTATTTGTTAAGGCATTCATATGTACAATACAATAAAAAAAATAATAATACAAAACTTTACATTGAAGTTTAAGGAAAAACTTTAACCTAGATTTACAAAGTATACTGCAGATTGAATATATACCCACAAACACATATTAACTGAATCTAAGACTGTTGGGGACTGGATTGTGGCAAGTAACATTGATTTTCTCATTTTCGTGAGCCAGGATTCAACTTGTTTTTAACATATTTGGTCATTGTGACCTTGAGCCAAGGACAAGGTCATTTCTTTGAACAAACTTGGTAACCCTTGATGTGTAGTTGATATATACCAAGTTTCATGCTTCTAGGCCTTATTGTTCATGAGAAGAAGTCATTTAAAGGTTTTACTATATAAGATCACTGTGACCTTGAACAAAGGTCAAGGTCAATAATTTAAACAAACTTGAAAGCCCTTGACCTAAACAAGCTTCCTGTCAAGTTTGGTGAAATTCTGATTATTGGTTTCAAAGAAGAAGTCATTTAAGTGAAAAGTTAACGGACGACAGATGGCGGCTTTCAGCTCTTGGTGAGCTAGTAAAATACAAAAACTTAACACTGAAGGTGAAAGTAAAAATTTAACATTAGATTTCCAGTCACTAAACCATGAAATATGTCACTTTAGCATCAGCAGCATGTACAATGTTTTATCTGTCATAATTAAATGTTCATTACAGTTTAGCATTCAAAGTGCCAGTACATTCTGAGAAAAAGATTAAAATACAAAATTTTTACAATGACGACGGAATAGTATCACCTATGTTTTGCCTGTGCACCTTCATCATGTTGAGAAAATAAAACTATATTTCAAGTCCTATGGTCTTGCAAATCATGTGGAAAATCTTCTTTACAGAGACCTACTTTTTCTATTGAGTAATGAACCCTAACATGATCCTATATGTCATGAAACTGATACCTACAGAAAGGGGACATATAAATAAGTCCAACCAAAGTGCGACAAACAGAGATGAACAGATGCCCAAACAACTTTTTTAAGGTAAACATATAGATATTGTGCAGATCGTTATTGCAACAAGTGGTCAGACATTCAGCAATGCAAAAACTAAATACAGGAAAAATATACATCTCTTATCCTAAACACAAAATTATTGCTAAATACATACATGTATTTTGTGTTTTGAGTCAAACATACTTTCAACAAAAAAATGTTATCATTAATTTCATATAATGAAATGTAATATATCAATAAATGTGTAAATTTAAAAACATGAATATATCTTAACATTGAAATTTAACTCAACAATAAGTACAAAGTTTCATGTAACAAATTAACAAAAAATTCTTTTATACAAAATATATCGGATAAAAGGTAGACAGGTAATGCTTTGATGGGATTAGATTTACACTTTTTATCCTTATTTCAGGTTTTTTTAAGCTCTATAACAATCTTTTTCAGACTATAATTAATACTTAAATTACTTCACACTGTGTGCAAATAACTTAAGTAAGGAAAACTCATCTATTCTTTGAGACACTGCTTATTAAACTTGACTTCGGATTTCAGTGCCAGTGTTTTAAACATCTAAGAAGTTATTAGCAGTTTATAATATACACTTATAGCAAGGGGTACCTTTAAAAGTTTTACATAAAATTCATTTAATTGTTTTAATATTATACAAAATATCCATTAGCATAAAGAGTTACACAAACTGAAAAACTCTCTCCAATTTCACAAAACTGAAAAGAGCACAAAGGAGCCTTCACATCTTCATTATTATTTCTAAAACCTTGTCCTATAAGAATGACCTTGCTTTTTAATAGGCTTTGTCTATACTAGGTTTGATAAAACAAGAGACCAACTAGGGCCTGTGTAGCTCAGCTGTCTAAAATGCCTTCATGCTAGAGCTGTATACCTTAAACTTTCAAAGAAGATTTTTACACAATTTTCCACAAAAGATTTTCAAGGATGATTTGCAAATGTATGCAAATATAAAACCATGACTCTCCAGTATGCAGCAAAGGATGATTTGCAAATGTATGCAAATATAAAACTATGACTCTCTAGTATGCAACCAAAAATGGCACCATGGGAGCCCTTCGTAAAGTTAGAGGCCCAATTGGCCTGAACAGCTCACCTGGCACACATCTATTGTAAAACATGTCAATTTGAAGCAAAAATACTGAGATGTTGACAAATCAATCACCAGATAAAAAGTAGACATGACCTGAATTTTGACCTTGACCTATAATTGTTGCAAATGTTAAAACTGATAATCCCATGTTATTTATGCAATTACAACCACAAAATTGTCAAAACATCATCAATATTATTACGTTTATCTTTCATATGCCCCTGTGCCAAGTTTCAGCTTTGCGGGAATGAGTTAATAACTTGAACATCTATGGCCTGTGGATTAGTATTCCACAAAATATAAATGTTTAGCTTTAAAACTGTAGGAGCATGCATCACAACTGTTCATGAATAGATGGATACATACATATATACATATATACCTTTATCAAAATAAATTCCACTTATTCTGTATCATACTTCAACCACTTTTTTCAGAATTTTTACCCATACGTTCTTAACTACTTAAATCTAACTGATAGATCGTTAAGTATGTCACTCTAACTGAACATACATTTACATTTAAACTCAGCTAAACATCTCTGATGTACGTAAATTTCTATTTCGGCAGTAATGTTTAATTTGATGCCATGTTCTGCTTTTTAGGGAAACCTCTCTGGCTTTTGCAGATTCACATTCTCTCTTTCCAGGAATTTGCCTCAGTTTTAGAAATTTCCAAAGCTGTCGTTCAACTGCTTCAATTTCTAATTTAGTCCACTTTCTCCTTCCATCTGCTTGATTGAAATCTGCAGAAGATAATTTTTAATGCCAAGAGTGAAATGCAAAGAAATATGGCTCTTAAAACAAAGAGTTTATCATGCAGTAATTTAAGTAGCCAAATTTATTAGCCGTGCTCTGCTTTACAACTTAAGTGTTATGCTTCTATTAGATTGTCAGAGCACAAAAACACTGCATGCTACTATATATACACTAATAAAAGCCAGCCAAAAACTAGTTTAGACAAGTGTGTGCTTATAATTGACATAATATTCCTTCAGAACTTCATCTGATCTTCCAGCAAAATTGGTAACATCTATATGAAATAAATTACACTCTGAGTCTGATCTTAAAACTTAAAATGGATTTTGCTTTGCTATTTTTAACATCATTAAGTGCTTCACGTAGTTACTGACTGAAGTGTTTGAAGCAAACAAGCAAAACAAACGATTCCTCATTGCAACAAATGGAATAAAAACAAATACAGTTGTCTCGTTAATTCGAAATTGAAGGGGTCAGATGAAAAATTTCGATTTATCTGAATTTCAATCAACTGTTTTGATCACTGACGTTGAGAACGGGAGATAACTTAATAGTAAAGCGCTCCTCTATTGAAGTCACGTGTTTGTTTTTATGTATTAAAGCACATCGCTGACAATTAACATTGAAAATTTAAGATTATGTTTAAATGAAACATTTAAAATTAAAAATAATTTTTTATTTTTCAATGTTTATGTAAAGCTCAACAAACTCAAGTTTTTTAAACAATAAAATAAGTAAATTGGAAACTTCACCGAGAGCTACAAGGTTCCCTTGAAATTTCCCGTAAAACATTGACTATGGTGAGGCTTACATGTAGTTAAAATTTCAATTATTCATAATCATAACTTCTTCACCTGTAATCCTTAGCATCCAACTTATGTGATTATTAAAATCTGGACTGAAAATTCACTTCGATTTAAGCAAAATTTCGGTATTTCAATTTAAACACATTTCGATTTGCATAGAAATACATTGCGATCTGACAGGACCGTTTGTATCATTTCCATTTAAGCGAAATTTTGATTCAACTGATTTCGAATTAATGAGAGTCGACTGTAGTTCTAAAGAAATGATAACTGACAGGCACTGTCAGCTATTAACAACATTAGCAAACAAGCTGTATTGTGAAATGACAAGTAGGATAATTATACCCTTTGCTGTTGTTGAAGTTACTGTTTTAGTTACTGCTTTTGCTTCAACTTCATTTTTATCTCTGAATTCCTGGTCTTCATCATCAGTCTCATCATTCTTCTTCCAATACATCTAAAATTAGTTGATATCATTTTTTCAAAACATTGTTTAAAATAATCATAGCCTGATCTTAGAGAGAAGATAAACATCAGTGTTTTACAGTATGGATTAAAGTCAAATTGCCAAAAGCATGTAGAAGTTGTCAGCAAACTATGTAAATCATATCAAACCCAAACTAAAGTTAATTTGAATTCTGTAATCAAATCACAACAAGGATAAAGTGGTATTTACTGCTTTATACAACATTAAAGATAAAAATTTATGAAGCATCTGTCTTAGTATGATTTTGTTACAAAAAGGAATTCCAGCTTTAGAGTTGGTCTATCCATCTAAGTGAAATTCATTTACATGAATATGCCTCATTAAGATTTCAGAGACTAAAAAGATGCACAAGTCCAATCATTTGGTTCTGATTGGTTAAACAATTTTCAGAACCTTATGTCTTGCCTATTGCTGTAATATGGTCTTAAAAAGAAAAAAATTTTGGACAAACAAATATTAACACTATTCAAAGCTGCATTAAGTTTTCTAATGTATAAAATAAAAAGGCGCAGCTTTCCTTAACTGTGCCTCTCATGAACAATGCAATACTTGGTTCCTTAATTAAACCTTTACTCACATTGAATTCGTGGGGAAACCTCTTGCTAGTTTATCTACCAAAGATCTTTTTAGAACAATTACGAGATTCTTTATTGAAAATAAGGCATCGTAAACATACACAGCAAAGAAGCATGATTTGTGATTCTGACAACTGAAGCAGCGATATGGTTAAAGAAACACATAAGTTAATTAAATATGTTTATGATTGCATGAAGGAATAAATAACATTATCATAAATTAATTCAGCTTTTTTTTTCTCATGTGGCCATTCTTTATTTACATGTAGGACTTCTCGCTCCAAGCTAATAATTTGCATATTATCGAGTTGGCCCAAACTTTTAGAATTTTAGATTGAGTCCTGACTTTCTGTCTCCCTGAAAATTAGTCAGACTTCTTTAAACAATGTCCCTCAGCTAGATTATTATTTTATAATTTTATTTGCACAGCTTCTCTCACATTTATGCCTATTTACATCCCGATTTCAGCAATTTATTGGAAGTCTGCATGTTCTCTTAATGGTCTATATCTTGACTTTTCTTCTGACAATTGCTTTGGTACTTTTATGTTTAATTTTAATTGTGCAAATCTTCATTTGTATTTGTGTTAAGTCCTCAGTCTATAAAGACTCAGTTGTAAGTGTATAAATCCTCTTCTTAATATTCAAGATCTTATTTGTAAGTGTGTAAGTCCTCATTTGAAAGTGTGTAAGTCCTCATTTGTTAGTGTGTAAGTCCTAATTTGTAAGTGTGTAAGTCCTCATTTGTAAGTATATAAGTCCTCTTCTTAATATTCAAGATCTTATTTGTAAGTGTGCAAATCCTCATTTGAAAGTGTGTAAGTCCTCATTTGTAACTGTGCAAGTCCTCAATTTGTAAGTGTACAAGTCCTCCTCTTAATATTCAAGAACTCATTTGTAAGTGTGTAAGTCCTCATTTGAAAGTGTGTAAGTCCTTATTTGTAAGTGTGTAAGTCCTTATTTGTAAGTATATAAGTCCTAATTTGTAAGTATATAAGTCCTCTTCTTAATATTCAAGATCTCATTTGTAAGTGTGTAAGTCCTCATTTGTAAGTGAGTAAGTCATCATTTGTAAGTAAGTCTTCATTTGTAAGTAGGGGCCACGGTGGCTGAGCGGTTAAGACGTTGGTCTACAAATCCAAGGTCTCACCTCTGGGGGTTTGAATCCTGTTCGGACCTTATATGTGGGAAAGTGGATTTTCCTTGCTGTTGGCCGTTACCACAAATTTGGGATCCAAGATCAACATAATGTGAACATGGTAAAGTTTGAATTAAATCCCACAATTGCAAGTAGTTTCCGAGAAACAGTGATAACAAGAATTGTTCAGAAAGACAGACACTGTAGGGAAGCCAGACAATAAAAGCAATTTGAACAATCCACCATCAAATATGATGGTATAATAAATTCAAGATTAGAAATATTTTTGCTATTTACCTTCTCCTTATCATTTAATAAATCAAATGGATCACTGTCATACTCATGGTCTTCCTCTGAAAGGTAAAATAATCTTATTACATAGATGAAATAAAATGAAAAAAAAAATTAGGACAAGACACCTTTAGTTTTAAACAGGTCTGTACAATTTTAATAATATAATTTAAAAAAACTTTATAGGTCTCATGGCTAAATTCATCAGATTACAAAATTTACATTTTTTAAAACATTCACTTCAGTCAATCAACAAAATGTACCATCAGCATGTATTAATCAGTAGATATTAAATATGTATCATTCTGCTTCTTAAATTCTAGAATTGGCCAGGCTTAGGATTCACATAATTAATAAGAGGAAGATACTTAAAACAAATGTTTATTTCAATCTAAATTAACCTCAAAAAAAAAGAAAAAACCAGGAGCTTTGTTGATCACAACATGTATGTCCACCTACAACTTGTCACTCAAAATCACAAAGTCATCAATGTCTTTGACCCTCCATCTTTTTGACTGTCTGTAACCCATGTAATATCTTGTGAAAATGCACTGGTCTTTAAATAACCAGAAAATTATTAAAAATAACAGTGATACTGACATAAGTGCATTTGACCTCACCTGCAATGCCATGCAAGGTCTTACCACAAGCAAACAATGTACAATTTCTGCGCTCAATTGGACACTCTATTGTTCTTTAAATGCATGGAAACCATTAATGACCTTGTCTCATAGGTCAGGGACAAAATAATTAAAATGTAAATTCCGAACTGATATTTGCAAAATTTTAAACAGATGACAATCTCTCAGATACTAATGACAGAAAATTAACACCAAGACTTGTTTTCACATTTCTCCTTCACAAAATAACACACGAAAACTGCATAGCATAGCTAAATACTTCAGTCACATAATTCTATTAGTGTTTTGATTCAATACTTAACTTAGGAATGAAAGGATGTAGATCAGAAAACTATGTACCCTTGAATAGACCTTCCTTAGTAATAAATATCTGTGAAATTGCTGACATTTGGACTTAAACTGTAGGAGTTAGTTGCACAAGCAAACAGACAAACAGATGGATATAGGAACAGACAAACACAGACATTACCATAATACCTCTCATCACAACACAAGTAAAAAAATGCTTACACTCAGTCACTCTGCAGTACCCTAAAGAGTGAATCAAAAGGACACAAGTACTGGATTTCCAATTACGCTTTCCCTGGCCTCAGAAGAAATTTAAGTAATAGCAAGTGCTATTGTTTTCCTTACACATAAAAATATCATTTTTAACAATTTTTATGGAGGTATAAGACAAAAATCACTGTTAGGTCTAAAATATTAAATAGCAATAACAAATCTTTAAATCTCAAAATCCAAGATGATAACAGAAAGCTACATTGGTTTTATGATCTGCATTAAAAGCAACACTGCACAAATAGGGCTCAAGAAAAAAAACCTCTCCATTTGTCATATTTGAATGCAATCCCTGCAGTAGTTATTGAGAAATAGCACATTGTTTTGAGCCCTGATACTTCAATTTTTTTTTAAAAACTTAAGTGCCCAATACAAAAGTTTGAAACCTACATGTATATTTTTTTCAAGGATTGTCTAAGGAAGGCCACACAGTCTAACAGTGTAACTTTTTTTTAAAATGTGATTTAAACATGTTAACAAAATGTAATAAATTAAAAAAAATAAGAAAAACTAACATACAAAATGTAAATCAAATTAATAGAGCTGTCATTGATAGATCAATATATGGATGCATCATCAATAAAATTTCTTTGATTGGATATCAATACAAGTTTAAATTATAAAATTAAAATTTTAGTCAAAACTAAGGTTTGTTCCCTCGTGCAAAGCATTCCGTAGCTGGATTTAAATTCATATTATTTTTTTAACTTTGGGTTTATTCAAAGGTTGTTTTGAATCCTATTTTGATACTGAACACAAAATCATGTGACTGTATAGCCCCGATCATCTGTCAACAAAGGTATTGTAAACATATATAAGAACTAGTGCAGCATGCTGTTTGGCAATACAAGAACTAGTTCAATTTATGTTCTAATGGTAAATAGTGAAAATAATGCTTTCCTGAATGATAAAAATATATTGGTACATGTATATAATAAAAGGGTTATTTAACTAATATTGGAGAATATCACCCCTAGCTTGCTTCATTATTTTACTTGCAAGCTTGTGAAATTATGGAGCAAGCTCAGGACAATATTTCCCAATATAAGTTCAATAACCCTATAATATTGATAACTTTTTCAATCAATATATTGATACACAAATTTTCATCAATGATAGCTCTACAAATTAACATATGTATATTACAAAAATTAAAAACTTGTATCATGTAGATAAAAAATCCCCTACATCCACTCAAATGTATTTTATAAATATTATAAGATACAGATGCATAACACACTGACCATTATCAAAATACATGCATCTCATTTCAAAGGGTTAATAAATTCAATCAATAGTTGTAATATAACTGATATTCTGAAAGTGAAAAGAACTGATTACCTGTCTCCTTTGGTAAGACAAAATCGTTTTTCTGTAAAAGTTATTAAACAGCAGATACAGACCCAGCAATGTATATACATACAAAAGTAATACTAGTAATACATCTGTGTGACTAACTGCATTCATGAGCAATTAGGCTGTAAATTTCAAAGTATTGGAAATGCTTCAATGTATAATACACTTACATATACACCAAGTATAATTTATACCTACTTCAATTTTAAACAAGAAGACATGGTCATTCAGATCCCCCGCTCTACAAACTTTCTATTTTCTACCAATAGTTTCAGTGATTACAACTTCTATTCAATATCATGTTAATCTTAGTCTTTTGTTATCTTAACAATGACTGGAAAACTATAATATTTTTAAATGACATTTCATATTTTAATCAAAACATCAACAATATCCATAAGTAGTAAACATTTTTCATCAGTAACACATGGATAGAACTTGATTCTTTTTATAATTTTTTTTTCTATTGTTGATATTGTTGTTGTTATTGTTGTATTCATTGAAAATTCTCAAAATCAGTGTTTTCTTTTTAAAATTGACATATTTATTCCCAAAATACTGAACCACTTAAAAAACCATGCATATATGTTAAACTCCTTTTAATAATTACATGATATCTAGAGTTTCTAAAGAAAATCCTATAAAAATATAAAATAAGCAAGTTCATTTTCTCAAAATGTACATTTTTCATATAAAATATGCATTTTACTAAGAAATACTAAAATTGCAGGTATTAAAATGTTGCAGAGAAATTTGTAAACACTTTTGAAGTAATAGCACTATTTCTTTTTGGTATGAATTTTTTATTATTAAATTGCTATTCTTAAATCATAATATAAAACATGTAGCAAACTTTAATGCAAAAGGTTAACATTGTGTTCTAGATGGGTTTTCTGGTCAATAAATTATGTAACTAGATATGTTTCTTTGAAACAGATGTGTCGCCTAATTGCACTGCATAAAAATCAATCGAACGGAAATAATTCAAAAACGGAACAAGATAGAGTTGTGGTTCTTGTGCACTGCACTTCGAGTCATTGCCAGAAACATGTACACCAAGTTTGGAGTTATTTGAACATACTACACCAAAGTTATGTCCCTGGACAAGAAATGCTCTATCAAATTAATCAAAGGGAAATAATTCAAAAACGGAAAAACATAGAGTTGCAGTTCTTGTGCACTGCACTTTGAGTCATTGCCAGAAACATGCACACCAAGTTTGGAGTCATTTGAACGTACAACACCAATGTTATGCTCCGGACAAGGAAATCCGGACGCCGCAGAAGCCGATGAAAGTAATCCCTATATGTCGCCTAGTCAGGCGACACAAAAACATATACACATGTTTAAAAATTAATTTAGAATAAAAATTTCTTTAAATCAGAATGAAAAATTCTGAAGAATTTTAACTGTTTGAAAAACTTTAACAGAAAAATTTAACATTGTACTTGTGACAGACAAACAGACAAACACAAACGGACGGAATCCATTTCTAAATCCCCGCCAACTTTGTTGGAGCGGGGGATAAAAAGCCATGACTGACACTAATGTAACAGTGTTACAACATATATGTAAATTAATTTGATAAATATTATACTATGGTTATTTATAATGATTTTGTTACCTGTTTTCTCCACTCCAAATTATCTTCATTATCACCATAGTCGTAACATATTTCTTCACCTTCAGAAATATCACGTATCGCATACAAACATAATCTAGGATAGTTGTTAAATATCTTCAACTTCATTTTGGCATTGCATCTATGACTTTTTGGATGTGCATCATTTACAAAGTGACAAAATCTGTCAACTGTTTTTGTAGCGTCAACACTATAAAATGAGAAATTGGGAATAAGAAATTAAAACTTGCTTCTACACAATCATGTCATTCTAAATCAAAAGTCTCGTTTTTAGAAATTTCATTTTTTTTATTCCCCCTGTGAAACGGGCAATCTACCCAGTATAAATTGCTTTTTGAAATAACTGACTGCCATCCTCAAACTACATCTCATCAGTCATGATAATGCATTTTTTTTCCGCTTCAAGGATGAAACTTCTCTAGTAGGTGGACAATGAATATGAAAATTATTACAGACCTGAAGAAAAATAATGTTGTTTGTATTGAGTGAAGGGATAGACAGCAGGGCTGCCACACCTCTTTTTGGTACTGGGGCCAGGGCCCTTGGAATTGGGAAATCAGCGGCATTTCAAATGCAATTTCAATTTTAAAAATCAATTTCTCTATTTTTCATGGTTTAGAATTTATCAACAGCTTTTTTAATTCTTCATCTGTGAGATGAATTTGTCCCTCCTGAAATAATTCTGATAATGCAGTCAACATTGGTCTAGCTATGGGTAGAACGCAGCTTGGTTACAACAGGGTTCATCAGTGAAAACAGCCTCTCAGGACTCAGAGATGATTTTGGTGTCTGACAGAGGAATTCACAATATTTACAGAAATATTTTCTTCTTGTTGCACTGAAATTAAGCCAGGGAAGATTTATCTTGTGTCTCCGACTACTGAACATTCTGCTATCATGCACAAAAACTTTAGACTGAGGTTCATCAGATTCAAAGTCCAAATTAGAGTCACAATTGGCATAAGGCTCAACAATAAGAGAAACATTTTCAGTCGCAACCTGAATGACTTTGTTCACCACATGTTCATCACCATTGTTTTCTTGGACTTCAGTTAACAGCTGGGACTGAATGGGTATTGTCAACAGATGTAGATGCTGTTTCACTACATGGACAGTGTTGATTGTGACCAGCAATGAAAAAAAAACTGAAAATAAAGCCGGGTCTGGGGGCTGCAGGTCCCCAGTGGGGTTCAGGGGCAGCACCCCGATGGGGGGACCAGGGTGCGAAGCCGAAAATGGTTTTAAGCATTTTAGAGGGCCCCCAGGATGCTCAAAAATGCAAGGATTTTACACATAAAAATACAGATCTTTCTAACCATTCCCATACATTTTTTATACCTTTATCAACGAATCCCAGTCAATGACCCGGGACACCATTTTTTTAAATGCTGATAGC
The DNA here is from genome assembly GCA_021292105.1 of Anadara kagoshimensis. Classification (NCBI taxonomy): domain Eukaryota; kingdom Metazoa; phylum Mollusca; class Bivalvia; order Arcoida; family Arcidae; genus Anadara; species Anadara kagoshimensis. The sequence continues at coordinate 48,959,999 of CM037859.1, read as the reverse complement.
ATGGGTTTTCATCCGTTAAATAAAACGAAGTTGGTGATTGGACAGCTGGAAACACTTTATCCAATGAAATTTATGCTTAGAATGTGGGACCGTTGTGGAAACAGATGGACTCGAAAATGTTCCGGAATTAAATCTCGTGAAAATGACACAAAAAATCGGATCTTCAACACACAATCGGAAATCCGTTTTAAAACGGAAAGAAATCATCACTGCATGGAATATAACTTGACATATTTTCAGACAGACTCGCACCTACCGACTGAGACTTTTTGGAGTGGAGTGGAGTGGAGTGGAGTGGAGTGGAGTGGAGTAATGGTATTTTACCCCCCAATCAAGATTTTTCACTTATTTTGAGGCGGTCAGTTCTGAGATGGTGGAGGAAACCGGAGTGCCCGAAGAAAACCACCGACCTTCGGCAAGTGAACTGACAATCTTTCTCACACTAGGATCTGTCCCGAGTGGGATTCAAACCCAGGCGATGAGAGGCACTGTGATCCGTAAGCGCGCACTTTAGACCACTCGGCCACCAAAGCCCCTGAGACTTTTGGAGAAAACAGTATTGATTTTCAAACAGCCTTAAGCTGTTTTCTTGCTTATTTTTCGTCTGAAGTACACCGAATTGTCCGACATTTCCTACTTTCGATTTTGACAAGACAGGTTCACAACTGTGACAACTAACTTGTGAGTACTATCGGAAACATGTCAGATATGGTACATTCAGTTAAAGAAAGATAGCTCCAAGAGGACTAAATGACTATAATACGTTATCGATATAATTATGTAAAGTAGGGCAATCATTATTTACTTTAGATTGACTACTGACGCAAGTTTTTTTTTTTTCATTTAATGTATCGGAATTATTCATGCATTTTACCAGTTGATCGAAACTGGGAAAAAATAGCAAGCATTTTTGGGAAAGAACATAAATTTTTGCCATTGTGATTGGAGACAAATTGCGGCCCCAAATTAAGCAGATCGACAGCCATGGACAGTTGTTCGAAACACTGCTGCACCATAAATGCATACAGATCATTCATATTATAAAAGCCTGCACCATAAAATACTGCCCAACTACTATTTCTATCAAGAATTTATATTGGAAAAATAATTGTGGATAAAGCTGAATAACCACTAAATAAAGTCCAAAACTAACTACATTCAACTTAAATCAAGTCCTCTTAGTTAGTCGCTGTAGACAACAATGTAAATTTTGATGGTGGTCACCATGATTCAAGTTTTTCATTCAGGTTGCCAGGGTGATGACCCTCTCCCATAATTTCTAGGATTTATCAACACAGAAACTTTATGAGTTTTTGTTTACAATGGATGTTGTGCTGATTTATTGTGATTACAAATATTTGAATATTTACATTTTTCTGTTCTTGTTTTCAAGATTCTATCTCCATCTTATCAAGGTGTTTTGAAGTTACATGTATGTTGTATAAATTTATGAACACATCAGCCCATTAAAAAAATTTATTCAACACTCGTTCTTATAAAAATGGGTCAAAGACTCAATGGCCATGGGCTGGGTTGTTTTTTAAATTTCTATTGAATGGGTGTAAAGTGTAGAAGGAATTTTAAATAATTGCACAAAGCAAGGTGCACAAGTTGTTTTTTTTTTTTAATACTTCACAGAAAGTTATAAAATGGGAATATGTCCAACAATGACAATATATATGAAAGAGTAATGAAACAAGTATATATATGTAATAGGAAAATCTCAATCATTTTAACATTTTCTAAAGCTACAGTAAGTTGAAAAAATGTGCACCAGAAACTTTACATTGAAATGGACTGGATGATATGGACAGTACAGGACAGAAAGGCAAAAGGGTAACAGCACTAGCTTTCCAGACTTTCATCCAGTAGCTAATAAACCAATGATTTTTAGAACATAAACATTTTTGTAGTTTTCTTTCATATATGTATAATAATCCTATTTTTTAAAGATTTGAAATTTAAAACCTGTCACAGTAGGATTTAATGGCATAAAGGTTTTATTACATCATTTGAAGTCAGGTGCACATCTTTGATAATCTTTTGATAAATACAGTACAAAGTTTCAAATTCTGGAAAAATGGGGAAAAAAATACTGAAATATTTCCATAAAGTCAGGTTCACATCTTATATATATATATATATATATATATATATATATATATATATAGGAGAAGTTGAGTTCACAAAGTAGGTACCCTATTTTCCCCGCTCACCAGCCCGCCCGTCATTCACCATACTATAAACCGGATTTGCACTATGTGCAACCCGGCCAAAATTTTTTTACCTAGTCCCTTGAAGTAGCTTCAACCCAATTGCATTACTGGCAGCGTACAAATTATTAACTATTTCAGTGAATAGTGCAAAACTGATTTACTCAGTAAACAACACTTACCAATGTATTTTCTCCAAATATTTGAAATAATAGATGTAGCACCTTCCATTCTTCATTCTGTTTGTTCTATCTATTGCTTCTTCTTCGGATATTCTCTCTCCAACATACTCTAGGAGGAAATCTCCTTTGTCAAATTTCTGGGTTGTAAAGACACCATATCCTATAAAACATAAATTTCAATTAAATCATGATCAACTAAGGCACTTTATGCTTGTTTTGTTCAATTCATGAATAAAAGCATTCAGACATGTGACGTTCCATAAAATATTGCACTTCATATCAATTACAGTTGCACATGTATTTTATATTATAATTACGGTACTTGCATCATGCAAACATTTATATCAATTTCCTACTAAGATTTGTGTTTCAGCCAGTTTATGATAACTCACAAAGACAAAACTGGCCATGTTGATTGGCATGGCAATTAAAAATATAATTGTTCTAACAGAGGGTTACTAAATAAGGACCTTTAATGCATATGGTTGAAGCACAGTCATACACAGTAATTACTACAAGGCACTCACATCTTCCAATGTGAGCCTTACTCACTGAAAGGTAAATATTAAACTACTTTACAGAAAAAACTTAATGGTAAGGTAAGTAAGATAGTTTGTGACCTAATAAACAATATAAAGGAACTGTCAATATTTAAAGACATTTTCCTGAATAACTTACCAACATATTGAGAAATAAATTTCTTTTCAAACCCATCTTGGTCAATACCACTTTGACAAAAGTACTCATCTTGCTTTATCCTCCTTTTACAAATCTGTAAGATAATGAACACATGGAATGCTTTTCATCATTACTCAATTTACTTATGGGCCATGTGAGTATGCAGGGATTTATCAAGGGCATATTTAGGGCCGAAATTCGGCCCCATTCCCAATGGAAAAGCATTGATTTTTTTCCCAAAATGGGCTGAGTAAATTCCCAATTAAAAAATACACTTAAGAAATCATGATTCAATAACTCCATAATGTCACCCAAAAGCAAGTTTTACACAAAGCGCCTCAAGACAGAGGATGCAAAATCAAGTAAAAAGATTCTAGATTTTTTAACCCAACATGAAATACCGCTTCTACATCAAATGCATGGCTTCTGAGACCATGAGTATACAGACTTCTGACGTTGAGATTGAAAGTAAAGCGGCAAAATGCAATGATGACAAACTCGAACATCAAGTTTAATTAAACACTGATAAACACTTAACGGCAGAAAAAGATTATTCATTATTAAATGGCATCAAAAATGATGTCGAAGTTTTCCCAAAATGAGCAAAAAATTGATAGTTTTTCCCAATTTTTAGTTTAGGGCCTTTTCCCAAAGGACCCTGATAAAACCCTGGTATGGCCATTTTCAACAACACAAATTTTGTTTAATAATAGCTACTGAAGCACTTTACAGTTCTAAGTTAAATCTAACACAATACTTGCGAAGTAATCACACAATGTCATGTTCAATGAAGTACAAATTGAAGAATTGGTAGAACATCATAGAATGACAAACAAGCAGAAAAAAATACGGGGCAAGCAGCATAAACAATTTTGAATTAAAATGTAACTCTTAAAACTCTCTGAAGTTGGACCAAAGGGGATTAGAGTTGAAATATCACTTAAAAATAAATGCATATACATGTATTAAACCCCTATTTTTGGAGTCATATGCATAACTGTATAACATGTTAAAATTTAAAAATAATTATGAGTACAGGTCCATAGAATACATATTGCATTGTCATTATAGATCTAAAGTAAGACATTAGCAATGGACTCGAGCTAAATCAATTATTAAGAGTATTTCATAAATGTAAGGTATTAAATACAAGGTAAGGAATGAGTTTTATTTTCTGTTATTGTACCAAGTTTGTTAAAATCCTTCAAGAAATGTAGGAATTACAGAGAAGATACGAAAAACACTGCAAAAATTCCAAGATATCACCTTGTGACATTGACCTTTTACTAAAAATGGTTTATAACATACCCACTTATGCTGGTTTACATTTGTGCCAAGTTTCAATAAAATCCATGTTGAAATGGAGTTTGTTATACTAAACTGACTCTCCTGTGTAAATATATTATACAATTTGAAACCTGAAACATGAGGTTATCAATAAAATTTGACTTGGAGGTGGTCACTATATCTGGAAAATATGATCTAATTACTATGATTTTGAACATCACTATCCATTTAGGTTGGTCTTGACTATTCTGGGACAATATTTTGTTTATCAACGATCACTGTCATGTCACTACTCTCATAAATATATTAAGAATAAATTTTTGATTTGGGGGTGGGGGGGTGGGGTTCGGGTTCGAGCGATTGAACATCGAGATATGATTGGAGGTTCACGTTCTCATGTTTATCGACCGTTAAAAGAATCTTTAAATTTGTTTTACATGTTAATGAACTAAATGGTCAAATAATTAAAAGTCTGAATTAAAATTCCATTATTTATCAAGAAATATTTTTTAAAACATTCAAAAAGAATAAAATGTCCCAATTAAAAATATAAAATTCATTTCAAATAACATGTTGACCTGCAATCTGCCGTGTGTTGTTATATGGCTACTGGGTTAGAATATGATACTTTTAATTTCAACAGATGATGATTCAAAATAAACTTTCTTTATTTTTTGTTGATAACGTAATACTTTAAAGAAAAGCAATACAAAACACAGTTATTACCGGTCATTTTAATACACATTACTATACATATTTCAAGGACATGTGAATCCTGATGTGCAATTGTTAGGCACGAGCGACTGAGGTGTTTTAAAAATAGCGATAAAACACTTCCGTGTGTCGTAATCGGATTAAGAGATTAAAGAACTGAGCATATCGACACTCTCTAAGTAGGTTAATAATTAATTAATTTTAGGTAACTGTCTAGATTAATCATTTCGTTCCATTCTATTTTTTTGATGAAATCTGTAATATGGCTTCAGATTGTGTTTGTTTACAATGACCAAGACCACATGCCCTTCTGACAAAAACTGTATTCGAGCGAAAGAAGTTAAATTTTCACTAACTTTATACTTTTGAAAATATTTATTGTTCGAGTGAGTGGGGGTATTCGAGTTAACGAAGTTCGAGCCATCGAGGTTTATTTACATAGGATATAATAGAAAATTGGTCGGTACCAACAGATGACTTCGAGTTATCCGGGGTATTTGAGGCAATGACGTTCGAGCGATCAAAGTTTTACTGTATATATGATGGGATAAAAACATGAATATTTTTCTTGCCTTAAACAACTTACTTGTGTCATTGAATTATATGTCCTTCCTTGGTCTCTACCCAGCCTGAGACTGGCTTTGAGCTGAAACAAATTGCTTGATAAAAAATCAACAACAGTGAACAATGATGAATGACCATTACTATAAACTTTATATATTTAAAAATTAACATGTGATGTGTGCATAGTGACTATTGTGTAAACAACGTTTTCATACATACTAATATCAATCATTTTCCTGAAGGCATTAAAGCTGCATTAAGTTTTTCAATTTTCTGAATTTTTTTTTGATTTTCTAAAAATATATTTTTTTATAAAATACATATCTTCTAACCAAGATCCGTGAGATTCATTTTCTAAAATTTCATTTCTTTTAGCTGTAAATAAACGGAATCCTCTGACCGGTTGGTCAATGTTAAATCATGATAATTATGAGCTTGGAGCATGCACACAGATGTACGCAGAGATGCCAACCCTGTCTTATTGTCATCAGTAATACCAGCTCATATTTTCAGGAATTTGGGTACCTTGTCAGTAATACTAGGATCAGCCATTTACTGTCGCCAGTGACAACTGTTCGGAACTTTTTTAAATATGAAAGTATAACAATGAAAAAGACAGAGATTTGCTACTCAGAAATAAAAATAACTGGTTTCCCGATGCCAGTCGACTGCCTATTTTGTATTGCTCAATAAAATGAAAACGCTGACTTCATTCTAAAAACCATGTTGATAACAAAACGACCCTGACCGGAATTTCTGTTTTTGCCGTAATTGCTGATACCTCTACCGTAATATCGTAATTTAAGTAATAAAATCATAATAATTACGGAGAATCCGTAATAGTTGGCATCTCTGTGTACGGAAAAAACCCGTGAATCGAAGGTGAAAAATGACAAATTGCATTAATTTCCCTTAATTAATATCCAGATGTATTTGAATTTGGGTTATGTATCTCTTACTAAGTCAGAAATGACAAATTTCAACAAAGTTCTGTGTTTAATTAATCATATTTCACCATTGTGAAAGTGTTTAAATGACCCGGGTTTTGATGACGTAACTGTGTTCTAATATTAGATCCCACATGCTACATCTCGCTGAAAAATTATTGCTGTTCCTGTATTTATTTAAATATTGTTGAACCAAATGTAACATTGTTCATTAGGAACATATTAATTTGATTAGCACTGTTTTGATTTTTTCTTTGGAAAAACTTAATGCAGCTTTAATTCTATTATTTATATTCTGCCCTGTGCATAACAGAGGTAAAACTGTAAATAAGTCAGTCTATAGCTATAGTATGGGACTAAAAGTGTGACTTCATCATTCAAATTAAATTTGTCAGAATTATCAATATTAATTTGTTGTATCATCAGATATCCTTCAACAAGTGCTTAGTCAGCTTTTTCATACATGTACTTCAAGCTTGTGTGGTGTGCAGGTATTATGTGTACTGTAACTTGGTGTCTTAAAACAACAGTTTATTACAGGAATAAGAAAAATAAACAAGAAGTAAACAACAGTTTATTACAGGAATAAGAAAATAAACAAGAAGTCTGCACATTTCATAGATCTATATGATTAACTTGACATGTATAAGAGTGTAGAGTATAAAACAAATTTCAGAATCTTCATACACATAATCAATAAATAACAGGACATTGTTACATACAAAATTTCTATTTCAAAATTTATTTTGTAAAGCAGTTTTGAAGCACTGATATTACATGATACAAACTTAAAATTTCTTTCATACATGTACAAATCATAATTTTAAAAAGAGAAACTTTAAAATATATGACGTGTCATTTTATAGACATTTATCACATGCATAACAGTAGGGCTGAAATGATTCACCGCGGTTTCAATAAACCGCGATTCATTGGCCTCGTTTCCGTTCACGATATTTTCAAATCCGAATTCGATACAGGTTCAGTTAAGACTTGTGTTTTGGATTTTTTCCACTTCCGTTTTTCAAACAATGCAAAAAATGCAATCAGAGCGTGAAGTAACTGTGCCAAAGTTAGTAGATGCACCGTCTTCGTATAAATCAGCGGTGTGAAACATTATGGTTTCATGGTTGAGGAAGTATATGGAGTAAAAAAAAACTTGATAAAAGTAAAACTGTTTGTAGGATCTGCTATATACAAGTATATTTTAAGTGTTACTGAATAAAGGTTTCAGCTTTTTTTTGTTTTTCAGATGTAATTTCCATTTTTTTTTCATGTATTGTGATACATATCGTATCGTGACTTGGATATCATGATACGTATTGTATCGTGGGGTAGGTGTATCATTTCAGTCCTACATAACAGGGGACATGGTTCCCCAATAGATAAAACACCCCTGACCAAGGTGCCCTGGGTTCAATCCCTCCTTGGAGCAAGTGAGAAAGTTGATGTTACCTGTTGTGGTCCCTTACTGGTAGGCTATGAGTCAGTATAATGTGCATGAGTGCGAAAAATCCACTTGGTTATTACAAAGGGAAACTACTGCTTGTTATGCGATAGTTATTTTCTGTAGGCAAACATAATCACTGCGAGATGTTATACAAACAATAGGGTTGGGCTTATTTGGATAGGTGCAGTCAGGTTAACTAAAAACAAGAGGCCCAAGATGGCCCTTATTTGCTCACCTGAGTTTAACTGTAACTAATATGTCTTGATAATACCTGGTAAGTCATAACATGTTGCCTCAATAGAAATGGTTTCAGAGAAATCTTCACTCAAGAAAAACCGCCATTTTCACATCACTTTTCCGGTCCCATTTCCGGTCATGCGCAACCCATCTTTGTGTGAAGAACTTCAAACCGCGGTAAATGGCGAAGCACGATACACATACACGGATGTCTTGAATTCGGTGTCAAATGCGACATCAATAAATTTTACCTTTTTTCACATAAGAAGGGTTTAAATTTTTGAAAAAAATGAAAATCGAAATGCGGACCTGTCTGAAGTCCGCACTTAGTTTTAGAGTCTGCACTTGGAAGGTGTGTATTCATACCGAAGTCTGCATTTGACACAACTTGCACACACACACACACACACACACACACACACACACACACACACTCTCTCTCTCTCTCTCTCTATCTCTCTCTCTCTCTCTCTCTCTCTGTTTACTCTATAAGTGGGTACTAAAATTACAAATCAGATAAATCATCCCATTAAGATATAAGCTTTAAATCAGATATATGTTTGTATTTAAGGGTTTACATGGAAGATCTGGTAGAAGAGGAAGGAGAGGACACAGGGGAAAACCAGTATGTACATGAATATAAACAAGTCTGAAGGTTTTAACAATGTATCAACTGTTTTTGTTTCTTTTAAGTGCTATTGTAAAATTCAGTACTGCTTTGTTTAAATTTCTAAAATTTCTTTGATTTTTCTAAAACATTTTTTTCAATTTGAATTGATTAGTTTATTCTTTGTCTGACACAAATACATAATTTTCTTAAATCATCAACATTTCTTCATGAAGTAAGTAGTTCAAATGTCTACATTTGATGTTTTGTCATCTTCACTCAGGGAGTAGCTGAAATATTGACATATTCAGTTTTGTCATCTTCTCTCAGGGAGTAGCTGAAATGTTTACATGTCATATTTTGTTGTCTTCTCCCAGGAATCAGCTGAAATGTTTACATGTAATATTTTGTTGTCTTCTTTCAGGGAGTAGCTGGCCCAGCTGGAGACAGAGGAGAACGAGGACCATTGGTAAGGCATTGGCGGCTGGACTAGATAATTGCTTTCCAGAGTGAATCAGTTAATTTTTTTAATAAAAGACATTTTAACAAGTAAAATTTAATGGTTGCTATGGATTTTTTTTATATTATCACCAAAGTTTTCACAACTTAAGAAAAATATTTTTGATTTGCGAAGATATCTGAATCTCTTTTCTACCTTGTTTTAAATGCTGTCTTAAAAATCTCAATAAAGGGGATATTAACCCCATGTACTATTTTTCTAATTCTGAATGTAACATTTGTATCAGAAAAACTCTTGTTTTTTAATTATTTTACAGGGACCACCAGGAGAACGAGGTAAACAAGGAATCCCTGGACCTATTGGAGCTAAAGGAGAAAATGGACCTCCTGGTCCCCCAGGATTCCAAGGAGAGCAGGGTATCCAGGGACCACCAGGTGCAGTAGGACTGATGGGACCATTAGGACCACCTGTAAGTACTTGAACAGTCCTGCTGCTTTTACGGTCCAACATAACTTACAGTTCACCTTCTTTAAGAGGCTAGAAATACCCAGTGCTCTTGAAGTTTAAAAGAGTTCTTGTTATAACCCACACATCTGTGCTGGCATCTGCATTGGTGTTCAAATTTAAGTTTATGGGACATCATCTGACTGGTAGTAAAACAAGTATTTTATAATATTGAGTAATGTTGGTGTAAATTTTTCTGAAAATAGCGAGACAATTATTCACAATGTTTTTGGGATTAACTTTTATAAACAGACGGAACTTTCACATGTTAATCAAATTTGATATTTTACTTTTGTCTTTAAACATTAATGAACAATCCATTGCAAAAAGTGTCCTTAGGTAAAAATTGTGAATTTCAAATTTTGTTAAATTTAAACAAAATATAATTGAAAAATAAATCAAATAATTGTATCAGAAATAAATAAGTTATGTCCAGAAATAAAAACCTTAAAGAAATTAGTTAACTTTACACATGTAATCAAAAGTTTTAAATTCAGAAATTAATACGTTATTGTAGAGAAGTGCACAAGCATTGCTATTTTGTCATTTGAAATTGTTATACCACTTAAGGTATTTACAGTGTTAGAAGAGTCCAGTCACTAATGGTGAAGGACACTGTGTGCTACATTGAAGATGTCATCATAACCGACTAGATGAACATCTTCAATCAAGCTGGAGATAATGGTTCTTATCAATATTTTAGAGACACAGTTGGCAAAACGTATTTCTCAGAAACTTTTCTACTTCTTTCATTTTAAATGTTTCAGTTAATGGTACTTTATCTACCTGTTTTTGTTATTTTAGGGTATGCCTGGAAAAGATGGCTTGATGGGAATGCCAGGAGAAAGAGGTGAACCTGTAAGTAAACCTATATCAAAAATTAGATAATATTCCTGTTTTTCTATTTGCAAAGCAGTTTATGTCAAATATGCTATTCCTGACTCTCATTCATAGTACCGAATAAATAACTCAACTAGAATATTATTACTTATATTTACAATCACAAAAAATATTGTTAGCATGACAGAAATTTAAAACTTGTTTTACCCAAGTTTTTGACTTTTATTGCACTGATTTTTAACCAACATTGAAAAAGAAAGGTATGCAACGATTGCGAAATAATGCTTTTCATGAAAATTACCCAACACAAAAGTTAACCAATGCAAAATTTTCTAATTAATAATATATAAGATGTGGTGGGTTTTTTAGCTCACCTGAGCCAAAGGCTCAAGTGAGCTTTTCTGATCACAATTTGTCCGTTGTCTGTCGTCGTCGTCGTCGTCGTCGTCGTCGTTGTTGTCGTCGTCGTAAACTTTTCACATTTTCATCTTCTTCTCACGAACCACTGGGCAGATTTCAACCAAATTTGGCACAAAGCACCACTAGGTGAAGGGGATTCAAGTTTGTTCAAATGAAGGGCCACACCCTCTTTAAAGGGGAGATAATTGAGAATTATTGAAACTTTGTTGGTATTTTTCAAAAATCTTCTTCTCAAAAACTATTCGGCCTGTAAAGCTTAAACTTTTGTGGAGGCATCCTTAGGAAGTGTAGATTCAAGTTTGTTCAAATCATGGTTCCCGGGGGTAGGGAGGGGCCACAAGAGGGGGATCAAGTTTTACATAGGAGTATATAGAGAAAATCTTTAAAAATCTTCTTCTCAAAAACTATTAGGCCTGAAAAGCTCAAATTAAAATGGAAGCATCCTGAGGTAGTGTAGATTCAAGTTTGTTCAAATCATGGTCCCCGGGGGTAGGGTGGGGCCACAAGAGGGGGATCAAGTTTTACATAGGAATATATAAAGAAAATTTTTTAAAATCTTTTCTCAAAAACTATTAGGCCAGAAAAGCTCAAATTAAAATGGAAGCATCCTCAGGTAGTGTAGATTCAAGTTTGTTCAAATCATAGTCCCTGGGGGTAGGGTGGGGCCACAAGAGGGGGGTCAAGTTTTACACAGGAATATATAGAGAGAATCTTTAAAAATCTTCTCCTCAAAAACTATTAGGCCAGGAAAGCTCAAATTAAAATGGAAGCATCCTCAGGTAGTGTAGATTCAAGTTTGTTCAAATCATGGTCCCCGGGGGTAGGGAGGGGCCACAAGAGGGGGATCAAGTTTTACATAGGAGTATATAGAGAAAATCTTTAAAAATCTTCTTCTCAAAAACTATTAGGTCTGAAAAGCTCAAATTAAAATGGAAGCATCCTGAGGTAGTGTAGATTCAAGTTTGTTCAAATCATGGTTAAATAATAGTGTATTTTCCATGCTGTATTCTTTTATATAAGTATTTTGATATAAAGTTAAATATATTGTTCATGAGAAATATATTAATTGTACTTGTATTTAAAAGCTAATTTTTAATGTAAATCCTGCTGTATTCTATAATTTCTCTTTGCCATTTCCCGATTACAGTATTCGGCCTATGCATTTTCTCTCTTTTGAGATTGGTAGATTGCATGATGAAAATTTTTTTAAAATTATTTCATTGGTTGAAATGCTGTAAGAAAAAGGTAACGGAATAAGCCGAGGCTTGTCGAAACATCAACCTTTTACGATACATAGAAATACTTACAAATTGTTTAGTGAAAAGCATCGGTAGGAAGTATAGATTTCAGTTTGTACAAAACCTCCCTCCCCTGCACTCACTTCAATACTGAACTCATTTCGGCTTCTACCTAGCAAGTTGCTCAGGTGAGCGATGTGGCCCCTGGGCCTCTTGTTTTGTTTTTGTTTTTTTTTTTCTTCTAAAATTTTAGTCTTATTTAGAATTTCATCTAATTTTATTTTCTTCCATTTAGGGTATGCCAGGAGTCACTGGACAGTCAGGTCCTGTTGGAGTTATGGGTCAACCAGTAAGTCATTTATTACATACTGTAAACATACTTATATATCTTGTTTATATTTTAGGACAAATTATAATTTGGGGGTAAATTTTGGTGGACTTTTACTAATGTAAATCTGATGGATCACCTTGTTCATTTTGATGGTATTTAATATGGCTATAAATTTAAATTTATTATTGTGAAACTACAACATTGTGAAAATTGCTAAAATAAGTACACTGCTGTAATGAATATCTTTACTGTATATCATTTTTGTACAGCGTGAACAAAGTGAACGTGTACTTTGCTATCGCTTTCTTCCAAGATATCGAGCTTCTTTGCTATGAAATTATAAGATATGAGTACACCTGGAAATAGTGCGCCTGATAAATAAGCGTGAAAGAAGTATATCTGTTTTATCGTGAGATATGTATTCTGAGACGGGTAATGCATTTGGTTACATATGCACATTTGGAATAAATTTTCGGAATACATTTCGGAATCTAGTAAAATATTGGGACGGGATGCATCTAATAATTTTTGCAATTTGGCGAACTGATCTCATGTTTACAATAAAAAGTAGTTCGAAAAGTTTGCGTTCTACGATGTAAAATCATAACTTTTTATGAAATGAACAGCAACGGCAGGTTGTTTCATTAATTCTTCGTGAAATCTACGGAAATTTTAATTTATTTTGAAGGTTATGATAACGTATTTTGATGTTGAGGCAATTGTGTCATATTTTAAAATGTTTATCGATTAGATTTTACTTTCGTGAAAGGGCGGTCAGTGTTGTGTTCAAATTTTAAATGCAGTTGTTTTACCAGTTCCGAACAGGGTTTCATATAAGCCCTGCTGCAGACGTCATCTACAAGCAGAGGAAATAAAATTTATGTGGTGTAATAATACAAATGTTTACTGATTCCAAAATATCGACACCTGTCCTCAAAAACACGTGGTAGTATGTTTTCTTGAAAAAAGCATTTCCGTGATCACGATTTGTTTACATCGTTAAACTAGGTCACCAACAATCTGTCGACCTGTCCTGCACATAGATTTAGGAAGCGGTTGAAGTTTATATTATTTAAACAATTAATGCCCATACATTCAAGTAGAAGCAAATTTAGAAAGTTATTTTGCGATTCCTTTAATTGAACGGGATTGAAATTTTAGATTATTCGGTAGTAAAAATTTGGAACTGGTAAAACAACTGTACTTCACCATTAACATGAAACGGGAATATTGTGAGTGATAATCAGCATTTAATTAAAACCCAGATTAACAGCAAATGATCCAGTTACATACAACCGCTAGAATGTACCCCCTCATAGCGACGGTAGGATCTGCAAAACTCTACTTTCTCTCTATCCCAAATGACAAAACGATCGGGTACAACTTTTTTAAATTTTAATTACCGATTGTCTTTTTCATATATTTATGAAATTATTATTTTCTACCATTTAATTCAGCAATACATGGTTTGTTACATTGTTTCTTTTTCCAAAAAAAAACAAAAACAACCATCCCTCGGACTATGCATAGATCGAACCCCCCCCCGAATTTCCGGTTATATTCTGTCTTGCCACAGCACAATTTTCCCAACTACGCTGTACAACAGCACGACAGTGCTATGTTTTATCTCCACTATCAAGAACTGGATACAAAACATACATACAATCTTAATATACCTATCTATTAAGGTGTCCGTATATGTTGTAAGTACAAAAACAAATTAAACATTTGAGTGAATATTTAAGAAATAATCAAAATTTATCCGTGGTTTATCATAGAAAAATACACGGGTCGGGGTTAACATACGGCAAATATATCACAAGTTTTTGCCATATTCAAAAGCATTGAAGTAAACACTGTGAATTCTTAATTTTCTCAGAAGTACATTTTACTATTTATTTACAAAAACGTCCATTGAAAAAAATTCAGCTGTTGAGATTACTTTTATTAGAATGAATGATTTTATGAATGAAATTTACATCATAGCCATTGTTCACGGCACAAAGCTGACGTGACAAGGTGTGGAAGGAAGTACGACATTAAAATGGAACAGCCATGGGTATATTGTTTGTTTTACCATGATTAGCTTTTTTTCATGTTTCATATGAAGGAAAATGCAGGTCATACTAGAATCAATGTTATACCAGTTAAACACAATTTCTATTAATTATTATACAGGGGCAAATTGGAGAACCTGGACCACCAGGAGACCGAGGACAACCAGGAAATCCCGTAAGTTATCATCAAATATTACAAACCTATACAGTTAACATTATACACTATGTATTGTGTTTCAATATTTCATATCTAATATTTGTTTGTTTTGGCACATTTTAATCTGTGCACTATCACACTAGACTACCCCAATGTTACCAACAGTTTGTTGAGTTAACTGCCATATTGGTCCATTATTCTGACATCGCGTGTGTCAGCACCAATGTTACCAACAGTTTGTTAAGTTAACTGCCATATTGGTCCATTATTCTGACATCGCATAAGTCAGCACCAATGGGAAATAAAGCCTTAAGAACAGACTATGAATCTGTTGGAATTCAAGTTAGTCAGGGACATTATGACAAGGTTTAACTATGGCAATATGTGAGAGTGACAGTCAGGGACATTATGACAAGGTTTAACTATGGCAATATGTGAGGGTGACAGTCGGGGACATTATGACAAGGTTTAACTATGGCAATATGTGAGGGTGACAGTCGGGGACATTATGACCAGGTTTAACTATGGCAATATGTGAGGGTGACAGTCGGGGACATTATGACAAGGTTTAACTATGGCAATATGTGAGGGTGACAGTCAGGGACATTATGACAAGGTTTAACTATGGTAATATGTGAGGGTGACAGTCGGGGACATTATGACAAGGTTTAACTATGGTAATATGTGAGGGTGACAGTCGGGACATTATGACAAGGTTTAACTATGGCAATATGTGAGGGTGACAGTCGGGACATTATGACAAGGTTTAACTATGGCAATATGTGAGGGTGACAGTCGGCGACATTATGACAAGGTTTAACTATGGCAATATGTGAGGGTGACAGTCGGGGACATTATGACAAGGTTTAACTATGGCAATATGTGAGGGTGACAGTCAGGGACATTATGACAAGGTTTAACTATGGCAATATGTGAGGGTGACAGTCAGGGACATTATGACAAGGTTTAACTATGGCAATATGTGAGGGTGACAGTCAGGGACATTATGACAAGGTTTAACTATGGCAATATGTGAGGGTGACAGTCAGGGACATTATGACAAGGTTTAACTATGGCAATATGTGAGGGTGACAGTCAGGGACATTATGACAAGGTTTAACTATGGCAATATGTGAGGGTGACAGTCAGGAACATTATGACAAGGTTTAACTATGGCAATATGTGAGGGTGACAGTCAGGGATATTATGACAAGGTTTAACTATGGCAATATGTGAGGGTGACAGTCGGGGACATTATGACAAGGTTTAACTATGGCAATATGTGAGGGTGACAGTCGGGGACATTATGACAAGGTTTAACTATGGCAATATGTGAGGGTGACAGTCGGGGACATTATGACAAGGTTTAACTATGGCAATATGTGAGGGTGACAGTCGGGACATTATGACAAGGTTTAACTATGGTAATATGTGAGGGTGACAGTCGGGGACATTATGACAAGGTTTAACTATGGTAATATGTGAGGGTGACAGTCGGGGACATTATGACAAGGTTTAACTATGGCAATATGTGAGGGTGACAGTCGGGGACATTATGACAAGGTTTAACTATGGCAATATGTGAGGTGACAGTCGGGGACATTATGACAAGGTTTAAACTATGGCAATATGTGAGGGTGACAGTCGGGGACATTATGACAAGGTTTAACTATGGCAATATGTGAGGGTGACAGTCGGGAACATTATGACAAGGTTTAACTATGGTAATATGTGAGGGTGACAGTCGGGACATTATGACAAGGTTTAACTATGGTAATATGTGAGGGTGACAGTCTGGGACATTATGACAAGGTTTAACTATGGTAATATGTGAGGGTGACAGTCGGGACATTATGACAAGGTTTAACTATGGCAAATATGAGGGTGACAGTCGGGGGAAATGATACAAGGTTTAACTATGGCAATATGTGAGGGTGACAGTCGGGGACATTATGACAAGGTTTAACTATGGCAATATGTGAGGGTGACAGTCAGGGACATTATGACAAGGTTTAACTATGGCAATATGTGAGGGTGACAGTCAGGGACATTATGACAAGGTTTAACTATGGCAATATGTGAGGGTGACAGTCAGGGACATTATGACAAGGTTTAACTATGGCAATATGTGAGGGTGACAGTCAGGGACATTATGACAAGGTTTAACTATGGAAATATGTGAGGGTGACAGTCAGGGACATTATGACAAGGTTTAACTATGGCAATATGTGAGGGTGACAGTCAGGGACATTATGACAAGGTTTAACTATGGCAATATGTGAGGGTGACAGTCGGGGACATTATGACAAGGTTTTACTATGGCAATATGTGAGGGTGACAGTTGGGGACATTATGACAAGGTTTAATTATGGCAATATGTGAGGGTGACAGTCGGGGACATTATGACAAGGTTTAACTATGGAAATATGTGAGGGTGACAGTCGGGGACATTATGACAAGGTTTAACTATGGTAATATGTGAGGGTGACAGTCGGGGACATTATGACAAGGTTTAACTATGGCAATATGTGAGGGTGACAGTCAGGGACATTATGACAAGGTTTAACTATGGCAATATGTGAGGGTGACAGTCGGGGACATTATGACAATGTTTAACTATGGCAATATGTGAGGGTGACAGTCAGGGACATTATGACAAGGTTTAACTATGGCAATATGTGAGGGTGACAGTCGGGGACATTATGACAAGGTTTAACTATGGCAATATGTGAGGGTGACAGTCAGGGACATTATGACAAGGTTTAACTATGGCAATATGTGAGGGTGACAGTCAGGGACATTATGACAAGGTTTAACTATGGCAATATGTGAGGGTGACAGTCAGGGACATTATGACAAGGTTTAACTATGGCAATATGTAAGGCAGTCACCAACGCTAGATAGGAGCATTAAAAGAAGGTTTTCTGTGGCAGTACATGAGGTGGCAATGTTACATGTATCCAGGGGCATTTAAACAAGATTTTACTGTGGTAATAATCAATGTGGCGTAGTTAACCAGGTGCATTAAAACAAGATTTTCTGTGGTGATGAGTGAGGTGGTGAAGTTAGCCAGGTGCATTAAAACAAGATTTTACTGTGGTGATGAGTGAGGTGGTGAAGTTAGCCAGGTGCATTAAAACAAGGTGTTAAGTTAGCCAGGTGCATTAAAACAAGGTTTTACTGTGGTGATGAGTGAGGTGGCAAAGTTAGCCAGGTGCATTAAAACAAGGTTTTACTGTGGTGATGAGTGAAGGTGGCAAAGTTAGCCAGGTGCATTAAAACAAGATTTTACTGTGGTGATTAGTGAGGTGGCAAAGTTAGCCAGGTGCATTAAAACAAGGTTTTACTGTGGTGATGAGTGAAGGTGGCAAAGCTAGCCAGGTGCATTAAAACAAGGTGTTACTGTGGTGATGAGTGAAGGTGGCAAAGTTAGCCAGGTGCATTAAAACAAGGTGTTACTGTGGTGATGAGTGAGGTGGCAAAGTTAGCCAGGTGCATTAAAACAAGGTTTTACTGTGGTGATGAGTGAGGTGGCAAACTTAGCCAGTGGTATTATAACAGTTTTACCGTGGTGACAAGTTTTGAAGTGTTTTATAATATTGTTTTACTATATACATTTTTGTATGTTGTAGGGTTTACCAGGAGATACTGGATTACCCGGAGCTGCAGGAGAACGAGGAAATCCAGTAAGTCACATTTATATATAGTTAAATGATACCTTAAGTTTATACACTTACCAAATAAACAGATATCCAGTCTTAATTCATATTGGTACTTGTCTGGCTGTAATATCCAAGTACATCTTTACTGTCAAGGAGATTACTTTCGTGGGGTGAAAATTTCCTGATTTTTGAAATCTGGCATTTCACATGGGTGTAATTTTCACGTTACCAATATAAGTGGGTGTACATTCTTTATATTATGATATATTAACCTGTATGACAGAAATTTTGGCATGGGTAAAATTTCGGTGGAAATTTCTTTAATGCGAAATTAGTGAAAATTTCCCTGTTACAGTATTTTCATGCTGTCCCTGTTTTCATATTTTTCGTAGATACTCTGACCCAAAGATTTACTTGTTTAGTTGCACAAACTTACCTTAAAAAGAAACTACTAATCACAAATTTATCACCCCACAAAATGGTAGATTTTCTTAGAATCATGAAATTGGATACCATAAAAATAAACGATTTTTCACAATATCTAAGAAGATTTATGTGATGTTCTTAAAAATATTATTTCTTTCTACTTCAACCGAAAGAATGACTTTGCATAAAACATAAAAAAATTTATATTTCTATTTCAAGATACAATGCAACTGTGCAAAGTATATATATATTTATATATATAAATTAAGTCTTGTATAATTATCTATAGTATTTTCATATAATTTTATTAATTAAAATTAGGAATGCCAGGACCACAAGGAAATGAAGGTGTTATGGGACCACCTGGACCACCTGGGCCCCCAGGAGACAGAGGTTATCCTGGACAGAGAGTAAGTACATGTACATGAAGTTCAAGTAAAAACATGTAAAAATCCATAAAATGAAAAAATAAACAGCAAAAATAGTGCTAATTAAAATATAGCTAAAGTAAAATCTTGATTCATTGATCACCATTATTTGTTCAGTCATATATTGACATTATAAAGGTATTTGGTGAAAAATGGAGGGAGGAGGCTTATAAAGAAAAAAACAATGCTAAAATGGATTATAGGGACTTCACAAAAATGAATAAGCAAAGGGGTAAAGTTGTTGAGGGACATTATCACAAGGTATTACCGTAGGAATATTGGCCATAATTTTTGTAAACTCGCACAGTTTTGATGACAGTT
The DNA here is from genome assembly GCA_021292105.1 of Anadara kagoshimensis. Classification (NCBI taxonomy): domain Eukaryota; kingdom Metazoa; phylum Mollusca; class Bivalvia; order Arcoida; family Arcidae; genus Anadara; species Anadara kagoshimensis. The sequence goes on along the minus strand of CM037859.1, from coordinate 48,940,276 downwards.
GTTTCTGTGGTGATTGAAGAAGATAAACGAGACTAGCATAAATAAATGGTTTTGTATACTGGTTACCTTAGCTTGGCCTTTTATCTGACTTAAAATTGTTTATAAAAAGATTTTTTTTTTTTTGAAATCCAAATAAGTATATTGATACAAATTTACAAAAAAAAATTCCCACAAAATAATTAGGTTTAAAAAGGGAGATAACTGAATTTGATACACAAAATTCAAAATGGAAATCTTAAATTCAAAGAGTTTTCCAAAAAACTTGATTTCAAAACAATAACAATTATTCAGGGGTTCAAAATTATGTTTTGTAATGGAAGGTCCAGGACCGTTTGCCTTTATTTTTGCTAGGTCCCACACAAAGTCATGAAAGTCCAATATTAACACTGGAAGACCTATGTGCAATTATGGTATTGAAAAGTAGAATTATTCTGGTAAAAATGGCAGGTCCATCAGACTTTTACAATTTAAATAACAATGGTCCCAAGGTAAAATCAATAGGTCCCAGACCTCGGACCTAGGGAATTTTGAAGCTCTGCAATTTAGGACTTTTATATCACACTTATCTTTTTTACAGGGTAGCGAGGGAGACAAAGGAGAAGAAGGACCAACGGGACAAGTCGGACCACAGGTTAGTAACCATGGATACAAGTTAACCAGTCACCCATTGTCATGGCTGTCTTATTCAGTAAAAATGAATATCAAACATTGTCACAAGATAAAACAGAAAACATTAAATATAGTCCTATTTAATCAGTGTTAACTTTATTTTATACTAAATTTAATTTTGCTTGTTATGATTGCAGATGGAAATAACTTAAAAACGAGTAGGTTCCAAATATTACAACTGATAACATTTATTTGTAGTTATGTGTTGGCACTGATGTAAACTAAAAACTTAAGCCACTGTGTGGCTCAAACATTGAGTGTTTTTCTGTTAGCAATGTTACATGTATATAACATTACCCTGTGAGTATAATGATTATAGTACACTCATTTTTTCTTTATTTAAGGGTGAAAAAGGAGCACAAGGAATGCCAGGAGAATCTGGATCCCCAGGAACCATGGTAACCTATTTATTGGTCTTTCTTTACTGAGCTTAATTTTATAAATGTATCAAAAAGAAAAATGATTCATGGAAATTTTTACATTTTTGGCACAAATAAGAACAAATTATTGTAATGCACATGTACATTACAATATGTCACCATATCAATAAGATTCATTATTCCAAATTGACAAATTTCAATGGCTGAACTCCTATGTTGGATTGGTCTTTGGCATGTTTCGTGACAGTTATCTTAAATGCCAGCAAATGAATCACAGTGCATTGTGAATTTGTGTGTTAAAATGCCACTTGAGCAGATACCAGTGTGAGAAAGTTAGTCAGTTTACTTGCCAGAAATTAGAATGATTTTTGCTGTCAGTACTCTGAGAACTGACCACCTCAGTGTAAGAACTGACTACCTCAGAGTAAGTGAAAACATCTTGACTAGTGTATAAAAAATTATCCCATCTCAGGTAAAAATAATTTATTCCCATTGGTCAATTAGTAACTTAATATTCGGTTATATTAGGTCACTAGTGATTATCTCCCTTGTCCCCCCAAAAACGATTACATCTCTTGTAAACTATATCAACAGTCTGCAGTCACAATGGTATTTCTGCTTATGCAGATGTATACTAATATTTTTACATCTTGATGATCAAGATCTTTGATGGGATAAATTAATTACGGTAATCTATCACACAATCCTATGTTGGATCACTGTGTAGCTGAGATTATAAGAATCCATTATGAGTATCCATGTAGGATAGGGAAATCTCACCCGAGGGGTTGAACATTTCAGTCAGAGACGAGGCTTGCCGAGTCTCTGACCAGAAATGTTCAACCCCGAGGGTGAGATTTCCCTATTCTACATGGATAAACTCATAATGGATTATTTTTCTTCCATTTTAGTGCCAATATTTGGCTTCAAGTACGATGAACATAAACATCGACGCCATGTTTGTAAAATCTAACTTTGTAATTCGACATTCTACTTTAAAATAAATATGGCCATTGAATAGATCGTACCGGATTTTGGTTTATACAGAATGTATAAACTACAAAACAAAGTGGTTCATTAAAAAATCCAATATTTTTCATTTGAAACGCACTCAAAATTTCTAAATTGTGAAGAAATGGATGTCATTTTCCCGCAAGATGACGTCATGTTCTCCATATGATGACGTCATGTAATTGTCTTTTGATTGTGACATCACTAAAGGTCACGTGGTCATGTGAGATACGCGTATCTCACATAGGGAAAAACCCTATCTTACATAAGCAGATATGGAAGAAAAATTGTTCTCTAGTTGGAGAGATTATGATTGATTTATTTTTAAAATTATTTAGGGACCAGCGGGTTTGCCAGGAAATGAAGGACCACGTGGTGCTAAAGGGGACTCTGTAAGTATATTTCAGATGTGTGTGTGTGTGTGTGTGTGTGTGTGGTGGGGGTGTTACAATAATTATTTTACATTTTTATTTCCCAATAAACTCGATGAAAGCTAAGATTTAAGTTTGAATTATCTGTTAAATTTAATTATCCTGAGCATAAAATTGTTTGTTTATTTTTGCATTAGAACATTATTATTATTTGTATAATTTTTTGGTTTGTTGTGATGAATTTGAACCAAGACATATACAGTGTATGTTACTTTAATTGACTTCAGCTCAGGACCATACAAATATCCTATCCTATATATATAATCATTATAGAGTTGGCAAGATATACAAAGTCATGTAATATTATAAACTGCCATAAAGGGACTTTCACCATTGGTGCATGAGCAGAAGCAACAAAATATTTTTGCAACCAAAAATTTTTGACTTCGATAAAAAAACTGTAAAGTGTTGCCGAAATATTCGCATATGAAAGAGTATTTGTACAGAATTTGCACGATCTAAAGTGACCAGTGTGTGATACACACACATTAAATGTTGTGTTATATCTTGCGTCTCTATGCCACTCTTGTAAAATGAAAGTGTTGTAAGATAATGTGATTAGATTCCTTGATTGATCAGGTGATCGGATGATTTAATGTGTGCCAATGCAATTGGATGTGTTATGATCATGCGGTCATACATTCCATAGGATGAATGCTGGTGTGGGTCAGAAAGGGTATATATACCGTCCTTTTCCAGCGCTTTTCAGTTGACAAAGTTGAATGCTAGAGAAGATGCTGCAGCAGCATCCATGTTCAATTGTGGTCTGAAACAGAAATGCTTATACAGGGTACATATACAAGTGGCAAAGCATGGCAAATTGAAACTGATAAATCATACAATGATAGCTAAATGTACAAGGTTAAATGAGACACATTGAGCAACAGTCTCATGCTGGTAAAGCACATCTTACGACCTTGCATCACTCTTGCGAGTACACAAAACATTGAAAGTTATGTGTACTAATTTTTGTGTGTTGCATTGCAATAACTTGAATCGCATTTGATCGCTTCTGAATAGTGTGCATGTCCACAACTTTTAGGAGACTTGACCACTTTAAACGCATGCAACAAACACAAGACATCATGTAATGTATGCAAGAGCTTGTGTGAAGCTACAACATTCCAATCGCAAAGTGTTGTAAAGTAACTGTGCGCCAGTTGTGAAATAAACTGCCAAACTTTCTAGTGCGGATATTTTAGCCTTGTTGTAGAACGCTCGCTTTTCACCTAGGAGAGTCGGGTTTGAACCTCAGCTAAGACACTTGGTGAGGAAGTTGATTTTTCAGGCGTTGTTCCCTCCTGTTACAGTTTAAAGATTTCTTATTCAAAATGGTATGTGCTTGCTGTTTTATCAATTCACTATGCAAATTTTTATTTTTATATAAACCATTATTTAATCTCTTTATTTCAGGGACCAGAGGGCACTTCTGGTCTGCCTGGACCACCAGGACCACAGGGACCAAGGGTATGTTAAAAGTCCACACACATTATGTAGATTTCTGTAATCTTTTTCAAATGTTAACGAAACACAACATGTTTTATTCTGTTGACATATTCACAATACTGGTAATAAAGAATAATTATATATAATTTGTACAAAAATCTTTCTAAAGAGCATAATAGCACATGCAATTAAAAATAAAATTCATTGATGTAACATGTGTTTTTAATACCTCTTAGCATTTTTGTGAAATTATATGGAAAACATTGAAGTCACAAATTCTTTGAATAGCAATATTGTAGATTAAAGATGGTATATTGAACTTAACCATTCTATATCCATGATATAACTTAAATCTATCTGTAAATATTCTTGTTATACCTCATATAACCTGTTTGGTATTTTAAGGGTTACCCTGGACCAGCAGGACCAGTTGGCCCACCAGGAGAAGATGGTGATAGGGTTTGTATATCTCTTTTTCATTTTCCTTATAAAACAATAATTTCCTTGTTTTCAACAAAATATCAAATATTGTACAGTGTTTGTTACTGGTAACTGGTCAGTAAGTGCATGTCTCGTTTCTGGTCAAAGGGAGATAATTCAAGTCTCTGGCAGAATTTAGCTTGTCTGTTTGTAAACATGTTTTTGTAATTGTATTAATTTTTCTTTGTAAATTTGTTCATGCCATATTACCATTTATTGCAGTTATGTTTGAACAATATAGATAATCATTATTATATAGACCTATATTTTGATACCAATTTTGTCAATACGCTAGCAAATAAATGTACAATTTTGAAAATTTTATCTGTATTCATTTGCTTATTTGTTGTTTTTTTGTTCTTGATGTTCTACATGGGAATGAAGCAAACATGTGTAACCTTCAAGTAAAAGATTTAATATTTGTAATATAAAAGTGATTTTGAACATTTCTGTATAAATTTTTCAAATATTTTACAATGAATTTATGAGGGATACAAATAGAAATTATATTATTAATTACCATTAATTTTATAACAAAATTTTGTACTATAAATTTCATGTTTATTTTTTCTCTCACTCTACAGGGAGAGCCAGGTCCACCTGGATCTCGTGGACAGAAAGGAGAACACGGTGAAATGGTAAGATATATCTATAATGTATAGTAATTACTATACAGTGCTCCCTCGATATAACGCCACCTTTGGTTCAGACGGATTTGGCGGTATCACGGGGATGGCGTTATATCGAATTCAGGCAAAACATCCCGAACTTCACAAATTTCAGATCAACTATAACTATCTGCACATGTGCATTCAGACCCCATAACGATAAATAAGGTAAAGAAAACAAAAAACTGTGCTTGTGTCGCTTAATCATTTCATTGCCAATTTTCATTAGCAATAATTAAAACAAATGCATGTATTATTAAAATATTACCTTTTTAATGAAATATGTACAGAAAATAAGCGGTTGCTGATACTCGCAACTTCATGACATGTGGGTTTTTTTATTTGCCGGAAATGACTTAATACACTATAGTATACAAATCGAAAACCGGAAAAAGAAGATGACACAGTCACAGTTTTTATAACTTACTACAATACAGGCTATACATGTCAAGATCATTTTATTAAATTCTATCAATCAATTTATCACATATGAACAACACTCATATGGCAGTGTTATCGGGGGTAATATAATTCATAAATAACAATCCGTTCTACTACATGTGTGGCAGATGGCGATATGCGAATTTGGCATTATAACGTATGCAAAATATAGGAGGGAAATCCGTTCTAAGAAGCAACATGGCGGTATACGAGGCTGGCGTTATAACGGGGGGTGGTATATCGAGGGAGCACTGTATTTGGAGTTATAGTGGTTTTCTCAGAGCACTCAGATTTTCTCCACCATTCCTGAACTGACTGCCATGATATAAGTGAAACATTCTTGACTTGGGCATACAACGCCATTCAAAAAAGTATAGTAAAAAATGTTTATAACTAAGCTCGAGGGGCTCTACTTCATTATAAAGCAACTTCGTTCTATTGTTATATAAAGAAATATATAGGGAAGCGGTCGGGCCAAAAAATTGACTTCGTTCTATCCATGTATTCGTTTTAAGGGTGTTCGTTCTATCCATGTATTCGTTTTAAGGGTGTTCGTTATATTCATGTTTTTCTGTATTTAGGTAGGCATCATTTTTATATGACTAAGAGTGATTTGAACAACTCTTGGTGAGTGTCATATCTAGACAGACAGTCATCTACAGTCATGAGTTTGTAACCTTTCGCAGTTTTAAAATAAAAAAAATGTGTGAATCTTTTTCACCTAAATTTGATTTACAGTGATAACAACAAATTGTCTACCTCTGATTTGCAGGAAGAATTTTTTGTAGTGTATAACATTTATTTGGATTCTATAATCTCAATGTTTTATTCTAGTTTGTATTCACTTTATTTTACTACTGTTTCTGAAATTTATGAAGTAATTGTAATTTTTGCTTTAATTTCTAGGGACCAGTAGGATCACTCGGACCTCAGGGAATAATTGGGCCAAATGGACCACCAGTAAGTATAACAAGACCAAAATAGTCCAATATATCTTATTTTTTATAAAACTTTACACCATTTTTATACTGTATACGTAGAAATATTTACTGGTATAAACTTTCGCAGTTTTGGTATGGAGAACATTTTCGCTGATATAAACTTTCGCGGTCACGTAGGTGGTGTAAGCATCTGACAAGGATATAAAATTTCACGATAGATTTATATGATGATGAACCGCGACCACGAAAATAGCGAACATTTTTACACAGCAAATATTTCTACGTATACAGTATTTACAATTTTGTGTCAGATTTTAAAATCTTGCTAGTATGTATTACATTACACAAAGGCTATACATACAATGTTGATTCTAAAAGGGACCATTAATCCCTTATATTACCAAATGATCCCATTGTTAAGGTTTTAGAGAGCCATATTTATTGTTACAATATGAATGCAGAAATATTAATGTTATGGTGTTTCAGAGGGAAGTTCTTTAAAATTGCCACGTCTGACTGAAAAAAAATCCTAGATTCAACACTGTTCATATTTTAGGCTGTTGCAATATACATGTAACACAGTCATAGTAATTTTATGACAGTTCCAAATGTTACTAGTTTCAGAGACATAGTATTGCTAAATCAGATAAAAATCTATTTTCACTTTTATGAATTCATAAATTAATTTATTATGATATTAGTTTTTCATCTCTATATTTGCCAGTTTGACCGACTATTGTTGATAGTTTCTCATCAATATTTCAAGAAGAATATAAATGTATAATGAAAACAAATATAATTGTAACTATGCAGAATGTTGTAAATAAAATATTGTTTTATTTAAGAAAATATTTCATAGTGATCATTTTAATTTTAGGGACCTCCTGGCGAGCCCGGTATTCAAGGGTTACAGGGACCAATGGGTATTAAGGTAAGTAACAGTCCAACTTTTGTACTCCATTATGCATAATTGGTACAGCGTCAGTAGGTTTTGGAATCCAAGAGTTTAGGAATCAAATCCCAATCCACATGAAAATTTTGAGAGATCATGTCATGATTGTCCACAGAGATTTAAAAAGATTACTGTCAATCAAGTCTTTTAGTTTTACTAAAATCCAAGGTTCTGTTTGCATACTGAAAGATTTGTAAATTTTAATCTTAAGAGTAAAATATCTATGTTTGTAACAGAGGACACAGTCACTACTAGAACTTATTAAAACAGCTTGAGGAAAATATTTTTTATGCCCCTGTGATGACTGTTGCTTGGCTAGTGGACTCAGCACTTGACCATCACTAAAACTTTTCCCAATTTTATCTTTTACTTACAGGGATCAGAAGGACCTAGAGGATTGCCAGGATCAACTGGTATTACAGGATTACAAGGAATGCCAGGAGAACCGGGACTGAAGGGTGAAAAAGGAGATGAAGGGGCTCTGGTAAGTGAATCATAACACAAATGAACAGTTAAACTAGCTTTGTTTATAGTTACATCCCCAAATGAAGTGGGGTGAATTATAGTGTTTTCTTCATTTCTATCGTTAAGGTTTTGTCAGCCACTTTCTTATAAAATCATGTTAAACTAGTTTAAACTGGTTTATAGTAATGTCCCAAAAACAAAGTAGAAATGTATTCTGTCTATTCTTCTGCCAACATTCTAATAAAGTTATTTCTTATAATTTAATTTTTTTCAAAAAATATTTATAACTTCAGTAAAAATTAGTAAATGTTTTGAACTTTTTACATTCAAATTGCCAACATCATATGGTTCATTAATAAAAATGACATCAATTGATGTGATCTTGTTATCATCAATAACTGCTGACTCCGTCATCTTTGCTCATGTTGCTATTGACCAATATTGGTTATCGTATATAACCTGAAAAGGGATGTTGTTGAAAAGATACCAAGAATTAAAATATACATTTATAAACTGTGTCATTAAATATTAACTTAATGTACTATTTATTATAACAGGGACCCCCAGGATCACCAGGACCTATGGGAGAACCCGGACAAATTGGTAATCCAGTAAGTATCGTTATAAAAAATGTATTAATTTCAAAATCAAATCGCTGAAAGAATCTTACAGGTAATCACAAAAAGAGATCATTTGATAGCAACATGATGTTTTTAAGGTCCTTTGAAAAAAAGACTAAAAATTATTGTAACAAAAAGTAAACTGTGCTGAAGTTTCCTTTTTGTAAATTGCCTTGAGTTCACTGCAAAGGTAAAACAGTCTGCTGCTGCACCTAAACATAGCTTGTGATGTCCTAATATCAGTGAAATATTCTGGACTGAGATGTTAAATCAAATTTAATTGATCAACCAATGATATTAACAAACAAACTACAAAAGAGAAGTAATGTTGGTCAAGTGGTGAAGACCTTGACTTCAAATCCAAGGATTCTTACACCATTGTGGATTTGACCTCTGTTTTATATAAATAAGAAAGCCTTTGTTTCTTCTTGGTACTACAGGGTTCATACAGGCCTGGAAAAGTCCATACATTTTGAGGTTTGCCTAAAAAGACCCTAAAACCAAGTCTGACCCTAAAAAGCCCTTGAATTTATCCTGAAGGCCCTAAAAAGCCCTTGAATTTTGCCAATTAGGTGTTGATATTAAATGGTTGTAAATAGACTGATCAAAATAAGCAAATTAATAAGTTACGTTGAAATGAGCAATTTAAAGGTACCTGACCCTCCTGAACATCCAAAATCAACCCTCACTTCAAGTGTCGTTACTGGACATTTAAGTAATTGTTTTATTGATTGAATTGTCTTTGCACCAATGTTTTTCTTATAAAATTAACCCTCTGATTAGGCCTTAAATTTGCAAATAAGACCCTGAAAAGACCTTAAAAAGTCCTTAAATTTGGAGTCCAAATGTCTGTACGAACCCTGTACTAGTGTTATTGAGTGGTTTTCTGTGTTCATGTACAATGTTTTTGGACACGTAAAATTTGTTTCAAAACTTGATTTTTATATTCATCCTTGACATTTATTAGAAAAATGTTCTTGTGAATAGCTGTTACTACATAAAACAACATTCAACTAGTCAGATACACAGTAGAATATGTCATGCTACTAGTATGATGTCATATACCCCTAGTATGATGTCATACCACTATTATAATGTTATACCCATAGTTTGATGTTATATACGTAGTATGATGTCGTTACCATATTGTAGTGTCATACGTCCTTGTATAATGATGTCATACACCTAGTGAGGTTGTCATGACCATGGTTTGGATATCATTATCAGTATCAGAGATTGAGTAGATTGAGTTGAGTAATGGTGTCTTACTTCCCAGTCAAGAATATTTCACTTATATTGAGACGTCACCTATAGGCAAAGGGCAGAAATTTTTCCTGTGGGTTGCGCTGATGGCATTGTACAGATGGGTTCTTTAGCATGCCAAGCCGACCATGACACAGGACCTGTTTATTTTAAGTTCCCATCGCAAAGAACTGTGATTTACATCTCGTAAAGCTGAATGCTTGGCAAAAGAATGGTCACTACCTACTTTCAAGTCTTGGGTCAGACCTGGCTGGGGATCAAACCCACGACCCCCACGTACTGAGCTACCGCAGTGGTCAGTATCAAGATCTGCTGTTAAAGGCTTTGGTTGTAATTATTTTTAATTAGTGTTTTGTTGGACCTGCTATATGCAGTCATACTACCCCATTGTTTAATGGCCCTGACCCTTGTTACTGTGATATCCTACATTGTTATAATATTTATGTATTTGTTATGTCAGGGTTTACCAGGACTTAACGGACCACCAGGGGCCGAGGGTAGACAAGGACAGAAAGGTGAACAGGAAGTACAGGAGAACCAGGTGTATCTGGAACGGACGGAATACAGGTACTATATGATTTGTAACCATTACCCACAATAATTCATAGAAATTTGACTTGGATTTACAATTACTCCTTAACTAAGTTTTTCCTTAACTAACAATACATCTGGGGAAATTTGAAAACTTTATCGTTTAATTATTAAAATATTCAGAAATTCAAGGTGTCATTTTAAGATCACTTTAACATATTTAAGGTCATAATATCTATGTGTATAGACTTTCACAAAAATGTTTATCACAATTGAAAAAAAAAGTTAAAATTTGCTAAATAAAAGTTAAGGAAAATTTAAGTTCAGGAATGGTTTTGAAACTGTGACCTGGCGCCATGAAGTCACACATTTGATTTTCTCGTGTTTGTAAATGACATTTCAAAATGATTAGGCATGTTAGAACATATGTTTAACCAGTTTGCTTTCTAATTTTACACATGGACCGGTATCATGGCTGCATGATACTTCCAATTCTATGTCTTTCTTGTTTTCTCAAAAACACATGTCCTTGTCTTTCACAATGAAAAAAAACCACATAAAATAATGGAAAAGCCTTACGTTGTTATAGATCAATAATATACAGATATATTATTATTATCATCTCCCCCATCATAAATATGTCATAGCTTACTTTTAGTTTACAGATTAAGATGATACAATTAAAGTTTATCTATACAATCTTTGATTAAATGCCAGTTACTTAAGTATAGCCATGAATTTATGGGGGGTGGGGTGTAATTTTAGTGTATCATATATATGCAGAAAAATCTAGGTATTCATAAAACAATTTTGTGATTAAAATTGTATATATATACAAAAAGGTGTATCTTGGTTATATTCTGCCATACCTGAGTCTATGTGTGAGCCTATGAGTGTGTAAATGGTGTACATATTGTTTTTGAATTGTAAAATCATAAAAAAAATTAAATAAAAATAATTAAAAAAAGTATAGCCATGAATAAACCAACAATAAAATAATAAAACTTTCTATATATTTAGGGTCCACCAGGTCCACCAGGACCTAAGGGTGAGGATGGAAGACAAGGAAACCAGGGATCCCCTGGAGCACGTGGTCCTAGAGGTTTAGATGGTGCTAAAGGACATGCAGTGAGTTATTTGTTTATTTAATGTACAGAACAGTCGAAATTTTAACACTAGGCTAACCAGTCGACAGCTCAATGCGATCGCTTGTTAGCTATATCTCGGCAGTTTTTCGGCAGCTGCTAGCTACCTTTCAGAAACTTTTTGGGTCACTAGCTATCCATATTTAGTCCACTCAGCAGCCAAAAATCTGACTTCTTTTCGACAGGTCAAAAGTATCCTCCCTTTGACAGATGTAACATAAGAGTATTACTGTAAAACATGAAATTTTCGCGTACATGTTATTTTCGTGTAATTCGCGAGTTCATAAATAATTACGAAAATAATATGCGCGAAAATAAATTTAATCGAATATAAATATGAATGCCGCGAAATGACTTTGATACAAATATCGCGAAAATATCATGCCGAGAAAAAAAGTGTTTTACAGTAAAAGAATATCCCAAAATTTCTGTCAAATATCGCATAAAATTTGATGCCGCGAAATGACTTTGATACAAATATCGCGAAAATATCATGCTGAGAAAAAAAAGTGTTTTACAGTAAAAGAATATCCCAAAATTTCTGTCAAAATCCTTTATGAGATGGATGGAATGTAAAGGATTACTATTCACTCAAGATTTAACTCAATCCATGATATACCTTGGATATAAATATTTACATATATCTAAAACCTGAGAGGAGGCCTCCAGATGTGAAGGGGTTTAAACCACATTCTTATGAATCACAGTGCCTCACTACACAGGTACAGTTCCCATAAAAACAAATTCTGATGGAAATGAAAATCTTGACTTTGGTGTAAACGACATGACTCGACACCACTTCACTTTGGTGTAAACGACATGACTAGACACCACTTCACTTTGGTGTAAACGACATGACTCGACACCACTTCACTTTGGTGTAAACGACATGACTCGACACCACTTCACTTTGGTGTAAACGACATGACTCGACACCACTTCACTTTGGTGTAAACGACATAGCTTGACACCACTTCACTTTGGTGTAAACGACATGACTCGACACCACTTCACTTCACTCCAAACCCAAGACCTAAGGTTTTACATATAACTAGTATGTATTTTGCCAAATCTACCGACATCCTTCTATAAATTTTCTTGTTTATTACTACATGTAGTTTATGAACAATGTACTAAAACATGTATTTTTTCTCTTTGTATGTTAGGGTATGCCAGGACTTGAAGGTATCAGAGGTCCACCAGGAGAACCAGGAGACAAGGTATGTATAATGTATGAGGGGTTTACCACTCTTAGTTCAACCCTTGCCAATTGCAAATAGTAATGGATCATATTTCCCTTGTTGATAGCTTCCACAAATCAGCTCAGTTCCGCAGTAATAGCTATTTTAATCCACACCATTCAGGGCAAACGTAATTTATATTGTGAAGAACTAATTTCATGTCATGAATTGAACATTTTCTTACAGAATCTTACATTTTGTCTTCATATATATATATGATATTGAATTTATTTATTATAACTTGTTAAATAAATGTTTTACAACAAACACTAGTATTTTGTCATAAAGATTTATTCAACTTGTGTAATAAATTCAGTAGACCTATAACATAATACATCCCCTTTACAACATGGTACATATCATGATACATAACTCACAACACAATACATTACTTTAAACATGATAGCTTATGAAGGTTGAGTATCACTAAGAGTGCAGTTATTAGGCTCACATACATTTATAAAATTTGCACATAATTTGATTACAACAGTAGAAAATGGCATATATGGCAAGAAACTTATTTCTGTAAAACATATTTAACACACTGATTTGCATTTTTGTTGCCTTTAAAACAAAAGTATCTTCATACTGATGTCCACCACTATTTTTAGTGGAAACTAACAGATCTAGACAAATTGGACAGAAACTGAACTGTAATTCCAGAAACGAGATCAACAAACCGAACTGAACAAAATAGTGAGGTAAATTGTATTCTTAGTGAATCATTCTACCCCTAAAATTCAGTATTACAATACAAGTGTGTTACCTGGTATACCGGTACTAAATAATTTATAACATTTTATGTTTATTTATCTATCTAGGGAGAACCAGGAAGAGATGGACCAGATGGAAACAAAGGACCAATAGGACCAGTTGTATGTGGACTAATACTTTATACCCCACTTTATATCCCAATTCTTACTATTAATTTATAACCCACTTCTGAACAATGTTTTATGATATAAAATGAAAACAATATACAAATTGGAACAGCCTAGATTTTTATACTTTTCCTAAATGATGATTTAATGATTTCCTCACGTAATATTGTAATTTGGTTCATCATTCAAATTTATTTCTTTACATGTTACACAGGGTTCGCACAGACCTGGAAAAGTCCTTCAATTTTGTCAGCTTAAACCTGTACAAACCCTGTTATATCTTAAGATTCAATTGCATTGTATTATATTAGGGGTTCAAAGTTCCCTGGGTTCAAGGTTCAGAACCTGTTGATTTTTCATGGGGAACCTTGATATTTAGACTGTAAAAGTCTGATGGACCTGCCGTTTGTTACCAAGATAACACTACTTTTTCTATATAACATAATTACACATGGTCCTTTCAATGATTCTATTGGACTTGACTTGGGACCTGCCAAAAATAAAGCCAAAAGGTCCTGAACATTCTATTAAAAATATAAGTGAATGAGTGAGTCAGTAATGGTGTTTAACGTCCCAGTCAAGAATATTTCACTTATATCGAGATGTTGCCAGCTTTAGGCGAAGGTGCAGAAATTTTGCCTGTGCGTTGCACTGAAGGCATTATACAGCAGGGATCTTTAGCGTGCCAAGCCCACCGTGATATGGGAACTTGCTTATTTTAAGTTCCCATCCAAAAGAACCGTGACTTTCATTTCGTAATGCTGAGTGCTTGGCGAAAGAACAGTCGCTACCCACTTTCAAGTCTTGGGTCAGACCCGGTCGGGGTTCAAACCCACGACCTCCCACTTACGGAGCAAGCACTCTACCAACTGACCTACCGCAGTGTTTTATTAAAAATAAAAAATTTGAACCCCTGAGTATATGTTATCAAATATATAACCTGTCACAAAAGTAGTTTTTACTGGTTTTCCTGAGACAACCTTTACAGACAGGGTTGATTGTACATTTCTTTCCTGAATTGTAATCATAATGAGTTAATTATTATTGTTTTTAAGGGACAACCAGGTGACCCTGGAGAGGGAGGATTGCCAGGTAGACCAGGTAAACAAGGTGATCCAGGTACCCCAGGGGTACAGGGAACCCAGGGTGAAATGGGTGTCAAAGGTGAAAGAGGATTACCAGGACCACAAGGAAACAGAGGACCACAAGGAAACACTGTACGTATTGCAATTTTATCACATATCCATTTAATCCTACAATACCATTACATTGTTTTTTTTTCCAGCTATGTGATATAGAACTTTGTATCACACACGTGTTTGATACAACATTCTGTATCACCGCAGTTACTGTAGAAGTAGACTTTTTTTAGGTGGATACCCTTTCCTGCATGGTATAAATAAATAAACTGAATATTTTCAGTTCAACATAAGAAAAAAGACATGGAAATACTACACATGTGAGATTTTATTTTCAACACATAACAGTTATGTTGTCCATGTTTAATTGAAGCAAATAAATTATACTCCCAACATCTGAACATTGTCCGAGGTGGATATAAAGGTATTTTCATGGTTAGAGCTAAAGTATTGATATGAACAAGATAAGGATATAAATATATATACATGTATATATTATCACCATGGTAACAGCTATAGTACTGACACAAAGCAGATAGGGAGATATATATACATGTCACCATGGTTATAACTGCATTGCTGAGTCAGTTTGAAATAATTAAAAATCAAAAGTTATATCTTGATTGTTTTAATTTCAGGGACCACCTGGACCACCTGGACCAACAGGTCCCCCAGGAAACCCAGGACCAGTGGTAAGATTATACACAGATATTCAGTGTTTCAGATTATTTGTGTATCTTATGGGCCAAAGCAAAGTAAACCATTGAAGCTGAAAAATTACCGTATATTTCTGAGTGTTCTAGAAGGGTAAACATCTCCTGTTTAGCTAACTTACACACCTGCCACATGTGTAATAAAAAATCTGGAATGCACGGAACATGGAACTATGGGACATCAAATATATCCAGGATAATTTTAGATACAGAGACATCATCTTTATTAACAATGTTGTGATGATGGTCATAAAAGCCTTGATAAGCCTAGGCCTGCAATATCCTTGTGTCAGCATAGACGAAATGGATTTTTTGACCTCAGACTAATGTGGCCATAAGCAAAATAAGAAAGGATCATTATAACAAGTTTTTGCTATATATGTATTTTTACGCAACATCCTTCAAATTTTAGATCTTGTTGCAAATTGAAGATAAAACAGATATTAATTGTTCTATTTATTATTATAGGGTGAAGCTGGTGCTACAGGTTCTCAGGGAATAGCAGGAGAACAGGGACTTATTGTAAGTAACAGTAAACTAGATCTGTGTTGCCATGACAATCCTTTGATTTTGAAAGAAAAGATATTGGACAATTTTTTTTTCAATTAAATATTTATGTTATATGAGATCCCTCGCTTTGAAAAAAAAATGATTAAAATCAACACTTGAAAATGGGGAAAAAATCCCGAAATAATGCCATGATGTGCAGGTTCACAACTTTAGTACATCTTGTATGTACATGATGTAGTCAAGTTTGTGAAGTTCAAGGATCTTGAATAAAAACTGAAGGGATTGATTACATAAAAATTACCCTTGCTTAAAAAACTTCTAAAGTTTGGGAAAAAAGATAAAAAGAGAAAGAAAATCCCAAAATAAGTCCATATCTTTGAGATATATATATATATATATATAAATTCTGTAAAATTCCACTGTTGAGAACTGTCACAGTGGTAGGATTTGATTTCACAAAATAGAAATTTCATTTTCTCCGCCTGTCTGTCAGGCATTCACTATATAACAAGCTAAATTACCAACCCAGCCAAAACTTATACCTGTCAATACTAAACCTAAATACCAGTGGTTCTTAGTTACAGAAATAAACAAAGTGGATCATTGTTTTATAGAATTTATGGAATTGAAACAAGAACAAATTTAAAACTAAGCTGTTGGAATATGTTTTAAATTATTATACCATCTAGTAACAGCAAAGATTTAGAAATCTAATTATTTTGAATATTCTAAATAATGTTGTGTCAATCTTTAATTGTAACAATCTATAAATTTAATGATTTTGGGATAAGGTCTTAATTTGAGGTCAAGGATTTTTTTAATCATTAATGATTTTATTGTAATTTTTAGGGTCCACCAGGTCCAGATGGTTTGAAGGGAGAAAGGGGAGATAAGGGTACTAAAGTAAGTATATAACCTTTACAGAGGATGGTTATTGGTTTGATTGGTTGAATGTTGCTTAATGTCACATCAGCATATTTCCAGCTATTTGCGATGAGAACTTTTTTTAATCTCTATGGATTAATCCATGAACGTGTATGCATGTGAAGTGCGAGTGTGTTGTATGGTCTGCCTTGTACTAGGGTGCACTCAGGGAGACTTTAAGGTGCTAGCTCAGCGAGTCTGTACGCCACAGACAAGCGTACCCCTCCATCCCTCAGTCCATTATACTGATACCAGGTGAACCAGTAAAGGCCAATGGCAAGAAAAATTTACTTTTCCACATGTGGTCTGAGTAGGACTCGAACTCACAGCGGTGAGAATCCCTGGATTTGAAGACTGACGTCTTATCTATTAGGCCACCGCAGCCTCTCCTTACAGAAGATGTTTGTTCTCTGTGGATTTCGGACACATTTCCTTTTCTAAGACTTTTTTCTGTGAATAACCTGATAAAATTCCATACTTTATTCCATTGTTACATCTGAAATTTGTTACATCAGACGGCGAAATACTGCTGATAAAAACAATAACAGTATTGATGAATTTAACATTTATTCTCTGAAAATGCCTATGTGGCTGACATCAGACTGGACATTACAAGTGACGTTTTGGTCTTCTAGCTGTAAATATACCTTGTTTGATGGTGTCCTTGATAATGGTTTATCAATTCTGAAAAAGTCCTTGACTTTATCCAGCTAAACCTGTATGAACACTACTGTAATACCATACTTAATTTAGTGGTAGTTTTTTGACAGTTTTTGCACTAGACCAATAGTGTTAATTGGCATATTACCAGCCATATCTATTATGTTCCGACACTGGCTGCCATCACTGTACCAAAGCAGCATCAGGACAATTAAGGATGTACTAATGTCAGTGATGTCATTGAAAGACACAATTCAGGTTTTCATTCTTTTTGCTTGTAATTCAAGCATGCCGGACCTTTGTCGGAACATTGTGTGTTTGGCCGGCGATCTGTCAATGTTTAATCAGCATTCAGTATTGGTAT
The DNA here is from genome assembly GCA_021292105.1 of Anadara kagoshimensis. NCBI lineage: Eukaryota > Metazoa > Mollusca > Bivalvia > Arcoida > Arcidae > Anadara > Anadara kagoshimensis. The sequence goes on along the minus strand of CM037859.1, from coordinate 48,922,401 downwards.
TATATATCCTAGATAAAACAGATAATGTGCCAATTCATGACTGTGAGAAATTAAGATTGTACCTTGTAGATTCTTGCTCACATGATAGAAATTAATTTAGCAATGCTCTTGTTGATGTTTGGAAGCATTTTCTTTCTACATGAAGCCAGGGTCAAAGGTCAAGGCCATAACAGTATTGATGAAAATAGATTTAAATTTTGATGTAAAGATTTTGACATAGATGTTGCAGTTTTTACGTTTTCTTAAAACATTTCATGTAGTTATTATTTATCAGGTGAGTGAATGAGACCCATAGTTTTGTCTTGTTATTCTCAGATAACAGGGTCCTGTTTTCTCGTTTCAGTATCCGGAGACCCATAGTTTTGTCTGTTATTCTCAGATAACAGGGACCTGTTTTCTCGTTTCAGTATCTGGAATTTTTTTCACTTATTTATCAGTATTGTTGTAAATGTTTATGTGTTATAATTACAGGGACATCATGGTGCAGTTGGTGTACCAGGAATGCTTGGAGAGCCTGGACCAGCAGGTCAGGTTGGACCCATGGGACCACCAGGAGCTAAGGGAGAAAGAGGACCATTTGTAAGTGAAATGTGAATAGTACTATATACACTCAAAACGGAGGTTGTCTGATTATAAAGAATAGTTTTTGATAATGAATTTAATTATAAACATATTTGATCATCAGAAAGCCTGTAGTCAAGCGGTCTAACACACCAGCTTACGGATCACAGCACCTCTCACTGCCTAGGTATGAATCCCACTCAGGGCAAATCATAGTGTGAGAAAGGTTTGGCGATGGGTGGTTCCAACGTCCGGCGGGTTGTATATTAGTTGGTCTCTGACTATTGAGTAGACGGATCCTTGTGAATACCTGTGCGGTGGTAATACAATTGGTGAAGTAGGAAGATGAACACCAACATCTAAACAATAGCAGTTTACTATAAGTAGTGATACTGGTCTAGCTTTCGGCTTGGGGTAGCCTTCATCAGGACTTCATGATCACTTAGTGTGAAAAGTTGTCAGTTTGGTCATCCAATATTGGTGGTTTTCTTTGGGCACTCCAGTTTTTACACCAGACCTTGTCACCCCAATACAAGTCAATGAATTTTGGTGGGTTAAAACACTATTACTCCACTTTACATTACTCCATTTCATGTTTAATATAAAGATATACAGTCAAACCTGTCTACAAAAGCCAACAAAGTGAACCAGTAAAAGTGGCAGGTTTATGGACAGGTGCCCCTTATATAGAGGTTCAAAGCCAACAAAGTGAACCAGTAAAAGTGGCAGGTTTATGTACAGCTGCCCCTTATATAGAGGTTCAAAGCCAACAAAGTGAACCAGTAAAAGTGGCAGGTTTATGGACAGGTGCCCCTTATATAGAGGTTCAAAGCCAACAAAGTGAACCAGTAAAAGTGGCAGGTTTATGGACAGGTGCCCCTTATATAGAGGTTCAAAGCCAACAAAGTGAACCAGTAAAGGTGGCAGGTTTATGGACAGGTGCCCCTTATATAGAGGTTCAAAGCCAACAAAGTGAACCAGTAAAAGTGGCAGGTTTATGGACAGGTGCCCCTTATATAGAGGTTCAAAGCCAACAAAGTGAACCAGTAAAAGTGGCAGGTTTATGGACAGGTGCCCCTTATATAGAGGTTCAAAGCCAACAAAGTGAACCAGTAAAAGTGGCAGGTTTATGGACAGGTGTCCCTTATATAGAGGTTCAAAGCCAACAAAGTGAACCAGTATAAGTGGCAAGTTTATGGACAGGTGCCCCTTATACAGAGGTTCAAAGCCAACAAAGTGAACCAGTAAAAGTGGCAGGTTTATGGACAGGTGCCCCTTATATAGAGGTTCAAAGCCAACAAAGTGAACCAGTAAAAGTGGCAGGTTTATGGACAGGTGCCCCTTATATAGAGGTTCAAAGCCAACAAAGTGAACCAGTAAAAGTGGCAGGTTTATAGACAGGTGCCCCTTATATAGAGGTTCAAAGCCAACAAAGTGAACCAGTAAAAGTGGCAGGTTTATGGACAGGTGCCCCTTATATAGAGGTTCAAAGCCAACAAAGTGAACCAGTAAAGTGGCAGGTTTATGGACAGGTGCCCCTTATATAGAGGTTCAAAGCCAACAAAGTGAACCAGTAAAAGTGGCAGGTTTATGGACAGGTGCCCCTTATATAGAGGTTCAAAGCCAACAAAGTGAACCAGTAAAAGTGGCAGGTTTATGAACAGGTGCCCTTATACAGAGGTTCAAAGCCAACAAAGTGAACCAGTAAAAGTGGCAATTTTATGGACAGGTGCCCCTTTATACAGAGGTTCAAAGCCAACAAAGTGAACCAGTAAAAGTGGCAGGTTTATGGACAGGTGCCCCTTATATAGAGGTTCAAAGCCAACAAAGTGAACCAGTAAAAGTGGCAGGTTTATGGACAGGTGCCCCTTATATAGAGGTTCAAAGCCAACAAAGTAAACCAGTAAAAGTGGCAGGTTTATGGACAGGTGCCCCTTATATAGAGGTTCAAAGCCAACAAAGTGAACCAGTAAAAGTGGCAGGTTTATGTACAGGTGCCCCTTATATAGAGGTTCAAAGCCAACACAGTGAACCAGTAAAAGTGGCAGGTTTATGGACAGGTGCCCCTTATATAGAGGTTCAAAGCCAACAAAGTGAACCAGTAAAAGTGGCAGGTTTATGGACAGGTGCCCCTTATATAGAGGTTCAAAGCCAACAAAGTGAACCAGTAAAAGTGGCAAGTTTATGGACAGGTGCCCCTTATATAGAGGTTCAAAGCCAACAAAGTGAACCAGTAAAAGTGGCAGGTTTATGGACAGGTGCCCCTTATATAGAGGTTCAAAGCCAACAAAGTGAATCAGTAAAAGTGGCAGGTTTATGTACAGGTGCCCCTTATCATGCTTATAGAGGTTCAAATACCATGAATATATACCAATTTGGAATCACATACAGTTTATTGGCCTTTACAACAAGTGACCATTATAAAGAGGTGGCCTAAAAGGCAGGATTGACTGTACTTACTGTGGGTTAACAATGTTAATCATTTATAATATGGTTTAGATATATTGTTACTGACATAGAAAAATGCACTGTAAATTTTTTTTGAAATGTTGAATGTCAGCCATACATTTATCACATTTTAAATACTTCAGCCAGTTGTAAATATATGTAACAATTACAGTTGGATTGTAAAGCAATTGAAATAAAATTGAGTTTTATACAAACTTATTATCTGGATAGAATGTGAAACATAAGTGATTAATTGGGAGATTCAAAACAAAGTTTACCAATTCGTCAGGCGTGGAAGGTATGTGGATTTCTCTGGTTTTCTCCACTATCCCAGAACTGACCATCCCTTTCTTAATGATTGAATCACGACTAGCACATAACTGTACTCTACTCCTAGATGGATTTCTCTACAAACACTTGTGTAATTATTATTGTCTTTTCACCTTTACTCTCAGCACTTATAGTACTTTGATTTATTTTAGGGTCCATCAGGTGCACCTGGACTTTCTGGAGCTGAAGGTTCACCAGGTATGCCGGTAAGTTACTTATATTATAATAAACAGTTCCAGAGCTTTCCAGATTTCATTGCTATGTTATGTGTTTGTAAGACACAAGTAACAGAGTACAGACTAGCTTCAGTTGCAGACCCAAAATTTAATTTTGGAAAGGGGTTCCATTTTTTCGTTGAAAAGGAAGGCAATCTAGAGGGGTCTTGGGGTGTGTTTCCCCAGATATGTAGCATAAAATGCTGCAATTATTCATGTGCGAGTGATGCACACACACACACACACACACACACACTCACACACACTACAATACAATACAATACACCAATACAATACAATACAATACAATACAATACAATACATACATCATGAACAGTTTTGACCCCTAAAATCCCCCATTTTTATCTGCAGCTTAGCTGCTGTCACATAATGACTTCAAAACTAATTCATATAATCATATTATAGCATTGAAGTCATCAGTAAGGAAACAGTGAAACAGTCATGTATCATCATTCCTGGTTTGGTTTCTTCATCATTCATTTGATAATTATTACTAAACTTGTTTTAATTTTGCAGCATTGAAGGTCATTGGTTTTCCCTGGACATTTTAGTTCCCTTCACTAGCAATGAACTGACTACCTTGATATAAGAGGAACAAATCTTTGACTGGGGAGTTGAACAACATTTATCCGTTTAAAATATCTAACCATGCACTGTGAGAACTAGGATATTAAATGTTAATTTGTGTAAATTTTAATACTTCTGATTATATTTTTAGGGACCACAAGGATTAACTGGACCTAAGGGAGAGCCTGTAAGTACTATATGTCATGTGACTTTACAAGTGGTCAGATCATGTGATCAATCATGTGGTCAACAAGGTGATGAATTATGTGCCTTAAAAATCTAATCATGTGGTCAACAAGGTGATGAATTATGTGCCTTGAAAATCTAATCATGTGGTCAACAAGGTGATGAATTATGTGCCTTGAAAATCTAATCATGTGGTCAACAAGGTGATGAATTATGTGCCTTGAAAATCTAATCATGTGGTCAACAAGGTGATGAATTATGTGCCTTGAAAATCTAATCACGTGGTCAACAAGGTGATGAATTATGTGCCTTGAAAATCTCAGAAGTTTTATTTTTAATGCTTGCATCATAGTAAAAAGAAAAGTATAATTACTAGTCTTACCAGTCAATTACAGATATGTAATACAGTAAGTCCTCTTTATAACAACCAAGTTTGTCACATCATAAACATGATAAAGAAATTACTGTTGTAAGGAAATACCAACAGTTCTCTCCCCTGAAATTTAAGAAATTGCTGTTACAAGGCAATAGCAACAGTTCTCTCCCCTGAAATTTAAGAAATTGCTGTTACAAGGAAATAGCAACAGTTCTCTCCCCTGAAATTAAAGAAATTACTGTTTCAAGGAAATACCAACAGTTCTCTCCCCTGAAATTTCAGATACTTTATTATATTCTTATATACTACAGGGGCGGATCCAGAGTCTTGGTGAATGGGGGGGCACAAGTACGCGCCAAAGGCGCGACTTTCTAGGGGGGTTTTGGGGGCATGCTCCCCCAGAAAAATTTCGCTTTTTTCAGTACAAATGGTGCAATTACCTGCATCTTGAACACTGTCGAGCGTCTTTTCACCTCGCATTCAAAGTAGATCTTAACCAGTCTAACTTTTTTTCAATAATTGTAATATTGACGCAGGTAGCTATATATGAGTGTCGGTGAGTTCATAATATCTTTATCGATGTATGTCTATCAACTGTACTGTCGAAATTTGCCACCGTCGGTAACTTGTATTGTCGGTCTTTTGATCTGCCGAGGTGTAGTTGTGCACCGCAGATCCAGACCGACTCTTTTTGCGTTATATTAAATGAGTTCGTTCGACCTTTGGAAGTTGTAGATCGATAGGTCGATCCATCGGAGGGATAACAGTGTTTTGATTTAATTTGGTCCGCGGTCTGGGTGATCCAGTTGAGTTGATAAATCAAGCTCATTAGAGGAAAGTCTTTCTGTTTGAATCCGGGTCCTAAGTTTGATTGATCATTGATTAATGGGGTTTAACTTCTAAGTCAACAATATTTCACTTATATCGAGACATCACCAGCTATAGGTGTAGGTGCAGAAATATTTACCTGTGTTTTGCGGTGATGGCATTATTCTGTGAGGGTTCTTTATCGTACCACGCCTACCGTGACAAGGGGCCTCGGTTTTTAATGTTTGTCCGAAAGACCCGCATTCATTTTTTTTAATGCCGAGCGAATTCTTGGGTCAGACCTGACCAGAGACCAAACCCTCGACCTCCTTGACTTACAGAGCAAGCACTCTACCAACTGACCTGCCTGCTACATATACCGAAGGGGTAGGTCTCCTACTAACATAACCCCTTTTCCACACTTGTTTAAAATTAACTTTATGACATCCATCTGAACTTTCAAGTTAATTTTATTATATTACATTTTGTATTAGTTTTAAAATGACTAGTAAAGTCAGTTTCATCATTGTATAATGCGCATTAAAGGTGCAACACACAAGAATCTTGTCACTAGAAAAAAAAAAAAAAAAAAAAAAACAAAAAACCGCTGATTATTTCAGACTGATTTGTTCTGTAAAGCCGATAATTAGATCAATAGAATAAAAAGTCAAATGAGACAGATTTTTTCCCCATTAAAACCAATTAAAAATAAAAATGTACAGAAATTTGTACTTTTATATAGAAATAGAACATCGCGCTATAAAATATACAAAAAATATAATCTTGTGTGCTAAAAATTAGTTCTCCCCCCCCCTCTCTCTCTCTCTCTCTCTCTCTCTTGGCTATGTCCCTTGGTTTAAAAAGGTAAATTAGATGAATTCACGTATGATTAATGGAATCACTCTTAATTAGTATTACTAATTAACGTTATCTACTTATAAATACTACCTGGTTTCTTTCACGCCTCAGCGATCAGGTAAATAACATTATCACCTAAGACTACCTGGATTCTTTCATGCTTCAGCGAACTGGTAAATTACATCATCACCTGATTGCAATTTCCTACCCGTGTACACGAATTAATTAATCAGTACCGCTAATTAACTGGTCATTCCGCTGGTTGATTGACAATCAGCTGTGAGGGAGAGAGGGGGAAAGTCGGGGCAACTGGGGGGGCACGGGCCCCCTGTGCCCCCCCCGCTGGATCCGCCACTGTACTATAAGACAAAGTATCAGTACTGTATATTGCTTTATTTTCACGGTGTCAAATTTTTGCGGTTTGACGATGTCTAGTGTATTCGCGGTGTCATATTTTCGCGTCTTATCTGATTCAAGGAAAATGACTCTAGCAAGATTAATGGGCTGGTGATACCAGTGTCTATTCACGGTGGTTTAATTTTCGCGGAAATACACTTGACCGCGAATATAGCGAAAATAAAACCATAGAGAAATATAAGCATTATACAGTATATTTTGACCAATTTTGAGTAATAAAATGAGTATTTAAAATTATATAAGTTCACAACTATATCTTATAAGGATAACGTTAATGATAAAGTTCAATGATAAAATGTGGCACATCTCTTCAAAAATATCTTAATTGGAAACAATAAGAAAGTTGAATTTTCTGATGTATGATACATATTAGCATATCCCTATAATCAGCAAATTATTCTTAATGAATAAATACTTTGAAGCTAATTGAATTAAAAAATCATTTTGGCACATTTAAATAATTAAACAGATTTGAATTTAAAATGTCATTTAAAGTAATGTCGTATTAAAGAAATTTGTATTATGTTAAATGTACGTTTGTTCCTAAAATCAAGTATCGGTTCTGTAAGCTGTAAATGTCATTATAAGGAAGGTTAAAATGCACTGTGCATGTTTGTTCCCTCAAACTTTTTGTCGGTAAGTGTAAATGTCATAGTAAAGAAGGTCATAACAAAGAGGGTTCTCTGTGTATGTTCAGAATGCACACTTTTTAACTTACATGAATTTAAAACCTTTGAGATCGAGACTCAGCTTTCTTGTACTTCCCATTACATTACTTCAAACCATTCATTGATATTTATAAGAGTACTACAGCCATTTCGTGGAAGCGCGTGGCCTAGTGGTTAAGGCGTTGGACTCATGATTCGAAGGTCGTGGGTTCAATCCCTGGACCGGGCGATGTGTTGTGTCCTTGAGCAAGACACTTAATTTCACGTTGTTCCAGTTCACTCAGCTGAAAAATAAATGAGTACCAGCAAAATGCTGGGGGTTAACCCTGCGATGGACCGGCGTCCCATTCAGGGGAGAGTCTTGTACTCTCAGTCGCTTAACGCCACGGAAACCGGGATAAGCTCCGGCCTGATGAGCCTAATGGCTCGGGACAGACTTTAACAGCCATTTCTGAACTGATTTCTTCTTACCTCAGCTTTATTAAAACTGAATATATAAGGGATTATACACAAATATACTTATAACAATTTGAAACACTGTCCTAAGTAGATGTGTGTAACATAAATGCTAGTTACAGTGAAATTAGTTATAAAATTCCCTTCCCCAATTTTGTGAATCAAACCTGGGTGGCCAGTTTGTAAAGCAAGCACTCTACGGTTTCACCTTAAAGATATCCCATCCCATAGGTGTGACAGGTAGTAACGTCTCTTAACCTGTACATATTACATACTATACCATGAAGCTATATCACTATATTTGGTTCATAGTGGGCTAACATGACTGTTTTAGCCATGATTCCTTGCTGATCTATCTGTATTTATGGACATTTTACATTTGTTTACAGGGAGATACAGGCAGTAAAGGAGAACCTGGACCATCTGTAAGTAGTGTTTACTTCAAATCTATTTATATTAACTGAGTGAAATTGTTCATACGTCAAAGTCAACATATATACAATAATATATGTAATATAGGGTTATTGAAAAAAGACCGGCCAAATTGGAAGAGGTGTATCGGGACCTTATGTGCCAATGGGCACGAAGAGGATAGGTGAGGTAAGGTGAGGTGAGGGTTATTGAACTGATATTGTGAAATATTTTCCCGCGTTGACTCAACATTTGCACGAGCTTGCGAGTGCAAATGTCGAGTCAACGAGGGACAATATTTCACAATATCCGATCAATAACCCTTTTATTATATAGCAAAATAAATTTTGCTTACTTCCGTCAAGTATTTCATGTTAAATATCATTTTGTTGTAAAATACATAAATAGTACGCTAGTTCTTGTAAATGGATATAAGAACTAATGCAATATGACAAACAACACAGCAATGATGTCGACAACAATCGTATGATGTCATAAACAACATCGTCATGTGACAAAGTGTGCAATATGAAAAAATTGATTCGGGAAACCTTGGACTGGAACAAAGTTAGCGTGCAAATATCGGTATATATTGCGCACTAACACCTCGGCACACTAACACCTCGGCACACTAACACCTCGGGATTTAAGGTTTAATTTCTATGCGAAGCATATATTGCTATATAATAATACCTGATATAGTGATTACCTCTAAATATAAACCACTTGTCCATAAACATCAGTATTTTAAGGACCTATTCTTCTTATTTCATGGTCCTGTGTATCAAGATAACCTGTCTATAATAGACTTATATCTTGTGCTTCATCATTTATTCTGTTTTATTTTCTATTTTATGATTTATTGTATTATTTTTTTGGTTGCCATGACTACTTACAGATACTTTTTTCAGTTACAAGGTTCTATATTATATTTTGCTTATATTGAGACAATACCGGGTTTAGGTAAAGTCCATATATTCATATCTTTTTAATGCATTAATGGTAGTGAACACTGCCATTGAGCATCAGTTATGAGCTGTGACATAAAAATTTACTTTAAACTATTTTTATTTCAGGATTTTAACTTTCACGATTCTCCTTACAAAACTTTTTGTGACTAATAACTTTCGCGATATGAACTATAGCTGAATATTTGGTATAAATAATACCATTTTTAAAAAACAAGTTTGTGGCTATTAAGTTTCACAACTATTTTGCCCTCATGAAACATGTGAACGTAAATCACACATGAATTACAGTTGTGTTTACAGTAATATTATTTAACAAGTCTAATGTACCGGATTTGATTTTGTTTTCAGGGACCCCGTGGTGTACCAGGTCCACCAGGAGATGCTCAGGCATTCCCAGCTGAACTTATTGGAGCTCAATTTATGGACAGACCTGGAGAAAAGGCCAGAAGAAGAAGATCAGCAGCTGAAGACTTACAAACTGACCTTCAAGATATGATGTCTGACATTCAGACAAATAATTACGAACTTAGAGAGGGTGTGTCCTTGGTTGTTGCTCGCATGTTCAAACACATTGATAACCTTGATGCCAAATTAAATGCTATCCGTTTCCCGACAGGCAAAGAAGATTCTCCAGCTAGGAATTGTAGAGATATATTACACGGACACCCTGACTCTACTGATGGTAAGTTATGTATTAATTATGTCCCTTGATCAAATGATTGGTACATAATGTAAACCAACTTTTATTTGTTGATATCGAATGTCTCGATTCTCTTACCAAAATATTTTGTGACCATTAACTTTTGTGATATTGATTATAGCTGAATATTAGAAATAATTCATACATTTTCAAAAAAAAAACTAAATTAGCAGCTGAATATTAGAAATAATTCATACATTTTCAAAAAAAAAAAACTAAATTAGCAGCTGAATATTAGAAATAATTCATACATTTTCAAAAAAAAAAACTAAATTAGCAGCTGAATATTAGAAATAATTCATACATTTTCAAAAAAAAAAAACCTAAATTAGCAGCTGAATATTAGAAATAATTCATACATTTTCAAAAAAAAAAACCTAATTTAGCAGCTGAATATTAGAAATAATTCATACATTTTCAAAAAAAAAACCTAATTTAGCAGCTGAATATTAGAGATAATTCATACATTTTCAAAAAAAAAACTAAATTAGCAGCTGAGTATTAGAGATAATTCATACATTTTCAAAAAAAAAAACCTAAATTAGCAGCTGAATATTAGAGATAATTCATACATTTTTAAAAAAAAACCCTAAATTAGCAAAAATATTTCACTTATATCGAGACGTCGCCAGCTATAGGCCAAGATCCAGAAATTTTGCCTGTGCGGGACGCTGATGGCATTATACAGCAGGGTTTTTTAATGTGCCAAGCCCACCGTGACATGGGATCTTGTTTATTTTAAGTTCCCATCCCAAAGAACCATGATATTTATTTTGAAATGCCGAGTGCTTGGCGAAAGAACAGTCACTACCCACTTTCAAGTTTTGGGTCAGACCCGGCTGGGGATAGAACCCACTACCTCCTACTTACGGACCAAGCACTCTATTAACTGAGCTACTGCAGTGGTCTTGCTGATATTAAGGTACTGTGGCTTATTGTAGTACAGACCTAGGAGACAAAGCCGTGAACTTGAAGTTCTGAAATACAGTAAACTGCATTATGACATGTTTGCAATAGCTTAAGATTCTCACTGCATAGATGTGATATTGTGCCAATATCTAGAATATACTGTTGTTTTGGGAATTCAAGTAATCAAATTGAGAAAAATTGAGTCATTTTTCTCCAGGGAAAACTACCTATATTCAGTAGTAATTTTATGCAAACAATGTCACTGGTAAGTGATCTAAATTGTGTGTAACAGATGAAGAGATAAAGACACCTCTTATAGCCTAGGTTGGAAAATCACTTGGGAGTTCCTTGTATGAGAAAATTTGTTAAGTAGCTTGCCAATTGTCTCAGATTTTGTTTGGCCACTCTGGTTTCCTCCACTATCCCAGAACTGACCTTTTTGATATAACTGAAAGAATCTTGATTGGACTTCAACTCAATTACTCCATTATGTTCTAAACCAATAATAAAGTGATGTCATCTGGGATGACGCCGGGACTTCACCAGCGAAACTAGTCGATCAAAATCCATTATGTTCTGTAATTAATGTTTAGCATAGCCTGAAAAGTATAAACCTGCAAAATGTAAGGTACTGCAAGAATTAGCATAGCCTGGAAAGTGTAAGTGCTCATCTTCAAGAAATACTAAGTCACAGGATGCAACTATGAACATTTGTAACATTTAACATACCTTTATTTATAGTTAAGATATGTCTTTAGTCTCCAGACCTTATTCAGTTATAAATAGATGTCCAGTTTACAAAGGTGTCTAACATAGGCAGGTTTCACAGTATACTTTGTATATAAATATGAACTTTTTTGAAGAGCCAATAAATACAAAAACATAAAAAATAAAAATTAAAAGTTCATAAAGTTTATGAAGTATTTAATGAAGATTTAATGTTTTTGAAGTATTTAAGGTAGATTTAATGTAGATTTTTTCAGTTAAGACTTTACGTTTACAGATCACTTGTTGTCATTTTGATTTATTCAGATTTAGTTGTATTGTTCAGGGTATTTATTCAGATTTAATTGTATTCTTCAGGGTATTTATTCAGATTTAATTGTATTCTTCAGGGTATTACTTCTTGAACCCTAATGGAGGAAGTGACGGTGATAGAATAAAGGTTTACTGTAATATGACAGCAGGCGGACATTCATGTGTGTATCCAACACCAGCATCAAGAGGGGTAAGTTTACTGTAATATGACAGCAGGCGGACATTCATGTGTGTATCCAACACCAGCATCAAGAGGGGTAAGTTTACTGTAATATGACAGCAGGCGGACATTCATGTGTGTATCCAACACCAGCATCAAGAGGGGTAAGTTTACTGTAATATGACAGCAGGCGGACATTCATGTGTGTATCCAACACCAGCATCAAGAGGGGTAAGTTTACTGTAATATGACAGCAGGCGGACATTCATGTGTGTATCCAACACCAGCATCAAGAGGGGTTAGTATACTGTGATATGACAGCAGGCGGACATTCATGTGTGTATCCAACACCAGCATCAAGAGGGGTATGTTTACTGTAATATGACAGCAGGCGGACATTCATGTGTGTATCCAACACCAGCATCAAGAGGGGTAAGTTTACTGTAATATGACAGCAGGCGGACATTCATGTGTGTATCCAACACCAGCATCAAGAGGGGTAAGTATACTGTAATATGACAGCAGGCGGACATTCATGTGTGTATCCAACACCAGCATCAAGAGGGGTTAGTATACTGTAATATGACAGCAGGTGGACATTCATGTGTGTATCCAACACCAGCATCAAGAGGGGTTAGTATACTGTAATATGACAGCAGGCGGACATTCATGTGTGTATCCAACACCAGCATCAGGCATTAAGCAAGGTTCATTCTTGTATCATTATATTTATTTTCAACATTGGGACCATATGCTGTAACCACAAGGCAAAACTTAAAACTAGGTAAATATTTACAGTATCATTGATGATGTGTTAAGATGTTAAAAGTCAATTTAACCCTCTTGCTGCCAAACAGATATATGTGTCTTTATGGACATCCTGCCAGGTGGACAAATGAATCATTTCAGTTGAACTGATGCTTAATAACATCATCGAGACATATCTATAATCTTTTGGATAGGAAACAAAAAACAAATGTTGACCTTTGGAATTAAAAACTATAATTAACTAATGGTGTCATATGACTACAAAAATGCAGGTGATGTCATATCCTATTGTTGAGGTAATATTAATTCACCTTGTAAATGTCAATTTGGTGCTGCCAATGTTGTGGTGAAATTCCATTTAGCACTGTCGATGCTGTTTTGACATTCAATTGACGGATGGCTGACCACAAAAACAATGAAAACTGAGCCTGAATTGTGCTGTTTAATGATTTTGCTGACATTAGTTTGTCATTAGTTGCTGTGATGCTGCTTTGGTACTGTGATGGCGGCCACTGTCAGAACATAATAGGCATGGCTGACATACATCAATTTTGCTGCAAGAGGGTTAAGCATAAAACCCTATTTGACTATAAGAGCTAGGTCAATAGGTACAACTAATAGATTCTACTCCTGCTTTCTAGTAGAGACATAGAAATCTCAATGTGAGGGATGAGATTGTTTATGCTACAGATTGAGGTTTGCTTGGTTCTTGAAGACGAGGAATCTCGCTTTATACTGGTTTTAGTAAAACACTTTGTCACTTTTCTGTATATTTATGGTTTTAGACAGTTGAGTTGAGTTGAGTAATGGTGTTTAACGTCGCAGTCCAGAATATATCACTTATATCATGACATCACCAGCTTTAGGCGAAAGTGCAGAAATTTTGCATGTGTGTTGCGCTGATGGCATTATACAGCAGGGTTCTTTAACGTGCCAAGCCCACCGTGACACAGGACCTCATTTATTTTAAGTTTCCATGCGTAAGAACTGTGACTTTCATTTCGTAATGCCAAGTGCTTGGCGAAAGAACAGTCACTACCCACTTTCAAGTCTTGTGTCAGACCCAGGTGGGGTTCAAACCCACAACCTCCCATTTACAGAGCGAGCAAAGTAGAGGAAATTGGTATTATATTACCGGTATCCATAAATATTTTATACATACTTAATTAAATCTGGTCCTATCATTACAGACTAAAAATCATCAAAAATTGAATTGTTGAAAACATCATTCTGCTAAAGCTAGATGTTTTTCAGCTAAAATAGTGTTTTTGTCTTGGAAAAATATATTTTTCCAAATATTTAGTTATTCTTAAAATTTCAGAAAATCCTGTGAAAATTGATTCTAAAGAAAAACAACTTTATTGCATTGCATACATTTAGACAATTTTGTTAAGATATCATGTTTAAATTCAGGAAGAACTTCGATATTTCAATTCTATAAATGACATTGAACTTCAATATTTCATTTCTATGAACAACATTGAACTTCATATTTCATTTCTATGAACGACATTTGAACTTCAATATTTCATTTCTGTGAACGACATTTGAACTTCAATATTTCATTTCTGTGAACGACATTTGAACTTCAATATTTCATTTCTATAAACGACATTTGAACTTCAATATTTTGAATTCTATGAACGACATTTGAACTTCAATATTTCATTTCTATGAACGACATTTGAACTTCAATATTTTGAATTCTATGAACAACATTTGAACTTCAATATTTTGAATTCTATGAACAACATTTGAACTTCAATATTTTGAATTCTATGAACAACATTTGAACTTCAATATTTTCATTTCTATGAACGACATTTGAACTTCAATATTTCAATTCTATGAACAACATTTGAACTTCAATATTTTGAATTCTATGAACGACATTTGAACTTAAATATTTCATTTCTATGAACAACACGTGATATGATAATCATAACATGTACCTATAGCAAGTAGGACTTTGTATAGTAGGACTTTGTATAGTAGGACTTTGTATAGTAGGACTTTGTATAGTAGGACTTTGTATAGTAGGACTTTGTATAGTAGGACTTTGTATAGTAGGACTTTGTATAGTAGGACTTTGTGTAGTAGGACTTTGTATAGTAGGACTTTGTATAGTAGGACTTTGTATAGTAGGACTTTGTATAGTAGGACTTTGTATAGTAGGACTTTGTATAGTAGGACTTTGTGTAGGACTTTGTATATTTATAGTTATTTATGGATGACATTTTATCTTAACTATACATATTATTTTATCATTAATTTCAGGTTGTACTACAGGAGTTTAGAAAGCCTAAACGTCCACAGTACTTCAGTGAAATGAAAGGTGGATTCCAGGTAGAGTTTATATACAAATCAATTTTTTTTTTACATTATACACCCCCTCCACCTTCCAAGTTAAGAACACTTTACTTATATAAAAAAAATCACAAACTTCCCAGTTAAGAATTTTTTTCTTATATTAAGAAATCACCCGCTATATGTAAAGTGACATGAAATTTCTACATTTGCTGTGCACTCGGGACAATGTACAGTGATCTGGCCTTAACTAAAGTATAATTATAGAGTTTCACTGTGCAGATTATAGTTTTCCCAATTTAACATATCTACACAACCATAAAGAATAAATTTGTATGTTAGGTACCAGAATAAGACTCCGTCACAAGATAAAAAAAGTGTACTTGATTAAGAAAATATCAAATATTACTGTAAACCTATTTATTTCTGCAATGTACTTATTTTCGCTTATCATGCTTATTTTGGGGTCATTTGTTTTTTGCGAAATATTAATAATGAGCAAAAATTTTATTATGCTTATTGTGTAAAAGTGCATAATTAAAAACTATGCAGATATTTCTAAATTTCATATACCTCACAGCTAGATAAATAAACTCAAATTTAAATAGGTTTACAGTATATTTATTTGTGTGCCTCAAGTAAAAAGCATACATTGAGTGACATTGAGAAGAAAATCAGCATTGGTATTATTTACTGTGAAATTATTTATTATACCCCCTGCTTAAAAAGTGGGGGGTATATAGTGATAGGGGTGTCCATCCATGTGTCCTTACTTCCTTCTGTTACACCTTAGGGTACCTATCTCTTATCTGCAACTCCACCTAAACCCTTCAATGGATTTTCATGAAACTTTCACATAATCTTTGTGATATAATGTAGATGTGCACCTTCTATTTAAAAATTGGATCCGATGGATTTTTGTGAGCGGGGGGGGGGGGGGGGGTATTTTTTGGGAGCTTTCGGCTCACAGTTTTTCTAGTTTTCATTGTGGCCAATTTTTGTTGTTAAATGCAAAAATACAATAAATAATACACATTATTGTTGACATGTAACCATGGTAACTGTGTTTATTGTGTCCATGAACACAACAAAAAATTGGACACAGCTTTCACAGTACATGTACAAAATTCACGTTAAATGCACATCTTAATCAGAACCATTACTTTAAATGAGAAAAATTGCCAAAAATTCTAAAAAAAAACATACATTGTTTGGGAAACTCCATATTTCTAGATTGGTACAAGGATGGCATGTTGTTTAAATTTCTGTTTTAGATTGATTACACTGCTGAGGAAATTCAGATGACCTGGCTCCGACTGTTCAGTTCCAGTGCCTACCAAAAATTTACATATTATTGTAAAAATTCCGTAGCATGGTACGATTCCACAGACTCCTCCTACGACTCCGCCCTGGTTCTTGAAGGACCCAATAAATTTGCTTTTGACAAAGATCAAAGAGATAAGAAGATAACCAATGTCATTGATGGTTGCAAGGTATGGTTTACTTAAAAAATAATGTGTCAATAAGTTGAATGAGTTGTTAATAGGCATCAAATCATCAATTTTTCAGCTATTCGAGACAAATTATTTTTATTAATCTCAGGATAATCTAAACATACATTCTTGTGGTGTGTGAGATTGTTCAAGCTACTGATCTGATCTGTATTAGCATGTTCTGACACTCAGTAGCAATGTCAGACACTCAGTTCATTATACTGATGCTGAGCCAGCCAGTAAAGGCCAACAGGAAGGAAAATTCTTCTTCTCTAACTGTTGACAGAGGTCAAGCTCAAATGAGTATACCAGATCCATACATACGTGAAAGCCCTCAAACATGTATCCCAGTTCCATAGTCTATAGACAAATGAAGCCTACAAACATGTATCCCAGGTCCATACTCCATAGATAAATGAAGCCTACAAACATGTATTCCAGTTTCATACTCCATAGATAAATAAAGCCTACAAACATGTATCCCAGGTCCATAGTCCATAGGTAAATTAAGCCCACAAACATGTATCCCAGGTCCATAGTCTATAGAACAATAAAGCCCACAAACATGTATCCCAGTTCCATAGTCTATAGACAAATAAAGCCTACAAACATCTATCCTAGGTCTATAGCACATAGACAAATAAAGCCTACAAGCATGTATCCCAGTTCCTTAGTCTATAGATACATGAAATCTATAAGCATGTATCCCAGGTCCTTAGTCTGTAGACAAATAAAGCCCACAAACATGTATCCCAGGTCCATAGTTTATAGATAAATAAAGTCTACAAGCATGTATCCCAGGTCCATAGTCCATATACAAAAAAGCCTACAAACATGTATCCCAGGTCCATAGTCCATAGGTAATTAAGCCCACAAACATGTATCCCAGGTCCATAGTCAATAGATAAAGCCCACAAACATGTATCCCAGTTCCATAGTCTATAGACAAATAAGCCTACAAACATCTATCCTAGGTCTATAGCACATAGACAAATAAAGCCTACAAGCATGTATCCCAGTTCCTTAGTCTATAGATACATGGAATCTATAAGCATGTATCACAGGTCCTTAGTCTGTAGACAAATAAAGCCCACAAACATGTATCCCAGGTCCATAGTCTATAGATAAATAAAGTCTACAAGCATGTATCCCAGGTCCATAGTCCATAGACAAAAAAAGCCTACAAACATGTATCCCAGGTCCATAGTCTATAGATAAATAAAGCCCACAAGCATGTATCCCAGTTCCATAGTCTACAGACAAATAAAGCCTACAACATGTATCCTAGGTCTATAGCACATAGACAAATAAAGCCTACAAGCATGTATCCCAGTTCCTTAGTCTATAGATACATGGAATCTATAAGCATGTATCCCAGGACCTTAGTCTGTAGACAAATAAAGCCCACAAACATGTATCCTAGGTCCATAGTCTATAGATAAATACAAAAATGTAAAGTCTACAAACATGTATCCCAGGTCCATAGTCCATAGACAAAAAAGCCTACAAACATGTATCCCAGGTCCATAGTCTATAGATAAATAAAGCCCACAACATGTATCCCAGTTCCATAGTCTATAGACAAATAAAGCCTACAAACAACTATCCTAGGTCTATAGCACATAGACAAATAAAGCCTACAAGCATGTATCCCAGGTCCATAGTCCATAGACAAAAAAAGCCTACAAACATGTATCCTAGGTCCATAGTCTATAGATAAATAAAGCCCACAAACATGTATCCTAAGTACATAGTCCAAAGATAAATAAAGCCAACAAACATATATTCAAGATCCAAAGCTCATTGTCAATAGATAATTAAAGCCTACAAACATGTATCCTAGGTCCATAACCCTTAGATACATAAACCCACAAACATATATCCTAGGTCCATAACCCTTAGATACATAAACCCACAAACATATATCCTAGGTTCATAACCCTTAGATACATAAACCCACAAACATATATCCTAGGTCCATAGCCCATATAATCCATAGATAAATAGTCCACAAACACAAGGTGAGATCTTAGATTTGGTTCCCATAGATGATGTTGAAGACTAGGATATTTGTTTCTATGTAGTTGATCTTGTATGCAATAATTATCCCTCCATTTTGAAGAAAGAGGGAATTATTAAATGTGAGTTTACGTCCTCCCATCCGTCTGGACAATTCTTATCCAGATTATTCTCTTAAACTACGAAGCACTATTTGAAGAATCTTGGTGCAAAGCATCAACATTGATAGCAGATGTGAATATCATTAAAACAAATTGGTTTGTTGATTTGTCTGGAAGTTATAGCCTTTTAACTGAAAAATTTTCTAAAAGACATTTCTGTAAAAGGTAAGTTTATTATTTGTTTTATTTAAGCCAAAATTAATTTAGTGTTTATTTGTGATTTCAGAGTAAGACTGGAGAAGCCAAAGCAATATTTGAATTAGCTTCCAGAAACACAGAGGACTTACCTATAATTGATTTTATGCCTGTAGATTTTGGAGGTGATGACCAAGAGTTTGGCTTTGAAGCTGGTCCTGTATGCTTCACTTCTGATTAAGGATGAAAGAGGATAGCTACTTTACTTGATATAAACTTTTGTTTTTTTATTATTTACAAGGTGCATTAATAACATTATTCAGCAGTGATTTATTTATAACGTATCTTCTGCTATGAATAATGAAATCAGTATTTAGATAATTATGTGTAGGATTTTTACTAAATCATTTTTATTGGAAATTTTTTTTATCATATGTCTCTTCTTTTTTCATATCCAATTTCTATAATCTTTTTTTTTTATATAATCGTATCTGCTCTGTATAAATCTGTATTCTTTGTCATGACTTCTCAGTTTCATATTTCATATACATCATTATAATCTAGACTTGTGTACAAATTTTCATGATAAGAAAGGATTTAATAGCTTTTCTAGCCAGCGATTCTGTGATCTATGTGTAACCATGGCAACTTAGTATATACATGTAATTATAACTGTAGTAGTTCATACTTTTTCTTGTTATTTCCTAATCTTTTTCTAAGCATGCTCAGAGCACAAATCTATCCCATAATTCCATATCCTGTCATTACTAGCTACTTCACTGCCAAAATGATGTACTAGAATTTTCAGCTCAATTAAAAGTTTCTGTAAGATATAGTTGTAGTGTTGTTTATTCTTTAATTCTTCAGTCCTACTGTGTAAAAGGGGTACTCGGAGGCCAAGTGTTCTAAAGTGCCAACTAATGGATCAAAACACCACTCGCCAGCTAGGTTTGAATTCCATTCGGAGCAGACCCTAGTCAGAAAGTTTGTTAGTTGGCTTGTCAAAGGTCAGCAGTTTTCTCCAGTCGCTCTGGTTTTCTCTACCATTCCTGAACTGACCATCTCGATATAAGGGAAATAATCTTGGCTGCAGCATTAAACACTATAACTTCACTCCACTCTTATGGTGAAAAATTTATGTGATGTGCCAGACATACACCATACTTACGAGCCATTCAGTCTTGTTTAAGACTAATTAATCTATGACAATTTTTACTGAGGTTCACCACTGTGATCAATGCCACTTCATGTTTGCATGGAACATTTTGGAAAATGTAAACATCACAAACTCTCGGGACAACATCCTTTTTATGGTAAAACTTCATCTGATACGGTTCCATATCTATGGGAAATAAGTGTTTAGCACAAACATTAGCGAGTCTTGCATGGTACAGTGGCCAACTTAAATATGGTCATCATATGATCATAAACTGGCCATGGTTTATCTCTGTCCTTCCGTCCCAAACTGGCCATGGTTTACCTCTGTCCTTCCGTCCCAAACTGGCCATGGTTTACCACTGTCCTTCCATCCCAAACTGGCCACGGTTTAACTCTGTCCTTCCGTCCCAAACTGGCCTTGGTTTACCTCTGTCCTTCCATCCCAAACTGGCCATGGTTTACCTCTGTCCTTCCGTTCCAAACTGGCCGTGGTTTACCTCTGTCCTTCCGTTCCAAACTGGCCATGGTTTACCTCTGTCCTTCCGTTCCAAACTGGTCGTGGTTTACCTCTGTCCTTCCGTTCCAAACTGGCCTTGGTTTACCTCTGTCCTTCCGTCCCAAACTGGCCATGGTTTACCTCTGTCCTTCCGTTCCAAACTGGCCATGGTTTACCTCTGTCCTTCCGTTCCAAACTGGCCGTGGTTTACCTCTGTCCTTCCGTTCCAAACTGGCCGTGGTTTACCTCTGTCCTTCCGTCCCAAACTGGCCACGGTTTACCTCTGTCCTTCTGTCCCAAACTGGCCATGGTTTACCTCTGTCCTTCTGTCCCAAACTGGCCATGGTTTACCTCTGTCCTTCCGTCCCAAACTGGCCACAGTTTACATCTGTCCTTCCGTTCCAAACTGGCCGTGGTTTACTTCTGTCCCTCCGTCCCAAACTGGCCATGGTTTACCTATGTCCTTCCGTCCCAAACTGTGGAAGCGCGTGGCCTAGTGGTTAAGGCGTTGGACTCATGATTCGAAGGTCGTGGGTTCGATCCCTGGACCGGGCGATGTGTTGTGTCCTTGAGCAAGACACTTAATTTCACGTTGTTCCAGTTCACTCAGCTGAAAAATAAATGAGTACCAGCAAAATGCTGGGGGTTAACCCTGCGATGGACCAGCATCCCATCCAGGGGAGAGTCTTGTACTCTCAGTCGCTTAACGCCACCGAAACCGGGATAAGCTCCGGCCTGATGGGCCTAATGGCTCGGGACAGACTTTAACTTTAACTTCCGTCCCAAACTGGCCGTGGTTTACCTCTGTCCTTCTGTCACAAACTGGCCATGGTTTACCTCTGTCCTTCCGTCCCAAACTGGCCGTGGTTTACCTCTGTCCTTCCTTCCCAAACTGGCCATGGTTCACCTCTGTCCTTCCGTCCCAAACTGGTCGTGGTTTACCTCTGTCCTCCGTCCAAACTGGCCATGGTTTACCTTTGTCCTTCCGTCCCAACTGGCCGTGGTTTACCTCTGTCATTCCGTCCCAAACTGGCCGTGGTTTACCTCTGTCCTTCCGTCCCAACTGGCCATGGTTTACCTCTGTCCTTCCGTCCCAAACTGGCCGTGGTTTACTTCTGTCCCTCCGTCCCAAACTGGCCATGGTTTACCTCTGTCCTTCCGTCCCAAACTGGCCATGGTTTACCTCTGTCCTTCCGTCCCAAACTGGCCATGGTTTACCTCTGTCCTTCCGTCCCAAACTGGCCATGGTTTACCTCTGTCTTTCCGTTCCAAACTGGCCGTGGTTTACTTCTGTCCCTCCGTCCCAAACTGGCCATGGTTTACCTCTGTCCTTCCGTCCCAAACTGGCCGTGGTTTACTTCTGTCCCTCCGTCCCAAACTGGCCATGGTTCACCTCTGTCCTTCCGTCCCAAACTGGCCATGGTTTACCTCTGTCCTTCCGTCCCAAACTGGCCATGGTTTACCTCTGTCCTTCCGTCCCAAACTGGCCATGGTTTACCTCTGTCCTTCCGTTCCAAACTGGCCGTGGTTTACTTCTGTCCCTCCGTCCCAAACTGGCCATGGTTTACCTCTGTCCTTCCGTCCCAAACTGGCCATGGTTTACCTCTGTCCTTCCGTCCCAAACTGGCCATGGTTTACCTCTGTCCTTCCGTCCCAAACTGGCCATGGTTTACCTCTGTCTTTCCGTCCCAAACTGGCCGTGGTTTACCTCTGTCCTTCCGTCCCAAACTGGCCATGGTTCACCTCTGTCCTTCCGTCCCAAACTGGCCATGGTTTACCTCTGTCCTTCCGTCCCAAACTGGCCATGGTTTACCTCTGTCCTTCCGTCCCAAACTGGCCATGGTTTACCTCTGTCCTTCCGTCCCAAACTGGTCGTGGTTTACCTCTGTCCTTCCGTCCCAAACTGGCCATGGTTCACCTCTGTCCTTCCGTCCCAAACTGGCCATGGTTTACCTCTGTCCTTCCGTCCCAAACTGGCCATGGTTTACCTCTGTCTTTCCGTCCCAAACTGGCCGTGGTTTACTTCTGTCCTTCCGTCCCAAACTGGCCATGGTTTACCTCTGTCCTTCCGTCCCAAACTGGCCATGGTTTACCTCTGTCTTTCCGTCCCAAACTGGCCGTGGTTTACCTCTGTCCTTCCGTCCCAAACTGGCCATGGTTTACCTCTGTCCTTCCGTCCCAAACTGGTCGTGGTTTACCTCTGTCCTTCCGTCCCAAACTGGCCATGGTTTACCTCTGTCTTTCCGTCCCAAACTGGCCGTGGTTTACCTCTGTCCTTCCGTCCCAAACTGGCCATGGTTTACCTCTGTCCTTCCGTCCCAAACTGGTCGTGGTTTACCTCTGTCCTTCCGTCCCAAACTGGCCATGGTTCACCTCTGTCCTTCCGTCCCAAACTGGCCATGGTTTACCTCTGTCCTTCCGTCCCAAACTGGTCTTGGTTCACCTCTGTCCTTCCGTCCCAAACTGGCCGTGGTTTACCTCTGACCTTCCGCCCCAAACTGGTCGTGGTTTACCTCTGTCCTTCCGTCCCAAACTGGCCATGGTTCACCTCTGTACTTCCGTCCCAAACTGGCCGTGGTTTACCTCTGTCATTCCGTCCCAAACTGGCCGTGGTTTACCTCTGTCCTTCCGTCCCAAACTGGTCGTGGTTTACCTCTGTCCTTCCGTCCCAAACTGGTCGTGGTTTACCTCTGTCCTTCCATCCCAAACTGGCCATGGTTTACCTTTGTCCTTCCATCCCAAACTGGCCGTGGTTTACCTCTGTCATTCCGTCCGAAACTGGCCGTGGTTTACCTCTGTCCTTCCGTCCCAATCTGGCCGTGGTTTACCTCTGTCATTCCGTCCCAAACTGGCCGTGGTTTACCTCTGTCCTTCCATCCCAAAATGGCCATGGTTTACCTCTGTCATTCCGTCCCAAACTGGCCGTGGTTTACCTCTGTCATTCCGTCCCAAACTGGTCGTGGTTTACCTCTGTCCTTCCATCCCAAACTGGCCGTGGTTTACCTCTGTCATTCCGTCCCAAACTGGCCGTGGTTTACCTCTGTCCTTCCGTCCCAAACTGGTCGTGGTTTACCTCTGTCCTTCCATCCCAAACTGGCCGTGGTTTACCTCTGTCCTTCCGTCCCAAACTGGCCGTGGTTTACCTCTGTCCTTCCGTCCCACACTGGTCGTGGTTTACCTCTGTCCTTCCATCCCAAACTGGTCGTGGTTTACCTCTGTACTTCCGTCCCAAACTGGTCGTGGTTTACCTCTGTCCTTCCGTCCCAAACTGGCCGTGGTTTACCTCTGTCCTTCCGTCCCAAACTGGCCGTGGTTTACCTCTGTCATTCCGTCCCAAACTGGCCGTGGTTCACCTCTGTCCTTCCGTCCCAAACTGGCCGTGGTTTACCTCTGTTCTTCTGTCCCAAACATAAATTTTCCTAAGTTTTGTAGACACTACCAAGCACAGCCACGTTTGTATGCCAGTTCAATGTGAGGTCTCATGCTGCAAGTCCCCATTTCAAGACTGCTAGAAAATATACTTCCTGTTTCCCGACTTAGTTTATTTATTTATATTTACGGCCAATGGTTATAGTTAAAAACAGGGGTATACTAAGTGAGCAGTAACTCACAAATGTTTTCTTAAGTTTGCTTTGTATGACAGTGGAAGTTATAATTATAGTACAATAAACGCCATATTTTGACAGTTCAGTAGTTATAATGTCAAATATTCCTACAAATCACCTAACATAAGAGGCATGTTAAAACTCAAAATCTCACAAAGAAATTATTTGTGTCAAAAATATCTTGTTACTTAAGGGAGATAACTTTTCTCGATTTGAAAGCAATGAGCTAAATGACCCCAAAGTGCACAATTTGACATATTGCTATGGTAACACTACTATCACTAGAAGGGGGTTTTACCGGAATAATTGCGAAAATCCGGAATAATCAGACCAAATCCGGAATAAACCAAATTGATCCGGAATAATCAGGTAAAGTCCGGAATAAACCGGTAAAATCCGGAATAACCAGGCAAAATCCGGAATAATCAAGCAAAATCCGGAACAATTGGACTACATGTATTTTGTTACGGTAAGTTTTCCGTAATCTAAAAATTACGGTAAGTGTCTGATTATTCCGGAAAATGACCGATTATTACGGAAAAAGTCTAATTATTCCGGCAAATGTCCAATTATTACGGGAAATTTTCTAAAAAATAATAATTTTTTTAAAATTTTTTACCGTAATAATTGGACATTTGCCGGAATAATTAGATTCTTACCGTAATAATCAGCCTTTTACCGGAATAATCAGACAAGTTACCGTAATAATCAGACACTTACCGGAATTTTTAGAATCCGTAAAATTTACCGTAAAAATATTCTTATTATTCCGGATTTTGACCAATTATTCCGGATTTTGTCCGATTATTTCGGATTTGGTCTAAAAATTCTGGAATTGATCTAAATATTCCGGATTTTCGCAAAGATTACGGAAAGTGTCTTACTATTCCGGAATTTCGCAATTATTCCGGTAAAACCCCCTTCTAGTGTATACACATGTTATAACTAGTTGTATGAAGGTTTTGGAGCTACAAAAATTATTTAACCACTTATCACTGGATATCATGGTTTCAGTGGTTTTTTTTATCGGTTTGCAATGGCTTTCAACATATTTGTATATATTTCACTTTTAATTAAAACCAAACATACTGGTCCATGTCCAAATCACTATCAAAGTAAAATCTATATAAGTAACAAATTTGGTTAACACCAGGGGAGTGATGCCGGGTGTTCTGGAAGGGTAAGCACCTCCTGTACAGTTAGCTACATCCGCCATGTGGAGATACAAGTCTGTATGTTCTGTTATGGGAGGTTAATTCTTTAATTTCCACCACCAATCACGAGCTTCATTATCTCAATCATAATCATCACGGAAACCAACCAGTGTGTTGTGATAGTGACCCAACTTATCAGAAACTCCCATTTACAAATTACTACTAAATAAAGTATAGTCAAACCTCTCTTTAAAGGCCACCCAAAGGAACCTGTAAAAAGTGATCTTTGTAAACAGGTGGCCCTTATATACAGCTTCAAATAACATAAATAAAGGTTGATTGACTGATGTGATTTTGCGTCCCAGTCAAGAATATTTCACTTATATTGAGATGCCACTAGCTAAAGGTGAAGTGGCAGATTTTTTTTATTTTTGCAGTAATGTGCAGTGAGGGTGATGTGCTGTGACATGGGGGTCGGTTTGATCTCTTCTAAAAAAATCCTAAATGCTAAGTGCTCCGTGAAAGAACAGTCCCTACCTATTTTAGTCACGTTCAAACCCTGCCAGGTTCCAACCCACAATCTCCCACATACAACATGAATATAGAGCGATTGGGATAAAATTTTACTGGATTTTAGAAGCGGGTGTCCTTTATTGAGAAGTGGTCTTTATGTGCAGGTGCCCCTTATTTAGAAGTGGTCTTTATGTGCAGGTGACCCTAGTGATGGGTTTTAAGTCAGGTTTGATTGTAGAAGCAGGTGCCCTTTATTTAGAAGTGGTCTTTATGAGCAGGTGACCCTTTTTTAGAAGTGGTCTTTATGAGCAGATGGCCCTTATTTAGAAGTGGTCTTTATGAGCAGGTGACCCTAGGGGTGAGCTTTAAGTCAGGTTTGATTGTATATTACATTTTAAAGCTGACAAACATGTTCATGATAAAGCCATTTAATCGAGACAACAAAAGGATGAAATAGTATAAGACAAGATTAATAAAATCTGGTGTCAGATAGGATTTCTAGTAGGATCTAGGACCCAGTCATGATTAAAGCTCCGTTAATTAACCAATTAATTGGTTAGCTAACATTTTTTTTAATTTTGTATATATGCAAGGCTTCTAAATATTTTGTTCAAAGGTTAAATGCACACAGTTGTTAATACTAGTATTACCATACAACAACAGTTAAAGTGAAACTGACTGTATTCTACATCAAAATATTAGTCGAGTAGGCATTTTACGAACCTAGAAATGTTCATTCCTATGAAGTTTTTTTGCTGTTTTGTTTTCCTCATGGGTCCTTGAACAAAACTAACTTAGTTGCCCTTCGGGCAAATTTGGGCAACTTGCACAATATACATAAATCCAAAATGGCCGCCAATCTTGAAATTGAAGTACATACTGCGAAATAAAATATCTTCCAACAGCTTGTAATATATCGTTTTAGATGTTTTCAGGCATGATAAACCCATTTCTGGTGTTATTTTTTACATACGGAACACTTAACTCGCACAATAAGCTATAAATCCAAGATGACCGACGGATGTCATCTTGAAATATCGATTTTATACAAAAAAAATTATAATAGACTGCAATATACAAATGTATCTTTGTGGGGGTATTTAGGCATGGGCATGCGAATTCTGGCATTAGTTTTACATTAAATATCATCATGTCTATAATGACTGACCATATGTGTCAAATAACTATTCACCCTAGGATAGCCATGGGTAATCTCATTTTTGTGTAAAAATTAAACACTCTCTTTCTCCAGAACAGTTAAAAATATGTACAGGATTTAGTTTTTAAGGCAAGCATGTCCTTGTGTGTTGCACTTATGATTTTGTGCCTTACATTGACGAAACATGACAAAAAAGTTCTTGTGGCACCAGGTATCCTTTCACTATAACATGTAATGAGAATCTATCTTTGAATTTCAATCCGAAATCTGTTATCATTTCATACTCTTTAGGAACATCTTGACCGCGGTATCCTTTCACAAAATTAACTAAAGGTGAGACAGCAGTAAATGGTGTTTGAAACAGACCAGAACTATTAGCCTTTGATGTTCTTTATGAAGAGCCAGAGGAAACGTCACACTCTTTCCTGCTGACTGGCAATACAGAAAAAAAGAATGGTTCAGATCCCACCAAGTTATTTTGTGATCTTTGTTAACCAGAACATCAGCTAAATGAGGAGAAAAGGAGTTTGTAATTAGGATGCTGTATCACAACCACTAAGAACATGCATGCCTGGCAGCTCAAGATATCTCGAACGAAGATCATGCCCCTAAGAGCATGCACGCTTGGTCGTTCAAGACATCTCGAACCAAGACCATGACACATAAAATGCATGCCTGGCAGTTCAAGACATCTCAAACCAAGACCATGACACATAAAATGCATACCTGGCAGTTCAAGACATCTCAAAGCAATATCATGACACTAACGCATGCATGTCTGGCGGTTCAAGACATCTCGAACCAAGACCATGGCACTGATAGAATGCATGCCTGGCATTAAAGACATCTCAAACCAAGACCATGACACTGAGAACATGCATGCCTGGCAGTTCAAGACATCTCAAACCAAGACCATGGCACTTAAAGCATGCATGCCTGGCAGTTCAAGACATGGTTTGTTGCATTGATGTTCAAAACTTCTATCCTATCACTCCACCTGTACATCACATTGTTTTAATGCTTATACACCCAATACACTAGGAAAACAAAAACATCTGTGTCGTCAATCGGCACACAAATGCTATCATGACCTGTTTTTGCAGCTGGGAGACATAAATGATACCATAGTTATGCCGGATTCATCATGGCCAAATCCACAATCGTATACATATTGCTGTGTTGTTTCCTCTGTCCTGGTCCTTGGAAGATATGAGGTGGTATTTGTCACAAAAACAAGATTTTCTTTGACGTGTCTGGGTACCAATATGACCTTTTTTGGATTGATGCAATGAAATCTGATGGGTTATCGCCATATGATCAAGGGATGCGGTAGAAAAACTGAATCATGTTGATTGTTTGTGAATTTTTGGTGAAGTAACCCCAAAAAACGAATTGACTATAGCTGACTTCATGCTTTTCCAATGACAGCCATTTTCAACTACTGTCAAAAAGGAACAGAACCGATATCAAATACAAGCAAAAGCTAAGCTCAAACTGCCCTTGCTGTCTAAACAACGGTAAGCAAAGAAACATGTTTCCAAGATTAACAACTGGCTTTGTTTTTGCATCTTGACAGCTTTGCTTTGAAACGTATTGCCTTTATAGAACTAATGATGGCATTGAAAAACTCATCAGGTAGACTAGATTGTACTTGTATTCCATCTACTCATACATTACAACTGAATCCACCACATTGACACATTTGAAGCAATATTGCGAGCAATTGCCTTATGACCTGTTTTCATTTAGATGGAGTTTGAATAAGCAATAAATTTTGGTCATATATATTCAAGGAACACTGCGGATTGAACTCATTGAGTTATGGTCCGTATCACTCTCAGAATATATTCATTCAGAGAAGCACCAATCTACCCACTAAAAGGACCAGGCTAAAGAGTCATGCCTTTAAAGGCTCATTTTTCAAATTTGATAGCAGTTTGTTCTCCAAACTGGTTACCCAAGACAACATCCTAATAATCACCATGGTGTCGACATGCAAGATCTTTGACAGGACACGCATGTGTTTATAGCAGACACTGAGAAAGTTTGCCAGCACATTGTACATGTCAAGAGTCCAATAAAATTATGCGTTGGGTGTGTTAATCATGATACAAATAGTTTTGATGGTAGACATTGCAGGGGTTTTATTTTCTGTGGTCCAGTATAATTTAAAAGTGAAACAGCATTGTCAGATCTAGATGTTAGATGTTTTGGGTAAGTTGAGACACCAAAAGTAAGCCAACTCTAGACTGTGCACTACCTTTTCACTTATACCACATGAATGAACATGGAAGTCTGTAGTTATAGCGTGTGTCTTATAGCGGCCATTTGGAGTGGAAATAGACCAAAATATCAAAACTATCATAAAACCAAAAAAGATGAGTTCTACTGTTTAACTCCAGCCAACCAATTTGTGGAAGGTTGCGCATTATCAGTGATAGATTTTGCTGCAGATTACCAAAACCAAAATACTTCATTATATGACGAGTGTATCAATGTTCATGTAAAAATCGAATCAATTCACTGCTTCCAAACTTATTTAGTTTGATAAAGTCCCAGTATTGTTTGGTTTTCATTCGTGGTAATATATATACGTGACTGGATTAACTATGATAGCAATAATGTGGCTTTGAAAACTTCTTCGTTGGATACTTGCTTTAAAAGAAACCTTAGCAATTGGAACTAGCCTTTACGCTAGATTTAGTAAAGCTGAAATCACTTAGATCAGTTTTAATTTCTTATTAAAAGGAATTGTTGGAACCTCATTTATGCCCTTTAAATCAAAATGTATCAAGATGTATGGTTAAGTTACGCAGCATTGAATGTGATATGCTGAGGTACATCTAATAATAAAAAACCTGTTACTTCTACCCTTGTCTGGTCAAAATTGTTAATATATACGTTTAAATTGCCCCAAATGTTAAAAACAACAACGGAAATAAGTTCCTCATCCCTGTAAACATACAAACAGTATATTACAAGCTATTGTAGAACAATTCTTACGAAAGATAGATTTTCAATATGGCGTCAGGCAGCCATCTTGGATATATGCAAATTATGCAATTTGCCCAATGTTGCCTGTAGGGCAACTAACCTAATTTTACTCTAGGGACCCTATAGAATACAAAACAGCAAAAAAACTTCATAGGAAAAAACATTTCTAGGTTCAAGTATTGAGTATATGGGAGTGTCAACTCGACTATATTTTAATATTTTCAATTTTAATAACATTTTTGAACTTTCACTAACAATTTGGTTAAGCTAACATAGCTTTGAAAAAACATGTCTTGATTATTATCTCGATGAAAAGGAAACCATTTTGTCATAAATAGTTAAAACCACCTTAAAGGCCACCTGTATATAAAGACATCCTGTCTGTAAAGGTCATTAAAATTTTATCCCAATTGCTCTTTACTCATGTTGTTTGTACCTTTATATAAGAGCCACCCGCCCAAAAAGGCCACTTTTACGGTTCCTTTGGGTGGCCTTAATGTACATCCTTCATGGACACATTCCATCCCATCAGTAACATGCTATATACTGATATATTTTGGAGTTACTATCAACAAATTAAATGAACTAGAAAATACATGGATAACATAACTGCTAATTATGCAAATAATCCATTGAGTTTTTTTAAAGAAATATAGTTGCACCAGGCTATAAAGGCCAACAAAGGTAATGAAAAAAAATTGTTTTTGGTCAGTTGGTCCTTATATAGGTTCAAATACTGCTATGATATCATGACAGCCAATCTCAAAAATATTATTCAAAGGGATCAACCTCCTAAGTATCCCAAAAAGAGTCATTAAGGAACATCTGCTTTTAAAGGCCAGTAAAAGTTCCTAAATATCCCAAAAAGAGTCATTAAGGAACACCTGCTTTTAAAGGCCAGTAAAAGTTCCTAAATATCCCAAAAAGAGTCATTAAGGAACACCTGCTTTTAAAGGCCAGTAAAAGTTCCTAAATATCCCAAAAAGAGTCATTAAGGAACACCTGCTTTTAAAGGCCAGTAAAAGTTCCTAAATATCCCAAAAAGAGTCATTAAGGAACACCTGCTTTTAAAGGCCAGTAAAAGTTCCTAAATATCCCAAAAAGAGTCATTAAGGAACACCTGCTTTTAAAGGCCAGTAAAAGTTCTTAAATATCCCAAAAAGAGTCATTAAGAAACATCTGCTTTTAAAGGCCAGTAAAAGTTCCTAAATATCCCAAAAAGAGTCATTAAGGAACACCTGCTTTTAAAGGCCAGTAAAAGTTCCTAAATATCCCAAAAAGAGTCATTAAGGAACACCTGCTTTTAAAGGCCAGTAAAAGTTTACACCATATTGTTGTTTATCCATGTTATTTAAACCTGTATATGATAGTAACCGGTGTACATGAAAATGACCTAATTATACCCAGCTGACCCAAATAGACAAGTTTTTAGACCTGGTGGAATTCCTTGCACCAGCATGAGCAAATTACTCGAAGTTGTAAAGATGTGATATTCGGTCTATATTATCTAAACAAACCAAATTAAAATTTTGCACTTTGTAGCTAAATATTATATTAATTGTAAAATAATTAAAGAAGACAAATACCTTGTTTTTTTTCCTGAATTCAGATATATCTTGAAATAAAAAAAAAACAAACAGAAGTTATTAAGCATATATCTTCTACCTCAATGTGAATGTAGAAAAATTCAGTAAAAATAAGTCTCGTCTCATTAATATACTATGACCATGTTCATTATATTAACTTCACGTTTGCATTTTATATCAGTTTTGAAGTTGTAAGAACAAATTTCCAGTCTTTGTTTTGTAAAACAGGATGTCCATCCTAGGTCGCATCTTGCTGCTACAGGATGTCCATCCTAGGTCGCATCTTGCTGCTACAGGATGTCCATCCTAGGTCGCATCTTGCTGCTACAGGATGTCCATCTTAGGTCGCATCTTGCTGCTACAGGATGTCCATCCTAGGTCGCATCTTGCTGCCACAGGATGTCTGCTACAGGATGTCCATCCTAGGTCGCATCTTGCTGCTAAAGTTGATGATTTTTGAAACTCCTAGAAAATATTAGGCAGCGCGATTTTGAAAAATATTAGTCATTTCAAATTGGCCTTCCATAAAACACAACTGGTTCAATCTGGGTCTTGTATATTTTATCAAAAAACGTCAAAGGTCACATTTCAAGCAGAGTAAGATTCCGTAATGATAAAGGCCACGTGGTACAAATGGACGCTAACGTAACGCATGACGTGTACAAATCTACATGTATGCGCTCTGATGGCATTAATCTACGTCTTAACTTACAGTAATCGTAATTTTGATAAATTATTTACAGGAAATAAATACATATTATATACACACTGTGTATATAATATTTTTATCTTACATTTCCAATTAGGTTATTTAAAATAATTAAAAAACAATACATAATGTGAAAAAAATTGCATTTTACCACAGAAAACCACTGAACTATGTTGTGACATTTGTTCTACATTCTCCCTAATGAGGTCACAATGAGAACGTGCACGTGCACTTTACCGCCAATTGATACGGAATCTTGTATCACCACACTGTGGTGATACAAGATTCTGTATCATGCGTGTTTGATAAAACTTGTATTTCGTAGAAAAACTAGTCTAATGTTAGATAAAATAGATTATGTCTATGAATTAAAAGATTAATTAAATCTATACAAGAACAACGTCATAAATACAGTACACATAATATAAATTCAACAGACACAAATGGTACACTAAAATTGCTTTTGATACCTTCAATTAATATGTTAAAGACTTTTTTTTTTACAAAATTTAATTGATGATATCTATAATGATAATAATGATTCGATTTTCAAAATTCTTTCAGATTTAAAAAATTTAAATTTTCATTTATTTTCATACACCGTGATTTTTTTTAAATATATTTGCATTGACGTCAAGAAAATTTATACTGAAATAAGGGATGTTTTTAATGACGCGCGGAATTTCTGAATGACGTGTTTTCGAACTCGGTGGTTTTTCAATCACTTTTCTGGCAAAGTAAAACATTTTCAATTAAAATGATTTTTCATTCCAGTCAAGATTGTGTCTCAATAGTTCAAGATCTATTTAATATTTCAAATGAAGCCATTAACAATATTTCCTCGGTTCTGGCTATCCCTTCTTGCATTTTTGAAGTATCATCCTTGACTCTCATTTCGGATGATAAGGCTTTGTTTTTCTGCAATTCTGAATTTTAATAATGGTTCTTTACATATAATTTTTGCAATTTAAGTGACTAGGAATACAAAATAATCTAATTCATAAAGTAATTTGAATAAAAATCATTAAAATAAAGTACTTATATTTCAGCAAGACGCACACGGATACAACACTCCTAGTTTAAGGCACGATGACTTATAAGTTCGCAAGTTTGCAGATTCTCTACAATATCGTCAAAAATCAAAACGTTATTGCTAATTTTGGTCATATTTTCGCCTCAGATAACGTCTTTGAAGTTTTATAGCGGAAAATCGAGCAAGGGGACATATGGTTTCTTTACATTTTCAGAAAATTCAAAATTTTAACTACATTATGTTAGTTTTTCAAAAACTTGTAGGACAAACTGTTATTTTTCTACACTTTTTCCCATTTTCTAGAGCCTGAAAATTTTTGATTTCCTATTTAGCCTGTTAAAATTACAAAATTACGCTTTAAAGCTAAAAAGTAAAAGAGGACCCCTATATTTTTTTACATTTTCAGATGCGCCTCAAAAAGTTTTACAAGTATGAAATAATCAGAAACTTGTAGGATAGTGCCCATTTGTACCACAGTGACTTGGCCTTAAAGCTAGTCCAGCAGATTTTGCCGATTCGGATGACGTTAACTTGATATCTAAACATTCCTAAATATTTACACGTATCTGCATAGTCAAGTGGAACGTTACCAATCAGCCAATATAAAATTAAAAAGAACACATTTTAATATTGTAAAATTTTACTGTTTTCTCTGTTAATAACTAACCGCCATTTTTTACACCGACCATTCACAATATCAGATATTTTTTGCAAGTCTTTTTCGGCCTCTATAGCTAGAAGGGGACATGGTGCCATCGGTCCCTTCTTTGATAATCAGATAATTGTCAAGTGACACCTTTGTTTACGCCTTTCTGGACCATAATTAACCCTTCATGGATGCAAAAATATTGTTGTTCTATTATTGTGTAGATAACATTTTTTTTTGAAAATTTTCCCTTCAAAAAAGTATATTGGACACTAAAGCAGTAAAATGCAATGTACTGATTTTGAATTTTAATTAAAATATGTAATGTATTTTAAAACAAGCATTTGTTAGTAGTAAATTGCATAAGCTGTTCCCCGAATTAACTACATTGGATTGACCTCTTGAAATAACATGAACAGAAAGCAATTTCTTATATTTTTAATTTTTCTTTAATTACATTTTCTGTACCAATATTAATCTTGAAGATACTTGCTTCCGTTAAATCAAAAGTTGATTGACAGTTTGACCCCGCCTTTCTCAAAGAAAAATATTTATATACTGTAAAACGCTTTGAATTAGCGCAGACATATTTAAGCCATTTTCCTCAATATAAGTGATTGGCACATCTTTATTTTAGCGCACCAAGTATTTGTTTGTACTCGGAGTCCCTAATAGGTAATTTAAGCGGAAAGACAAGACAGCCAAAAGCGGTAAAATAAAACTGTTGCTAAAATTGTACAGTTTACAGTAATCCGAAATATTGATCGTTAACAGTTTTACTACAGCAACAAAATTTAATTTTTTTTGTCATGTTAAAAATTAAAACCAAAAACACGTGTCTTGAAACCAATTTGAGGAACTATTTTATATGGGTTTTTTTATTCGTATGCATCAAAGGTCATGATCCGCCCAATTGTATTTTAACGAAGATTGCAATACAATCCATTCTGTATGTTTCATCGAAGAGAGTTATAGTTATATAGTGAATATTAATTAAAAATAGCACAGATTGATTTTATATAGAAGTACACTTACCACAGTGTACAGCATGTCAAACTTAATAGTATAGTTTGGAGAAGAACAAGATTGCTGGAAGCTATTTACTGTAACGCGTATTTAGCCAAAGTCCATTTGGCCGTGTATATATACTATCCTCTTCGAGATAACCATCAAAAACACTTTCTGAAAGGTAAAAGTCGCACTAAAAGCCTGGGATAGGCTGTAATACGTTATAATGCAATTAAGGTGAATTTCAATACACACGTGGCTAGCTGGAGTGGTCAGTTCTTTATAGATAAACTAGCCTACACTTCTGTCTTTAAACTTCACCATGGGACATACGAAGACGGTTGTTCTATCCGTACTTGTGCTTGCTGGATATTTTATAACACCCGTTCACTCTGGCTGCTTAGATGAACTTCATTTTACTGGCACACATTACTCCTTTGGATACTGTATAGTAAGTTCCTTGGTTATCATATAGTTTTTATATACATATTTTTATAAGTTAAAAATGGTATAAGACACGTGTGATATTTTTTTGTCAGTTCGCTTGTACACCATTTTTTTTTAAAAAGATGCTCTTAGTAATTTAGGTTTAAAACAAATTGTTTCTAGTTCGGATTTAATTTTGAATTTTAAAATCAGTAAGACTTTTCCACTTCTGTAGAATTATACAACAAACCATAATTATTTCAGATTTTGGCAAATTATTTTAGTGTCATATACGTGAATGTATTTAATTAAGGCGCCCAAACAAAGTTTGGCGACTTATTGTTTTTGCACTGTTTTTATTAAGGCGCCCAAACGAAGTTTGGCGACTTATTGTCTTTGCACCGTTTCTTATTAAGGCGCCCAAACGAAGTTTCGCGACTTATTGTTTTTGCACCGTTTCTCCTTCTTCTTCTTCTTCTACTTCTTCTTCTTGGCATGAACTTGTCTCACCAATTTCCCAAACACCGTTGGTCCAATCTTAACCAAACTTCACATGAAAGTTGATCTCCATCCCCTTCCCTAGAGGCCATGCCAAAATGGTCATGGGTTATTAGGGGAGGAGCAGGAGGACGGGGTCTTAAAAACGTTAATGACCAATTTTGCCATTTATACTTTATTTTGTACTATAAAACCATATATATGAATGATCAGTGTCTCAAGATGCACTAGTCTGTATCATAAGATTTTCCCCGGGGTATCGGGGTGGGGTGGGGAGGGGCGGGACATTGTGCTAACTTTTAAACGGTTGAGATCCCCACCAATAATAGTGATAGTAAATAAAATCCCATGGGGTCATTCCTGATGAAGAGTGGGGATGGGCGGGGCTTGGTACTAACTTTTAAATTGTTGATATCCCCCCTGAAACTACATGTATATATGTATATATTTTCCGGCTCTGTTTTAAAAGTTGAATTAAGTGATACTACAGAAATACCAATTACGTTATTCCAGAGGAGGGTGGGGACAGGCGGGGCTGAGTACTAACTTTTGATTAGTTGAGATCCCCACCCCTAACATATGTATTTTCTTATTCTTTATGAAAAGTTGAATAGATTGATACTAAAGTAAACCCATGTGGTCATTCCAATAGGAGGGTGGGGACAGGTAGGTCTAGGTGCTATCTTTGAGATCACCAGCCTCAAACTATAGTTTTCTTCGTGGGATGGTTGCTATCATTTTGTTTAAGAATTAAAACAATAAGCATGAATTTTTAAGAATTAAAACAATAAGCATGAATTTTTATTTTCAAGGATACTTAAGTAACCACTGATCCATGTCCAAAAGCTTTCAAGCTAAACCTTTTTTTATAAGCAACACTAATGGTCAGTTATCCCTGGGGCATGATTTATTATTCAATTCGATAGAGTACCTGCATTTAGTTATCAATATGACATTACATGGGTAAATGAAATCAACACATCATTAGCTCATCAAAACAACAGGTTGTGATATTGGGTATAGATGATGTTAATCAACTTTGCCTATTGTTTGAATTTCAACCAATTGGATTCATGTTCTACTTCTATATATAAAATTAAATCTTAAAATGAAAAAAATATCACAAGTTTAAAATTACTAATAATGCATGCTGGGATTAAAATAAGTGTTACTATATGATTAACAGATTTTTAAGTTTGGAATTTGACAGAAAAAAAGATTAAGTAAATATATACAAGAATGTAATACCATGTAAATTTATGACACATTTTGTAAATTATACTAAGTGTTTAATATATTTTTGTTGTCATTTTAACAATGGCAAAAAGTAATTGGGGTTCTCTGCAGTATTTCTATTGTATGTAGAACTCGGGCCGCTATTTAAAGGTTAAATTTTTCAAAATGGCAGCCGTTGTCATAGACATGGAAAAAGGGACAAAAGTACAAGTCCTCCTAATATGAGTTCTGAATACAGGGTTTAATTTTTATTCGTTTGGGCGCCTTATTTGTAATGATGCATCCATCATTACATTAATATTCGTTTTTGGATGTATTTATAATTAAATATAAAATTTAAAAAAAAAGTATACTAGTATGACACAAGTGTGGAAAAATTGTCAGTTCGCTTGTACACCATCAATAATGTACATTTCTATATTATTATTATTATTATTATTATTATTATTATTATTATTATCTCCCCATATAAGATAATTCATAAGCATACACTTATTATAGGAATGTCATGTGCTGATTTTGAATGCATTATATATATATATATATATATATATATATATTATATATATATATATATATATATATATATATATATATGATTATTTTAATAAAATTCAAAATCAGCATATGACAGGAATGAAACTAATTTTCTTTTTGTTATGGAAGTATGAAATATTGGATATTGCACACTGAATAATTCGCGTAGCGAATATAATGTTACGTGTGCAATGTCCAACTCTTTCATACTTCCCATGATACAAAGGAAAAATAATTTCATTTCTTATTTCAACTATTTCATTTCTTATCATTCAATTTATAAAAAATTTGCAACAACAAACCAACGATTCAAACAACAATATAGCCATAACAAGTAAAAATAACCATCGCTATGGCGTAAGAATTTAAAGACATATGGCGGGTTTGATAGGCCCTTATTACATTGCCCCATTACATCTTAATATGCATAATCTAAAATTTTCATCTTTGTACAGTCCAACCTGGTTAGCCTTAAAGGCCACTCCTAGGGTCACCTGCTTATAAATGCCAGTAGAATTGTGTTCCAAGTGTTCCAAGTGTTCTTTATTCATAATATTTGAGCCTGTATATAAAGGCCACCTGCCCATAAAGGCCACTTTCACTGGTACCCTTGGGTGGCCTTTATAGACAGGTGTGACTGTCTAGTAAACAGAAAATTGGAACAATAAAGTATTTACCAGCATCACGCTTCACTAAGAATTAACCCCTCAAAAATTAATTCTAGAATTAAAAATTTAATGAAAATATAACAATTGAACTGTTTTGATATGGCATTCATAATCAAGATGAATGCCAAACCTTTGCAGGACAGACCGATCATAATGCGCTATCACTCAGTTCAGTTGTTAAGGGTCAATTGTTAATTGTCGAGTTTTCAAAAACCTCTTATTTCCTTAACAAACTCTGGCCCCTTTGCACTGCTCTATGACGTTGACTATCTTAATATCTTTTCATCTTTTAAAATTAATTCGTTATACAAGGTGTAAGCTATTTTTCCCAACACGTGTATTTTTGCACAATTTGCATAAAAACATGCAACAAATATTTTAAAATTTCTTAAATTATCAATTCCTGCTGTATTTTTATTTATCAGAAGAGACCCTAAAAGCAGGTGCCCCTTGTCACGACAGGCATTGCACGTTAAAGAACCATTATATTACTACACATTGCCCCGAGTGCACTGCAACGGTTACATTTTTCTGACACTTCACTGGTGACGTCATATCTTAAATTCTTTAAAACTTTATTAAATAATATAATTGTCATGTGCTATTGTTTATTTCATTTTAGATTTATTATTTATTTTATTGTAAAAATTTAAAAGTAACACATGATAGATTAATTAGAAATTCAGATTTGCAAGTTTAAAAGTTAAGTAGAAATCTTAGTGAAGGAATGATTGTAACTTGTAAGCTTGGTATTTTGATATATACGTGTGTTTATATAGGGACTACAATACAAGGATGAGATACAAAGCCTGGTCTCTGGTAACTACAGTGTTTGGACAAATATTTTGAATCCTTACTATGAAAATGCAGCAAGTATAGCCGTACGAAGTGCTTACAAGAGTAGGTTAACGTCTGCCTATCCCCAATATGAAGCTGAGATCAATGGGATGTCTGACGGATCTGGGGTGATCGTTGATAAGGTATCGTATTCTTTATTTATTTAATGGTACATACATGTGTATAGGTAAAGTGTATCAAGTTTGACATGGTCGTTTAACTTAAATATTAGATTGGGTTAATAGACTGTTTGAGTTAGGTAAGACTGCATGTTTCGTTACCATAACAACCTGCTACTAAGTATAAATATCAAATATCCGTATATATCAACTTAGTATGACCCTAAATTACACAATTTATATGCTGATTGTATACTAAAATTAAAGGTCAAACAGTCAAGTAATATCTTATTGAGGCAACAACAGATGATTTAATTAAGCCTGACGCTCCAAAAATACTTTTAAGATTAAAATGGAGAATTATAACCATTTAAAAATTTATTTCATAACAAATTATATTTGACAGTCCTTAGTAGAAATCCAATCTGCCAAACAATTTTAATATTTGTAAATTTTAACTGATGACAAATTAACTAGATCTGAAATTTAATTTTAAATTGAAGCTTGTCATAATTTGTGTTTTTAGACATAAAATACAAAGGTAAAAGGTCAGTCATTTTAAAACAATTACGCTTACGTACAGTAGGGACATCGTCAACATAACGTACAGTAGGGACATCGTCAACATAACGTACAGTAGGGACATCGTCAACATAACGTACAGTAGGGACATCGTCCACATAACGTACAGTAGGGACATCGTCAACATAACGTAAAGTAGGGACATCGTCAACATAACGTACAGTAGGGACATCGTCAACATAACGTACAGTAGGGACATCGTCAACATAACGTACAGTAGGGACATCGTCAACATAACGTACAGTAGTGACATCGTCAACATAACGTACAGTAGGGACATCGTTAACATAACGTATAGTAGGGACATCGTCCACATAACGTACAGTAGGGACATCGTCAATATAACGTACAGTAGGGACATCGTCCACATAACATACAGTAGGGACATCGTCAATATAACGTACAGTAGGGACATCGTCCACATAACATACAGTAGGGACATCGTCAACATAACGTACAGTAGGGACATCGTCAACATAACGTACAGTAGGGACATCGTCAACATAACTTACAGTAGGGACATCGTCAACATAACGTACAGTAGGGACATCGTCAACATAACGTACAGTAGGGACATCGTCAACATAACGTACAGTAGGGACATCGTCCACATAACGTACAGTAGGGACATCGTCAACATAACGTAAAGTAGGGACATCGTCAACATAACGTACAGTAGGGACATCGTCAACATAACTTACAGTAGGGACATCGTCAACATAACGTACAGTAGGGACATCGTCCACATAACGTACAGTAGGGACATCGTCAACATAACGTACAGTAGGGACATCGTCAACATAACGTACAGTAGGGACATCGTTAACATAACGTATAGTAGGGACATCGTCCACATAACGTACAGTAGGGACATCGTCAATATAACGTACAGTAGGGACATCGTCCACATAACATACAGTAGGGACATCGTCAACATAACGTACAGTAGGGACATCGTCAACATAACGTACAGTAGGGACATCGTCAACATAACTTACAGTAGGGACATCGTCAACATAACGTACAGTAGGGACATCGTCAACATAACGTACAGTAGGGACATCGTCAACATAACGTACAGTAGGGACATCGTCCACATAACGTACAGTAGGGACATCGTCAACATAACGTAAAGTAGGGACATCGTCAACATAACGTACAGTAGGGACATCGTCAACATAACTTACAGTAGGGACATCGTCAACATAACGTACAGTAGGGACATCGTCCACATAACGTACAGTAGGGACATCGTCAACATAACGTACAGTAGGGACATCGTCAACATAACGTACAGTAGGGACATCGTTAACATAACGTACAGTAGGGACATCGTCCACATAACGTACAGTAGGGACATCGTCAACATAACGTACAGTAGGGACATCGTCCACATAACGTACAGTAGGGACATCGTCAACATAACGTACAGTAGGGACATCGTCAACATAACGTACAGTAGGGACATCGTCAACATAACTTACAGTAGGGACATCGTCAACATAACGTACAGTAGGGACATCGTCAACATAACGTACAGTAGGGACATCGTCCACATAACGTACAGTAGGGACATCGTCCACATAACGTACAGTAGGGACATCGTCAACATAACGTACAGTAGGGACATCGTCAACATAACGTACAGTAGGGACATCGTCAACATAACGTACAGTAGGGACATCGTCAACATAACGTACAGTAGGGACATCGTCAACATAACGTAAATCACTAGTTACACCATTGCCAATTATAAGGCGAAGAAGTTAACGATATATATCACGGAAAGTGTCCACCATTCTGGCATTCAAATGCCTCATCGTCAACATAACGTAAATCACTAGTTACACCATTGCCAATAAGGCTAAGAAGTTAACGATATATATCACGGAAAGTGTCCACCATTCTGGCATTCAAATGCCTTTAGTGAACAGGTGATGTGCATAACTTGACACGACGTCATCATGACGTAATTTTACTGTCTTGATTACTCGGATTGTCAGTTTGTTCCGTACTGGGGTTTCTACTTGGGACTGTTACATATACTAGTAGCATTCTTAGTAACTTAGTACATTATTATTATTATTATTATTATTATTATTATTATTATTGAAGTTACTGGTGTTAAACTGGGAACCAGAAATTCTGAACATTCAAAATGCGTTTCCAGAAACCCTTACAGGATCCGAAACAACAGCCGTGCAGTATGCATCTGGAACTACATATTTAAACACGGTAATCTCTCTCTCTCTCTCTCTCTCTCTCTCTCTCTCTCTCTCTCTCTCTCTCTCTCTGATTTAATCGTAAAAACGAAGACATACAGCGAATGCAGATGAGGACATACAAAAATCCTGGAGATTTAGTCATTATCCTGCAATATGAGTGTGAAATGTCCTTACATAACTTAACCAATATAAATAACGTTAAAGGGTTCTTGGGTATAGCAGTCTGGCAGAAATTCTAAAACATCTGAATCAACGACTTTTAATCGGAGAATGTCAACTATATATGGAACGTGATTACAAATACAATTATATCATTTATTTATTATTATTATTATTATGATTCCCCACCACCGAAGGTGGGGAATCATATTGTTTTCGTTCTGTTTCTTCTTATTATGATTCCCCACCACCGAAGGTGGGGAATCATATTGTTTTCGTTCTGTTTCTTCTTATATTATTATTATTATTCTTATTATTCTTCTTCTCAAGACCATATGCTGCAGCATATCTCGGGAACGGCTTGATGGATTTAGATGAAATTT
The DNA here is from genome assembly GCA_021292105.1 of Anadara kagoshimensis. Classification (NCBI taxonomy): domain Eukaryota; kingdom Metazoa; phylum Mollusca; class Bivalvia; order Arcoida; family Arcidae; genus Anadara; species Anadara kagoshimensis. Next base: position 48,879,688 of record CM037859.1, on the reverse strand, counting down.
GCTACCAATAATCTGTTGTCTGTGTAGATAATCAAGACGCGTTTATTTTCGTTATCTTGAAGGTGGGTGGGTGGGTGTAAATCAATACGTAGTTAAATACCCGGGGAAACCAATTCTGAATGGACATAAGCTGGTTACGACACCTTAATTATACAAAGCCAATGCTTTCACCTATGAGTTAATCCGATTAGTGACCGTTAAAAACTTGGCGATTTTTAAAACCACAGCTTGTCACGTCACACGCCTGTACATAAAACCTTACACAATGAGATGAATGGTGTATACAATTTGCCTTGATAGATCAAATGGCTTGGGGGTTTTCTGTTAATCACTGACTGTGGAAGTAGAAGACTGCCCACTTTTTTAAGTTTACACCATTGAAATGTCTCCTTTTACTGACTGACACTTTCCTAATGACCGGTATGTCGAGTACAAAAATTTGTAGTGAATCTTCCGAGTAAGCCGCCACTCTGTTACTATTAACACTTTTCAAATAAGAGATGGACAATTATTTCAGGTATTGTTCAAGTTTAAGATAAAATATTTTTGTGTCTTTTTTATTCGATTTAAACATAGGAATTTTCGTAATTTGGACTGAAAGTTCACTTCGATTTAAACATGGGAATTTTCGTAATACCGTATAGCGGGTTATTTTGGCGGGGCTAAATTTTGGCGTTTTTGACCAAAAAAAGTCAGTTGTAAATTTTGGCGTATTTATTTTAGCGATTAAAACATTACAAGTTTTTATTTTGACGATTTTTATTACAATAGAAAACTGCTGTTAGATTCACAATAATATCTCGAAGTTTTCAAACTTCGTTTGTAAATAAAATGTTGAACTTCGAACAGCAAATCTATCGATATGGACAGTTCATTTGAATTTAATAAATTTGGTTGAAAGTGAAAGTAAATAACAACAACTGATGATATAACTGTATAAAATAAACTTACTTTATTTTCGTTATAATACAGAGCACATGGCCGGTTATTAATAATCACCGGAACTGCCGGTAATACACATTGCCGCGCGCATTCCCATGACATGTAAATAACAGAATATGAATATTTAATGATGAGATAAAAAGTTAATCATCTGGTGTGGACTCAGGTGTTTTACCGATCACGCAACTGTGGGTTGTAATCGGATTAAGAGATTACTGAACTGATCATGGTTAATTACTAATCTTGAGTAACACTCGATGTTCCAGGCGAGTTATTTCGTTTCGCTCTATTACTTTCGGTGAAATCTGTATCATGGCTTCAGCTTGTGTTTTGTTTACATTGACTGACCACATGTCATTCTGATAAAATTGTATTCGAGCGAAAGAAGCTGAATTTTCACCAAATTTACACCTCCGAAAATTATTTATTGTTCAAACGAGCGGGGGTATTCGAGCTATTGTAGTTCGAGCGATCGAGGTTTATTTACATATGATTTAATAGGGATTTGGACGGGACCGGCAGATAACTTATCCGGAGTATTCAGGGCATCGTCGTTCGAGCGATCGAATTTCTACTGTATTTACTTTGTCACAGTGTAAGATATTGTTGAGGTAATAAATTTTGACTGTTCCATTTTTTGGCGATAAATGTTTTGGCGATTTTAATGCTACCGCCAAAATACGCCAAAATTTACACTCCGCGAAAATAACCCGCTATACGGTATTTCGTAATTTGGACTGAAAATTTGCTTCAAATTCGGCATATCGAATTAACTAACAAATTTACATAGAAATACATAGCGATCTGACGGGACCATTTGTATCATTTCGATTTAAGCGAAATTTCGATTCAATCGATTTCGAATTAACGAGAGTCGACTTTATTTCTTTTGCATCAAAAACACCTAAATAATCTATAGAGCAATGAAGATCTGAGTCTTTTAGATGCTGGAAATAACAATATGAGATTTATTCCGTATAATACACCTAAACTAATATGTACCTCAACGTGTTGAAAAGTACATTTTTTCAATAGAGGGGGTCTTTTAAATCGGACTATATATACAGCGTCGATCTATTTCAACACACTATACACAGAGTTAACATACATGCTTCATATAAAAATGTCCGTCTTTTACTATTTTGACTGAGTAGATGTATCGTTATGATCATGAACCTCAAACATATAGGAATAACCGATATAAGTCGCGTAATTAAAATACAAACAGATGGCCTCCTATGATGTGTATTGCGCATTGAATCACGATTATTAATCAATAAAAATATTAAATAAACATCACAAAGGGTAACTTTTATTATATTTTATTTTGGATTTTACAATAATTCCGAGTCCATGGGTGTTTATACTGTCTGACGACATCGGGAGGGCACCTGGGTATATCCTCAGGCAGTGTCGACACGCTCCAATATTACTTGGATCTACCTGCCCATCATTAGAAGGTCTTACATTCGGACCTAAGACAATGATCTTAACTCAGTCGTTAATTACTGTGTTTATTCAGTGACACTTGCCAATCCGTCACTGGCTTCAATGTGTATCCACCTGTTAATTACTGGTGACCAAGATACCGGTGAACTTTGAAAACTTGTGGCCAGAAAAATCGCAAAGCGCCGGGTTTTGTCGCTAGTTAAAGAAAAAAATCGCAGTAAGCGATGCCCAGCGCAATCCCTCCCATACGTGTTCATTCATTGTAACACGCGGCGACGCCAAATCAGAGGCCTGAGATTTCTTATTCAATAAAATTCATTGAAAACGTCACTTCCTATGCCGAGAAGGCCTTCCAATGTACGATTTTTCTCAACCGAAAACTTTATTCAAATCTACTTTAACTTTCAAAGAAATTTTAAAAAACAATCAAGGTATGATTTTTTTTAGTTTATTAGGTCGGCGCGGTACAAATGTTCTTTATACACATCTGCCTTTAAAATGTAATTGTTCATCAAGGCAATATATACACAACATTAAAAACGCATGTGACGTGAAAATCACAAGATTTACCCTTTTTGGCGACACAGTAATGAAATTGGCAACAAAATTTTACAACTGGCGATTTCCTTGACGACAGACTTTTACAACCCAGCGCTAACCCTGCTAGGGTCTTTTCACCAGATAATTTATGGATGGTGGGGAATCATACGTAACTGGTATCCCAGTTACAATCTCTAGTTATTATTATTATTCTTATTCTTATTATTCTTCTTCTCAAGACCATATGCTGCGCATATCTCGGGAACGGCTTGATGGATTTAGATGAAATTTGCTACCAATAATCTGTTGTCTGTGTAGATAATCAAGACGCGTTCATTTTCGTTATCTTGAAGGTGGGTGGGTGGGTGTAAATCAATACGTAGTTAAATACCCGGGGAAACCAATTCTGAATGGACATAAGCTGGTTACGACACCTTAATTATACAAGCCAATGCTTTCACCTATGAGTTAATCCGATTAGTGACCGTTAAAAACTTGGCGATTTTTAAAACCACAGCTTGTCACGTCACACGCCTGTACTAAAACCTTACACAATGAGATGAATGGTGTATACAATTTGCCTTGATAGATCAAATGGCTTGGGGTTTTCTGTTAATCACTGACTGTGGAAGTAGAAGACTGCCCACTTTTTTAAGTTTACACCATGAAATGTCTCCTTTTACTGACTGACACTTTCCTAATGACCGGTATGTCGAGTACAAAAATTTGTAGTTTAGTCGGAAATGAATCTTCCGAGTAAGCCGCCACTCTGTTACTATTAACACTTTTCAAATAAGAGATGGACAATTATTTCAGGTATTGTTCAAGTTTAAGATAAAATATTTTTGTGTCTTTTTTATTCGATTTAAACATTGGAATTTTCGTAATTTGGACTGAAAGTTCACTTCGATTTAAACATGGGAATTTTCGTAATATTTCGTAATTTGGACTGAAAATTTGCTTCAAATTCGGCATATCGAATTAACTAACAAATTTACATAGAAATACATAGCGATCTGACGGGACCATTTGTATCATTTCGATTTAAGCGACAAGATTTCGACTTTATTTCGTTTGCATCAAAACACCTAAATAATCTACAGAGCAATGAAGATCTGAGTCTTTAGATGCTGGAAATAACAATATGAGATTTATTCCGTATAATACACCTAAACTAATATGTACCTCAACGTGTTAAAAGTACGTTTTTTTCAATAGAGGGGGTCTTTTAAATTGGACTATATATACAGCGTCGATCTATTTCAACACACTATACACAGAGTTAACATACATGCTTCATATAAAAATGTCCGTCTTTTACTATTTTGACTGAGTAGATGTATCGTTATGATCATGAACCTCAAACATATAGGAATAACCGATATAAGTCGCGTAATTAAAATACAAACAGATGGCCTCCTATGATGTGTATTGCGCATTGAATCACATTATTAATCAATAACTTTTTAGAAAAATATTAAATAAACATCACAAAGGGTAACTTTTATTATATTTTATTTTGGATTTTACAATAATTCCGAGTCCATCGGTGTTTATACTGTCTGACGACATCGGGAGGGCACCTGGGTATATCCTCAGGCAGTGTCGACACGCTCAATATTACTGGATCTACCTGCCCATCATTAGAAGGTCTTACATTCGCACCTAAGACAACGATCTTATCAACTCAGTCGTTAATTACTGTGTTTATTCAGTGACACTCGCCAATCCGTCACTGGCTTCAATGTGTTATCACCTGTTAATTACTGGTGACCAAGATACCGGTAACTTTGAAAACTTGTGGCCAGAAAAATCGCAAAGCGCCGTTTTTGTCGCCAGTTAAAGAAAAAATCGCAATTGGCGACGTTGGCGATGCCCAGCGCAAACCCTCCCATACGTGTTCATTTATTGTAACACGCGGCGAGCCGAATCAGAGGCCTGAGAGGGGTTCTACGAACTTTCTTATTCAATGAAATTCATTGAAAACGTCACTTCCTATGCCGAGAAGGCCTGTACGATTTTTCTCAATGAAACTTTAATTCAAATCTACTTTAACTTTCAAAGAAATTTTAAAAAAAATCAAGGTATGATTTTTTTAGTTTACCAGGTCGGCGCGGTACAAATGTACTTTATACACATCTGCCTTTAAAATGTAATTTTCATCAAGGCAATATATACACAACATTAAAAACGCATGTGACGTGAAAATCACAAGATTTACCCTTTTGGCGACACAGTAATGAAATTGGCAACAAAATTTTACAACTGGCGATTTCCTTGACGACAGACTTTACAACCCAGCGCTAACCCTGCTAGGGTCTTTTCACCAGATATATGCCATAAATTATTTATGGATGGTGGGGAATCATACGTAACTGGTATCCCAGTTACAATCTCTAGTTATTATTATTATTATTATTATTATTATGTTTTATACAACAGGCATTTATTACACATTTTGTGGATTGGGAACCTTTATTTGACGCCGATGGATTTTTGGTGGATGCAAAGATTATTGACCCCGGGTTTCCAGCAGTAGCAGACCAAGAGTTCCACGCATTTATGTTTCCAGGTATAAACGACAATATTTCATATATACTCTACACTGATCTAGACAAAATTTTACAGGGAATTATTTTCCCGTGGGGACAAACCGACTGGAAGTTATTTTCCTGTTTGGACACCGTCCTACTCGAAATTAGCTTGAAGTGGGTATCTGCTAACTGGAAGTTGTCTTTCTTTGGCGATTGGCTTGGTTCAAGTTATATTCTCGCTGGGACACGCCATCTGGAAGTTATTTTCCTGTGGTGATACGCTTACTGGAAGTTATCTTCGTGTGGGGACACGCGTATTTGAAATTTTCTTTCTGTGGGGACGCGCCTATCGAAATAATCTTTCTGTGCGGACACGCTGCTGGAACTTATACGTATGTCTGGGACACGCCAACTTGAAGTTATCTTTTACCCTGGGAACATGCCTACTAGAAATTATCTTCCAGCGGGGACACGCCTACTGGAAATCATGTTCTTGCGGGGACATGCCTACTAGAAGTTACATGTATCTCCCTGTAATGTATTCGTTTATAAGTTTAATTTAAAAAGTTTAAAAATTGAAGCAATATTGACATATTTAAGATTTGAATTATTTTAAACAACATAGATTGTAATACAATTTTCATTCACAATTATATCGTGCAGAATTGATGCATTCTAGCTAAAAATATACAATTTGTTTTATATGGATATGCGATGTAGACATTATTTAATTATATCAACTTTTAACCATCACTGTAGATATCATTTCTATAATATTTCGTTCAGGTTATTTAGCAGGAACCACGTTTGCATATAATAAATACGGACTGATGTACACCGTAAATCGGCTTTATCAGGCTCAAGACCCACTACTTAATTTAATCCGTAAGTAAACTAAGTTTAAGTTTTAATTTCTTACAAACTCCTCTGAAGTCATGTTTTTGCAGGTGTTGTTGGGGCAGACTAAGTCTCATTTCAAGTATTTTATTGTTGCAGCCTCCGTTCATGTATTTTATTGTCATGTTGTTGATGGGGCAGACTAAGCCTCCTTTCAAGTATTGTATTGTCATGTTGTTGATGAGACAGACTAAGCCTCCTTTTATGTATTGTATTGTCATGTTGTTGATGAGACAGACTAAACCTCCTTTTAAGTATATTATTGTCATGTTGTTGATGGGGCAGACTAAGCCTCCTTTTATGTATTGTATTGTCATGTTGTTGATGAGACAGACTAAGCCTCCTTTCAAGTATTGTATTGTCATGTTGTTGATGAGACAGACTAAGCCTCCTTTTATGTATTGTATTGTCATGTTGTTGATGGGGCAGACTAAGCCTCCTTTTATGTATTGTATTGTCATGTTGTTGATGAGACAGACTAAGCCTCCTTTCAAGTATTGTATTGTCATGTTGTTGATGGGGCAGACTAAGCCTCCTTTCAAGTATTGTATTGTCATGTTGTTGATGAGACAGACTAAGCCTCCTTTCAAGTATTGTATTGTCATGTTGTTGATGGGGCAGACTAAGCCTCCTTTTATGTATTGTATTGTCATGTTGTTGATGAGACAGACTAAGCCTCCTTTCAAGTATTTTATTGTCATGTTGTTGTTGGGGCAGACTAAGCCTCCTTTCATGTATTTTATTGTCATGTTGTTGATGGGGCAGACTAAGCCTCCTTTCAAGTATTGTATTGTCATGTTGTTGATGGGGCAGACTAAGCCTCCTTTTAAGTATTGTATTGTCATGTTGTTGATGGGGCAGACTAAGCCTCCTTTTATGTATTGTATTGTCATGTTGTTGATGAGACAGACTAAGCCTCCTTTCAAGTATTGTATTGTCATGTTGTTGATGAGACAGACTAAGCCTCCTTTTATGTATTGTATTGTCATGTTGTTGATGAGACAGACTTAGCCTCCTTTCAAGTATTGTATTGTCATGTTGTTGATGGGGCAGACTAAGCCTCCTTTCAAGTATTGTATTGTCATGTTGTTGATGAGACAGACTAAGCCTCCTTTCAAGTATTGTATTGTCATGTTGTTGATGAGACAGACTAAGCCTCCTTTTATGTATTGTATTGTCATGTTGTTGATGAGACAGACTTAGCCTCCTTTCAAGTATTGTATTGTCATGTTGTTGATGGGGCAGACTAAGCCTCCTTTTATGTATTGTATTGTCATGTTGTTTGGGGCAGACTAAGCCTCCTTTTAAGTATATTATTGTCATGTTGTTGATGAGACAGACTAAGCCTCCTTTTATGTATTGTATTGTCATGTTGTTGATGAGACAGACTAACCTCCTTTTAAGTATATTATTGTCATGTTGTTGATGGGGCAGACTAAGCCTCCTTTTATGTATTGTATTGTCATGTTGTTGATGAGACAGACTAAGCCTCCTTTCAAGTATTGTATTGTCATGTTGTTGATGGGGCAGACTAAGCCTCCTTTTATGTATTGTATTGTCATGTTGTTGATGAGACAGACTAAGCCTCCTTTCAAGTATTGTATTGTCATGTTGTTGATGAGACAGACTAAGCCTCCTTTTATGTATTGTATTGTCATGTTGTTGATGAGACAGACTTAGCCTCCTTTCAAGTATTGTATTGTCATGTTGTTGATGGGGCAGACTAAGCCTCCTTTCAAGTATTGTATTGTCATGTTGTTGATGAGACAGACTAAGCCTCCTTTCAAGTATTGTATTGTCATGTTGTTGATGAGACAGACTACGCCTCCTTTTATGTATTGTATTGTCATGTTGTTGATGAGACAGACTAAGCCTCCTTTTAAGTATTTCATTGTCATGTTGTTGATGAGACAGACTAAGCCTCCTTTCAAGTATTGTATTGTCATGTTGTTGATGAGACAGACTAAGCCTCCTTTTATGTATTGTATTGTCATGTTGTTGATGAGACAGACTAAGCCTCCTTTCAAGTATTGTATTGTCATGTTGTTGATGGGGCAGACTAAGCCTCCTTTTATGTATTGTATTGTCATGTTGTTGATGAGACAGATTAAACCTCCTTTTAAGTATATTATTGTCATGTTGTTGATGGGGCAGACTAAGCCTCCTTTTATGTATTGTATTGTCATGTTGTTGTTGGGGCAGACTAAGCCTCCTTTCATGTATTTTATTGTCATGTTGTTGATGAGACAGACTAAGCCTGCTTTCAAGTATTGTATTGTCATGTTGTTGATGGGGCAGACTAAGCCTCCTTTCATGTATTTTATTGTCATGTTGTTGATGAGACAGACTAAGCCTCCTTTTAAGTATATTATTGTGATGTTGTTGGGGCAGACTAAGCCTCCTTTCATGTATTTTATTGTCATGTTGTTGATGAGACAGACTAAGCCTCCTTTCAAGTATTGTATTGTCATGTTGTTGATGGGGCAGACTAAGCCTCCTTTCATGTATTTTATTGTCATGTTGTTGATGAGACAGACTAAGCCTGCTTTCAAGTATTTTATTGTCATGTTGTTGTTGGGGCAGACTAAGCTTCCTTTTAAGTATTGTATTGTCATGTTGTTGTTGGGGCAGACTAAGCCTCCTTTTATGTATTGTATTGTCATGTTGTTGATGAGACAGACTAAGCCTCCTTTCAAGTATTGTATTGTCATGTTGTTGATGGGGCAGACTAAGCCTCCTTTCATGTATTTTATTGTCATGTTGTTGATGAGACAGACTAAGCCTGCTTTCAAGTATTTTATTGTCATGTTGTTGTTGGGGCAGACTAAGCCTCCTTTTATGTATTGTATTGTCATGTTGTTGTTGGGGCAGACTAAGCCTCCTTTTATGTATTGTATTGTCATGTTGTTGATGAGACAGACTAAGCCTCCTTTCAAGTATTGTATTGTCATGTTGTTGATGGGGCAGACTAAGCCTCCTTTCATGTATTTTATTGTCATGTTGTTGATGAGACAGACTAAGCCTCCTTTTATGTATTTTATTGTCATGTTGTTGTTGGGGCAGACTAAGCTTCCTTTTAAGTATTGTATTGTCATGTTGTTGATGGGGCAGACTAAGCCTCCTTTCAAGTATTGTATTGTCATGTTGTTGTTGGGGCAGACTAAGCCTCCTTTCAAGTATTGTATTGTCATGTTGTTGATGGGGCAGACTAAGTATTTTAAGTCATTTTATGTATTTTATTGTCATGTTGTTGGTGCGACTGAAGTAGCGTCATTTTAGGTATTTTATTGTCATGTTGTTGGTGCGACTGACGTAGCGTCATTTTAGGTATTTTATTGTCATGTTGTTGGTGCGACTGACGTAGCGTCATTTTAGGTATTTTATTGTCATGTTGTTGGTGCGATTGACGTAGCGTCATTTTAGGTATTTTTTTGTCATGTTGTTGGTGCGACTGAAGTAGCGTCATTTTAGGTATTTTATTGTCATGTTGTTGGTGCGACTGACGTAGCGTCATTTTAGGTATTTTATTGTCATGTTGTTGGTGCGACTGAAGTAATGTCATTTTAGGTGTTTTATTGTCATGTTGGTGCGACTGACGTAGCGTCATTTTAGGTATTTTATTGTTATGTTGTTGGTGCGACTGACGTAGCGTCATTTTAGGTATTTTATTGTCATGTTTTGGTGCGACTGACGTAGCGTCATTTTAGGTATTTTATTGTCATGTTGTTGGTGCGACTGACGTAGCGTCATTTTAGGTATTTTATTGTCATGTTGTTGGTGCGACTGACGTAGCGTTATTTTGGGTATTTTATTGTCATGTTGTTGGTGGAGCTAACTAAGCCTCCTTCATGTATATTATTGTCATTTTTAGTGTTGCTAGCATTTAATTGCTTTTAATTATCTATTTCAGCAAGTTGTCTTTTACTCCGAGATCTCGTCTCAGCGAAGAACTATACAGATGCTTATGCCCTTACCCAGGACGCTGTTAATGTATTTGGTATGCTTGTTATTTCATATATACACAGTTATGTCTCCCACCACGCTCTGTGTAGGAGACTTGTTGCCCTTATTCCGTACATTTGTCCTTTTTTCTTATTTTTTAAAGCATCAGCCATGCTGAATGCTTTATAGCGATCGTTGGATTTTTTCGTATTTAGCGCCGCTCTCATTTCACCTTGACAGCCAATCAAATCCTTCGTTTCGACTGAAATTACGGGAATTTCCATATACGGTATCCCAGGTATGTATAAACTCTAATCTGAGTGATTGGGTCTCCCGGAAAGTTACGAAAGCAATGTTTTCATCATGTACATATGTGCCGATCTGAAATGTATTCATACGCGTATTAGTCGGTAATTGTTTTTGCTGGTATATATTTTAATTCTTCACTTTTGTATGATAATTTTAAGATAAAAACCATAAAAATCCATTAAGTATACGCCCCTCGGAAAACCCAACAAAATGACGATCTTGTCAGTTCGCGCCGACGTTCTTCTTTTTGACCTACAGTGCTGTACATGTGGTTGTTTTACAGTCGCCGCCATATTGAATTTTTTTAATTTACGCAAAGTGACATCGATAAATAAACACAAAGTATGCTCATTAAACAGTTTTTAAGTTAAATAACTTTAAACATGGATCACATTTGATGATAATTATATATATATTTTTTTAAAAATTGATTGTCAATAATATTTCGTGTTTGGGATATCCCGACCGGGTTCATTAATATTCATCATAACGTCACGAGGATTTTCCCGCTTTCATTGGGTATGTCAGTTTGCCGGTAGCGAAATTATGCATAACAAAAAAGTAGAAATCAAAGATTATTCCCAAAAATGTGATACGAAACTGAAAGAAGAAGTTTATTTACAAGTTATTGGCTATGTTGATAAATCGTTTGTGACTCGTGAAGTTGTGTAGGATATCGATACCGTAGTTCGTATGCAAATTAGCCATGTGTTTGGGGGCATTTCCTGCATTTGACACCCGATGCCCCTGCTCTAATGTATTCACATAGCGTAGTGACTGACCTTTTTAGTCCAGTACACCCTTGCCCCTTTTAAAATGATCATGACACCCTGTCCTTTTCAGTTGTCAGTTTAATATAACGACATGCTTTATTCTCGAATCTCTGCTACATACTTCCTAGACCTGAAATTCAAGGCTCTTTTAACGGCTTTTATATTCGGACGGCAACTGTCCGAATATAAAAGCCGTTAAAAGAGCCTTGAATTTCAGGTCTACATACTTCCGATCTTCCGCACACACTCCACTTCTCACCATATGTCTCAGGCCGAAGAAAGACAATTTCATCATAAATGTTCATTTAAGTACCTTTTCCAGTTGTTTATTTTGAATCAACAAAATAAATCGCAAGAAAGAACAACTTGAAATCAAAATCTAAACAAAACTGAAAAAAAACGATGTTTTAAAAGTTTCAGATAAAATTTATTTACCTTGTTGCAAGTCCTTATTAGATCGTTTTTACAGTGGATATCCGATTAAAGTTGTTGTCAGTAGTTTAATCCATGGTTTTTACAACCTTTGATTTCTTTTCATGAAGCCATATTACTTTATTTCACATAAAATGTGGCCACTGGACATGCAGGAAAACAGTTATTGTGCTTTCTTAAGTTTTTCCGATTTCTAGAGCACCGTTGGTGAAGTAGAACAGAAACTAAGGGCGGGGAAAATATGGTACCAATCTTGTGAACTCAACTCCTATTGCAGTTTTCAACCAAAAACCTTGAAACTTCACAGAATGTTTCTATATATATTGAAGATGTGCACCTGACTTTATGGAAATATTTCAAGATTTTTTTCCCCCATTTTTCCAGACTTTAAAACTTAGTCACTTTTTAGCAAGTATTTGAATGGGGGTACCTACTTTGTGAACTCAACTCCTCTTACAATTTTCAACCAAAAGCCTTGAAACTTCACAGAATGTTTCTATATATATTGAAGATGTGCACCTGACTTTATGGAAATATTTCAAGATTTTTTCTCCATTTTTCCAGACTTTAAAACTTAGTCACTTTTTAGCAAGTATTAGAATGGGGGTACCTACCTTGTGAACTCAACTCCTCTTACAGTTTCTCTTAAATTCAAAGTAATTTTATTGTAACATTTTAGTTGTCTAAATAATAATCAATTAATTTTCAATTAATCGTATTCAGAAATATTTCCCCCTTTTGTACACAATTCTTGTCAACAAACTTTTTTTGAAAGAGACAGTTGCCTGGACAACTTTTGTAATTGGGAGGTACAGATTATTAGCTGGTTTATACCAATTCAGGCTTTTGAAGCTCACTTGGACAATTTATATATATTCAACAATAATTTTAAATACATTTAAATTATTTCTAAAACAAAGGTTTTATTTTTATTTTTATTTTTTTTTCAAATTAATTGTGAATTCAATGAATAAAATAATGACTTCAACAATGGTTAATCTGTCAATTGCAAGTCAAGGGAAATAGCTGGTCATGGTGAAAGTTTTTTTTTGTGATGATGACACTATGTCGATGATGATGTGGCATGATGATCTGGTGAAGATGATGACAATAAATTAATTAATAATGATGATGATGACATTCAGTTCTGCTGCTGCCGATGATGATGATGATGTCACCATGATGATGATGATATGACATGAGGAGATATAATGATGATGATGATGATGACGATGATGTGACATGAGGAGATATGATGATGTCACCATGACGATGATGTGACACGAGGAGATATGATAATGATGTTGATGATGGTGATGACATGAGTTCTGTTGATGCCGATTATGATAATGATTATCGTGATGAAGAAGATGATAGTGATGGTGGTGATGAAAATAAGCTCTGCTGCTATGAATGATGATGGTGATGATGACGATGTGACTTGACGAACTATGATGATGATTATGATGGTGACATGAGTTCTGTTTCTACCGATGATGATGATGATGGTGGCAATGATGACATCCAGTACTGCTGAGCACTGCTGATAGTATGATGATGAAGATGGTGGTGATGATGATGATGATGGTGGTGATGACATTCAGTTCTGCTGCTGTCGATGATGATAATAATTCACGATGATGATGATGATAACAAAGCCAATGTCTTCATGCTGATGATGTGACATGATGATGATGATGATGATGACATTCAGTACTGCTGCTGATAATGATGATGATTATGTGACACGAAGAGCTATATATGATGATGATGTGACCATATTAATGATGTAACATGAGGATTTCTGAAAATGATTAATATAATGGCGGTGGTGATTGTCATGGCATGGGTTCTACTGCTGCTGCTAATGACGACGACGATGATGATGATATCTTCATGTTGATCAAAATATGATATGAGGAGTGATAATGATGATGATGGTGGTGATTACAGATCCAGTTTGGGTTTTCTTCCAGTCAACTGCGTTTAGTGGAGTTATGCCCCTTTCACTTTGTGAATTTTATCAAAATGATGGTTTCTCTGGACTTTTTTCAGTTACGCTTGAGATATTTCACTCAGATTTGGGGTCGGGTCTTTAGTAGCCTCTCTTGGTTTTTGAAAAATTGAAAATTTATATTTATGCGAATTACTTAGTTTACGCAATTGATAAACATTCCGTGGCATGTCCATTTTGACCATTGTAACATATTTATATGTTAGAAGCTAACAACTTGCATAAAAAGCAGACTTGTTGTTAGAAGCTTCCCGATCACAGTATCTTTTATTTGCATGATTTTCATTTGTTACCGATTCATTAGACAAATCTTAGTTTCAAGTGCACATTTTCTTTTATCAAATTCCTCAGTTTAGCTGATGCTTCAGTACCTTCAGTACTTTGATTCTTATTATCTAACTTTCCGCACGCGCCTTGTCTGTCCTTTTCCGAAAAGACGCCTCTTTTAATATCAGTGAAAGTTTATAGCAGCAATATACCAACCATGTAGATGAGCAATCCGCATTTTAAAATTCCATCGTGGTTGCCGTTACGAAGGAAACAGGTAAAAGTATCGATAGCAACTTCTTAAGTCCGTTTTTCCAATTCAAAAAAATCTGGGGTGGTTGGAGCGTTTGTCATTATGCCTGCTACAATTTCAATTCCAACCATTAGATAAAACAGTATCATATTTAATATTTTTAATCTGTTTTAACACCCCATTCTCTTCATATTAAAGCAATGAAAACCAATTCATGTCAGTGATATTGATGTTTATATACTTACTGTTACAAGTGACACACAACATACAGGTAAATATTTCTCAAGAACAGCAATCTGAAAAACAAAATTAAGCAGTATAATTAATACCTAATATTTATCCATGTAACATTTAATCTATACATCATAATGTGGTAATAGTATGCAACACATTTTCTCATGTTGGTATACATTTGTTAAGAATATAAACAACACAACAATTAAAAACTCAACACATATTATATCCCGAGCTCTTCAATTTGTTTGAGTCATGTAGTTTATCACTTTAGCTATTTACAAGTAACAATTTTCTCCCTCTCTCCCTCTTTCACATGTATGTAGTATAATATTTTTTTCAGCTCTGTCAGTAAACATTAATTTCTACGACACTACACAGAGTCCTGATTTTAATGCAGTCGAGTATGCAATAACTGCCCCTACTGGTGCCACCATTTCTACTAGTAATCTAATACCACAGACACAAGATATCTTCTATCACTACAACAGGTAATACCAAAGACACAAGGTATCTCCTATCACTACATCAGGTAATATGACTAGACACAAGGTATCTCCTATCACTGCAACAGGTAATATGACTAGACACAAGGCACCATCTATCACTACAACAGGTAATATGACCAGACACAAGGTATCTCCTATCACTACATCAGGTAATATGACTAGACACAAG
The DNA here is from genome assembly GCA_021292105.1 of Anadara kagoshimensis. Lineage (NCBI taxonomy): Eukaryota > Metazoa > Mollusca > Bivalvia > Arcoida > Arcidae > Anadara > Anadara kagoshimensis. Next base: position 48,864,424 of record CM037859.1, on the reverse strand, counting down.
GTATCTCCTATCACTGCAACAGGTAATATGACTAGACACAAGGCACCATCTATCACTTCAACAGGTAATATGACAAGACACAAGGCACCATCTATCACTACAACAGGTAATATGATCAGACACAAGGCACCATCTATCACTACAACAGGTAATATGATCAGACACAAGGCACCATCTATCACTACATCAGGTAATATGATCAGACACAAGGCACCATCTATCACTGCAACAGGTAATATGATCAGACACAAGGCACAATCTATCACTACATCAGGTAATATGATCAGACACAAGGCACCATCTATCACTGCAACAGGTAATATGATCAGACACAAGGCACCATCTATCACTGCAACAGGTAATATGACCAGACACAAGGCACCATCTATCACTACAACAGGTAATATGACTAGACACAAGGCACCATCTATCACTACAACAGGTAATATGACTAGACACAAGGCACCATCTATCACTACAACAGGTAATATGATCAGACACAAGGCACCATCTATCACTACAACAGGTAATATGACTAGACACAAGGCACCATCTATCACTACAACAGGTAATATGACTAGACACAAGGCACCATCTATCACTACAACAGGTAATATGACTAGACACAAGGCACCATCTATCACTACAACAGGTAATATGACTAGACACAAGGCACCATCTATCACTACAACAGGTAATATGATCAGACACAAGGCACCATCTATCACTACAACAGGTAATATGACTAGACACAAGGCACCATCTATCACTACATCAGGTAATATGACTAGACACAAGGCACCATCTATCACTACAACAGGTAATATGATCAGACACAAGGCACCATCTATCACTACAACAGGTAATATGACCAGACACAAGGTATCTCCTATCACTACAACAGGTAATATGATCAGACACAAGGCACCATCTATCACTACAACAGGTAATATGACCAGACACAAGGTATCTCCTATCACTACAACAGGTAATATGATCAAACACAAGGCACCATCTATCACTACAACAGGTAATATGATCAGACACAAGGCACCATCTATCACTACAACAGGTAATATGACCAGACACAAGGCACCATCTATCACTACAACAGGTAATATGACTAGACACAAGGCACCATCTATCACTACAACAGGTAATATGACCAGACACAAGGTATCTCCTATCACTACAACAGGTAATATGATCAGACACAAGGCACCATCTATCACTTCAACAGGTAATATGAAAAAGGGCATAATTGTAAATTTATTTTGTCCACGAAGTTTCAATTGCTCACTGTATTTGCCTGGTTTCATGTAGACGGACACGTTCATTTAAACTACATGTATTATCAGTTTGTCCTATGTAATGTTCCCCACATGTTGGACAAGTTATGCAATAAATTACGTTTTCAGTTTTGCAGTTCATATCCCGTTTAATATTGAAAGATTATCCGCATTTGAAAGTTATGTTGTTTCAAGTTTGTAATAGATTGCAAGTTCTGCATCTAGCGTCGTTGCATTTGGCCACCGATCCTTGTGTTGTATTGGCTGCTGGTTCGTATCTTCCTCTAAGATTGGCATATTTGTTTTTACTATTTGATAAATGTTTGTTATGTTAGGATCATGCGTTGTAACAAACGGGATGATATTTTCATTTTTAGTTTTAAGTTTTTGTTTTCTAATTTCCGAGATACTGATTTGTTTTGACTTTTTATACTGTCTTGTATTAATTTTGATGGATATTCCTGACTTTAGAAATGATTCCAACTCCTTTAATCTGTGATTCTTTAATTCTCCATCCTTAATTATTGTGTATGCTCACCCTGCCATACAGTATGGTATGTATCGTTTAGTATGCGAGGGGTGACAAGAATTATAACTCGGTGTAATGGTGTTACGGTAGATTTATAGTAAATGTCAGTTGAAATGTTGGTACCTGGTTAGACGAGTATATCTAAAAATGGCAATTCCTTTCGACTATAGTATTTTCAATTATGATTGTAATTGATGGATAAGTGAATTTAGCTTTGCGTGAAATGTCTCTAGTTCCGCTGAGGTTTTGTTCCAGAAAATGAAACAGTCATCTAATTATATATAATGTAATGCGATTTGATAAATATTGTAGATATAAGTTCATGACTCCAGCATCAAATCAGAATTTCTATCAACCCCTGTCAACAGAATACCGTGAAGCTAATGTAGCCATGTTTCTACTTAATGGTGTACCACAGACTTTTGAGGGAGTGAAAACCTTTGTATCCAATGAGGAATTTTCTGAATTTCCACAATACAGAGCTGTTGAGATTTACAACGACCACGTTACAACCTTTAACAGTGAGTATAATCTTAACTTCAAATTGGTTATTTTTCATCTTAACTCAAATAAAATTAATTGTTGGTTGCAATGTTATGCAAAGTCACATCGGCTACTATCCATCTTAACTCAAATAAAGTAAATTGTTAGGTTGTAATGTTGTTTAACATTACATCAGCAATTTCTCAGCTGTTTTTTACCTTAACTCAAATAAAGTAAATAGGTTGGTTGTAATTTTGTTCAACATTACATCAGCAATTTATCAGCTGTTTTTTACCTTAACTCAAATAAAGTAAATAGGTTGGTTGTAATTTTGTTCAACATTACATCAGCAATTTATCAGCTGTTTTTACCTTAACTCAAATAAAGTAAATTGTTTGGTTGTAATGTTGTTTAACATTACATCAGCAATTTCTCAGCTGTTTTTTACCTTAACTCAAATAAAGTAAATAGGTTGGTTGAAATGTTGTTCAACATTACATCAGCAATTTCTCAGCTGTTTTTTACCTTAACTCAAATAAAGTAAATAGGTTGGTTGAAATGTTGTTCAACATTACATCAGCAATTTATCAGCTGTTTTTTACCTTAACTCAAATAAAGTAAATAGGTTGGTTGTAATTTTGTTCAACATTACATCAGCAATTTATCAGCTGTTTTTTACCTTAACTCAAATAAAGTAAATAGGTTGGTTGTAATTTTGTTCAACATTACATCAGCAATTTATCAGCTGTTTTTACCTTAACTCAAATAAAGTAAATTGTTTGGTTGTAATGTTGTTTAACATTGCATCAGCAATTTATCAGCTGTTTTTTACCTTAACTCAAATAAAGTAAATAGGTTGGTTGAAATGTTGTTCAACATTGCATCAGCAATTTATCAGCTGTTTTTGACCTTATCTCAAATAAAGTAAATTGTTTGGTTGTAATGTTGTTTAACATTACATCAGCAATTTATCAGCTGTTTTTTACCTTAACTCAAATAAAGTAAATAGGTTGGTTGAAATGTTGTTCAACATTACATCAGCAATTTATCTGCTGTTTTTTACCTTAACTCAAATAAAGTAAATAGGTTGGTTGTAATTTTGTTCAACATTACATCAGCAATTTATCAGCTGTTTTTTACCTTAACTCAAATAAAGTAAATAGGTTGGTTGTAATTTTGTTCAACATTACATCAGCAATTTATCAGCTGTTTTTACCTTAACTCAAATAAAGTAAATTGTTTGGTTGTAATGTTGTTTAACATTACATCAGCAATTTATCAGCTGTTTTTTACCTTAACTCAAATAAAGTAAATAGGTTGGTTGAAATGTTGTTCAACATTGCATCAGCAATTTATCAGCTGTTTTTTACCTTAACTCAAATAAAGTAAATTGTTTGGTTGTAATGTTGTTTAACATTACATCAGCAATTTATCAGCTGTTTTTTACCTTAACTCAAATAAAGTAAATAGGTTGGTTGAAATGTTGTTCAACATTACATCAGCAATTTATCTGCTGTTTTTTACCTTAACTCAAATAAAGTAAATAGGTTGGTTGTAATTTTGTTCAACATTACATCAGCAATTTATCAGCTGTTTTTTACCTTAACTCAAATAAAGTAAATAGGTTGGTTGTAATTTTGTTCAACATTACATCAGCAATTTATCAGCTGTTTTTACCTTAACTCAAATAAAGTAAATTGTTTGGTTGTAATGTTGTTTAACATTACATCAGCAATTTATCAGCTGTTTTTTACCTTAACTCAAATAAAGTAAATAGGTTGGTTGAAATGTTGTTCAACATTGCATCAGCAATTTATCAGCTGTTTTTTACCTTAACTCAAATAAAGTAAATTGTTTGGTTGTAATGTTGTTTAACATTACATCAGCAATTTATCAGCTGTTTTTTACCTTAACTCAAATAAAGTAAATTGTTTGGTTGTAATGTTGTTCAACATTACATCAGCAATTTATCAGCTGTTTTTTACCTTAACTCAAATAAAGTAAATAGGTTGGTTGAAATGTTGTTCAACATTGCATCAGCAATTTATCAGCTGTTTTTACCTTAACTCAAATAAAGTAAATTGTTTGGTTGTAATGTTGTTTAACATTGCATCAGCAATTTATCAGCTGTTTTTTACCTTAACTCAAATAAAGTAAATAGGTTGGTTGAAATGTTGTTCAACATAGCATCAGCAATTTATCAGCTGTTTTTACCTTAACTCAAATAAAGTAAATTGTTTGGTTGTAATGTTGTTTAACATTACATCAGCAATTTATCAGCTGTTTTTTACCTTAACTCAAATAAAGTAAATTGTTTGGTTGTAATGTTGTTTAACATTACATCAGCAATTTATCAGCTATTTACGACTAAAACAAGTTTATTCATCTAAGATTAATATAAGAACAAGTCTGTGTATGCTTGGGGAGATTTTTACGAGTGATAAGTGTTTACGGAATCTACTGGAAACATTATAGATGCATATAATTTTAATTTCTTCTTCCAGTGATTTATGACATCTCACAAAACAAGATGTACGTATATCCAGGGCAACCAGACAGCACATACGAAGCCATCGTGTTGACTCCGCCTACAGTCAAACCAGCATAGACAGACTTCCACCTATTGGCTATGTTTAGCCAGACAAATATACAAACACTTCTTTCTATACTAATGTGGATCTATATATAACCAATAAAAGCATATTATAAACACAGGATGATATTTTTTGTCTGATTGGATAATTGAGTAACATGATAGAAGTCGATTGGTTTATCTAAACCATTGAAATAGTAAAGCTGATTGGTTTATCTCAACCATTCAAATGGTAGAAGTTGATCGAAATATATCAACCAATCAACTGACCAGATCATGAAACCAAGGCTATTTGGTCTATTAACTACATTTTAAAACCAAAACAAGCAAATTCAGTAAATTATGATGCCCTGTCAATAGGTACCTTTTGTTATTGGCACTTATATGTAAAGTTGTACAGATAAATAGTAAAAAGAAAACAAAAGGCCGATATGCCTTAACGCTCACCTGAGGCTGAGTACATATCTCATGCAGAGGTCTAATGGTCAATGACATTAATTAAAGAGAAGTCCAAATTTTCAGCAGTAAGAGCCAATTATATGCAAGGATTTTGCAAATTTATTATAGCTTGTCCTAAGAATGCTAAATATAACATCTAAAGTTTAGCTACAATATATTATTTTTAAACAGCTAAAGAATCTATATATAAAATTGAACATTAGGCTAATATCTACAATATTCAAACATACATGTCTATACAAAGAGTTTATAGTTTTTGAGATAATTAACCATTTCAGTATTTGTTTGCAGCTGTAACCTTGACCTTTGAATCCATGACCTTCATCTATATATCAAAATGATCGCTAGGCCAATGCCTACAATATTCCAATATATATGCCTATACAAGAAGTTTATAGTTTTTTTAGATAATTAACTATTTAAGTATTCTTTTGCATTTGTGACCTTGACCTTTGAACCTATGACCTTCATTCATACATCAAATTTATTGTTGTGCAAATACCTACAATATTCCAATATATATGCCCATACAAGAAGTTTATAGTTTTTGAGATAATTAATCATTTAAGTATTTTTTTGCATTTGAGACCTTTTACCTTTGAACCTATGACCTTTATTCATATATCAAAATGATCATTGTGCAAATGCCTACAATATTATTATATACTTGCCTAAACAAAAGTTTATGGTTTTCAAGATAATTACCTATTTAGGTATATTTGTGCATATTTGACCTTGACTTTTGAACCATGACCTTGATCTATGTATCAAAATGGTTGTCATGTCAATACCTACAATTAACTAAAAATCACGTGCCATTAACACCTTAAATGTTTAAAAAATACCATTTTTTATCAAAGGTCAAAAACTGGGACATGAATTTGACCTTTGATCTTATCATCTATTGGAAGAAATTACCAAGACAATATCAACAGTGAAACCCTTATGCAATTATTTTCAGCTGTTATTGAGTTATGACAATAAATGTCTAATTTTAAAAATTACATAATTTTACGCAAAAATTGCGTAACCAATTTTTCGCCCAATTTTCATGAAAAACACAATTTGAATGTTTCAAGGTATCCTGAATCCAAATATCCAATCAAAATTTGCCTGTACCTTTTGGTTTCAGAGAAACAGATTTTTTTTGTATTTTGGCTATTTTTAGTAACGGCGGCCATCTTGTTGGGCGTGGCTAAACCCCGAACACAATTTTGAAAGCCTGTTACCCAGGCATGATATTCATCAAGTTTCATTAAATTTGGATCCGTAGTTTCGGAGAAGATTTTTGAAAAATTGTTAACGGACGACAGACAACGACGGACGCCAAGTGATGGCAATAGCTCACCTTGACCGTCCAAGTGAGCTAAAAAAAGACCTTGACCTTGATCTTTGACCTTGATCAAAATTTAAAGGTTATTTCAAGAAAATATCAACACTGAAAAGCCCATGTCATTGTCTGGTCATATAGTTAACAATTTGAAGACATTTTATGCAATGTAGCACAAAAATGCATAAACCTTTTTGTTTTTACCAAATATGAAATGAATAAATGACAAATTTAAGAGAAGTCAAATATTACATCAGATTTTAACTCCATTCATAAATTTCCTAGATCCCATGTGCAACTCTTGTGACCTTGATCTTTAAATTATACTTTTTATTCATGACCCTGAACATTTGACCTTGCTGTAAGTCCATGTCATACCAATCACATCCTTGAACCATGTGAAGTTTTATGAAATCCCTTGAGAGATACAGTTTATTATGACCTGGGCACAACTTCTAAATAATTAAGGTGTGACCTTGGTACATGCTCATGATACATTTTTTGGACTATGTAGATTATTTATGCGAAATTGTGTGAATTTTTTCCAAAGCAGCAATAAATTATGTCCTTGGCACAGTCGTCAGTGGTTTGTTTTGACAGTTCTGATATTTGTTTTAAAGTTTGTGCCCAAAGGCAGGTTTTAGGTGAGGAAATATGGCATAGACAAGCAAAATTAACCTGTTCGCTTGACCTTATATTGGGGATATTTATATACTAGTAGGTGACTCCGCCCAATATATGGGTAGTTTTAAGATCCGAAGCCAATACATACACAATATAAAGGGAAAGTCAGAAAGTTCATAGAACAGCGTATTCAGCCAAGCGTAACACACATTTTCTTTACTTATTTAGACAACACAAAATTCCGCCATTTTAAACATATCAAGTTTATTTGTCACAACATATTTGTGTACTTCTCAAAAACATTCAAAGTTGGTGACCATCAAGCAATGATGGAAAATCAAAATGTTGAGTTTAAAACAGTAATAAAGTTCCTCACAGTAGAAGGATCAAATGCCAAAGAAATTCACCGGCGAATGGCCGAAGTGTACGGTGACAGTGGTCCTGCCTATTCCACAGTGGCAAAATGGCCAGCTGAATTTAAACATGGGCGCACCTCACTGAAGGATGGCCAACGGTCAGGTCTGCCAGCTGATGCCATCACAAAAGAATTTGTTACGTCTGTGGAGACCCTCATCATGAATATTCGTCGAATTAAGATTGATGACATAGCCAGGGAGTGTGACATTTCACATGGAAGTGTATACACAGTTATCCTCGAGCATCTTTGGATGTCAAAAGTATCCGCAAGATTGGTCTCCAGAAAACTTAATGTGCATTATCGCTTCCAAAGTCTCCAGTCAAGTCGGGAGCTTCTTGGCATTTATAATGATAACCCGGAGAGCTCCCATTTACTTTTAGTAACTGGTGATGAAACATGGATTCATCATTGGGAACCAGAAACCAAAAAAGAGTCCATGCAATGGAAGCACCCTGGCCCACCCCCACCAAAGAAATTCAATACCCAACCGTCATGACCACTGTCTTTTGGGATTCTAAGAGTGTTCTGTTAATCAATTATAAACCTGCTGGAATCTCTATCGCTGGGGCTTACTATGCTGATCTAATGAAGCAGCTGAAATCTGCTATTAAATTAAAAAGGAGGGGAAAGTTGAGCCGAGAGGTATTGCTTCTTCACAATGCTCCTGTGCACAAGTCAAGCAATGCACAAGCAGCGATTCGTGAAAGCAAGTTCGAACAACTTAATCACCCACCCTACAGTCCCGATTTGGCACCCAGTGATTATTTCCTATTTAGAAATTTGAAATCCCATTTACGGGGAATCAGATTTCCTGCTAATGATGGACTTAAGGTTGCCATAGAGACATGGTTTCAGGACCAAACCTAAGACTTCTATTTCAAAGGTATAGACAGTCTGAAAGAAAAGTGGGCTTAGTGCATTGGGATAAATGGGGACTATATTAAATAATCATAATAAAATGTATAGTTTGTTGCAGCAATATACACCCCGTTCTATGAACTTTTTGATCTCCCCTTGTACATGTGTATACTCTTAACGAGAGGCCTCTTGAGCCTGATAAGCTCACCTGTTAAATAATGGCTAGCTGATACATTTCAAAACATAACACTGCAGTGCTGAAGTACGGCGTAGTTGGAATAATGGTGTTGGTGGTAGTACTAGGCAAGCATCAAGAGAAGTTGTACCCCTGGTACAAGCTGTCAGGTTGTTATACTGCAAGGACTATACAGCAGGACTGTAGGCAGGAAAGCATCAAGAGAAGTTGTACCCCTGGTACAAGCTGTCAGCTTGTTATACTGCAAGGACTATACAGTAGGACTGTAGGCAGGAAAGCTTCAACAGAAGTTGTACCTCTGGTACAAGCTGTCAGCTTGTTATACTGCAAGGACTATGCAGCAGGACTGTAGGCAGGAAGCATCAAGAGAAGTTGTACCCCTGGTACAAGCTGTCAGCTTGTTATACTGCAAGGACTATGCAGCAGGACTGTAGGCAGGAAGCATCAAGAGAAGTTGTACCCCTGGCACAAGCTGTCAGCTTGTTATACTGCAAGGACTATACAGTAGGACTGTAGGCAAGAAAGCATCAAGAGAAGTTGTACCCTGGTACAAGCTGTCAGCTTGTTATACTGCAAGGACTATACAGTAGGACTGTAGGCAGGAAAGCATCAAGAGAAGTTGTACCCCTGGTACAAGCTGTCAGCTTGTTATACTGCAAGGACTATACAGTAGGACTGTAGGCAGGAAAGCATCAAGAGAAGTTGTACCCCTGGTACAAGCTGTCAGCTTGTTATACTGCAAGGACTATACAGTAGGACTGTAGGCAGGAAAGCATCAAGAGAAGTTGTACCACTGGTACAAGCTGTCAACCTGTTATACTTCAAGTACTATGCAGCAGGACTGTAGGCAGGAAAGCATCAAGAGAAGTTGTACCACTGGTACAAGCTGTCAGCTTGTTATACTGCAAGGACTATGCAGCAGGACTGTAGGCAGGAAGCATCAAGAGAAGTTGTACCCCTGGTACAAGCTGTCAGCTTGTTATACTGCAAGGACTATACAGTAGGACTGTAAGCAGGAAAGCATCAAGAGAAGTTGTACCCCTGGTACAAGCTGTCAGCTTGTTATACTGCAAGGACTATACAGTAGGACTGTAGGCAGGAAAGCATCAAGAGAAGTTGTACCCCTGGTACAAGCTGTCAGCTTGTTATACTGCAAGGACTATGCAGCATGACTGTAGGCAGGAAAGCCTCAAGAGAAGTTGTACCCCTGGTACAAGCTGTCAGCTTGTTATACTGCAAGGACTATGCAGCAGGACTGTAGGCAGGAAAGCCTCAAGAGAAGTTGTACCCCTGGTACAAGCTGTCAGCTTGTTATACTGCAAGGACTATACAGTAGGACTGTAGGCAGGAAAGCATCAAGAGAAGTTGTACCCCTGGTACAAGCTGTCAGCTTGTTATACTGCAAGGACCAACAGTAGGACTGTATGCAGGAAAGCATCAAGAGAAGTTGTACCCCTGGTACAAGCTGTCAGCTTGTTATACTGCAAGGACTATACAGTAGCACTGTAGGCAGGAAAGCGTCAAGAGAAGTTGTACCCCTGGTACAAGCTGTCAGCTTGTTATACTGCAAGGACTATACAGTAGGACTGTAGGCAGGAAAGCATCAAGAGAAGTTGTACCACTGGTACAAGCTGTCAACCTGTTATACTTCAAGTACTATGCAGCAGGACTGTAGGCAGGAAAGCATCAAGAGAAGTTATACCACTGGTACAAGCTGTGAGCTTGTTATACTGCAAGGACTATGCAGCAGGACTGAAGGCAGGAAGCATCAAGAGAAGTTGTACCACTGGTACAAGCTGTCAGCTTGTTATACTGCAAGGACTATACAGTAGGACTGTAGGCAGGAAAGCATCAAGAGAAGTTGTACCCCAATACAAGCTGTCAGCTTGTTATACTGCAAGGACTATGCAGCAGGACTGTAGGCAGGAAAGCATCAAGAGAAGTTGTACCACTGGTACAAGCTGTCAACTTGTTATACTTCAAGGACTATGCAGCAGGACTGTAGACAGGAAAGCATCAAGAGAAGTTGTACCACTGGTACAAGCTGTCAGCTTGTTATACTGCAAGGACTATGCAGCAGGACTGTAGACAGGAAAGCATCAAGAGAAGTTGTACCACTGGTACAAGCTGTCAGCTTGTTATACTTCAAGGACTATGCAGCAGGACTGTAGACAGGAAAGCATCAAGAGAAGTTGTACCCCTGGTACAAGCTGTCAGCTTGTTATACTGCAAGGACTATGCAGCAGGACTGTAGGCAGGAAAGCCTCAAGAGAAGTTGTACCCCTGGTACAAGCTGTCAGCTTGTTATACTGCAAGGACTATACAGTAGGACTGTAGGCAGGAAAGCATCAAGAGAAGTTGTACCCCTGGTACAAGCTGTCAGCTTGTTATACTGCAAGGACTATACAGTAGGACTGTAGGCAGGAAAGCATCAAGAGAAGTTCTACCACTGGTACAAGCTGTCAACCTGTTATACTTCAAGTACTATGCAGCAGGACTGTAGGCAGGAAAGCATCAAGAGAAGTTATACCACTGGTACAAGCTGTGAGCTTGTTATACTGCAAGGACTATGCAGCAGGACTGAAGGCAGGAAGCATCAAGAGAAGTTGTACCACTGGTACAAGCTGTCAGCTTGTTATACTGCAAGGACTATACAGTAGGACTGTAGGCAGGAAAGCATCAAGAGAAGTTGTACCCCAATACAAGCTGTCAGCTTGTTATACTGCAAGGACTTTGCAGCAGGACTGTAGGCAGGAAAGCATCAAGAGAAGTTGTACCACTGGTACAAGCTGTCAACTTGTTATACTTCAAGGACTATGCAGCAGGACTGTAGACAGGAAAGGATCAAGAGAAGTTGTACCACTGGTACAAGCTGTCAGCTTTTTATACTGCAAGGACTATGCAGCAGGACTGTAGACAGGAAAGCATCAAGAGAAGTTGTACCACTGGTACAAGCTGTCAGCTTGTTATACTTCAAGGACTATGCAGCAGGACTGTAGACAGGAAAGCATCAAGAGAAGTTGTACCCCTGGTACAAGCTGTCAGCTTGTTATACTGCAAGGACTATGCAGCAGGACTGTAGACAGGAAAGCATCAAGAGAAGTTGTACCACTGGTACAAGCTGTCAGCTTGTTATACTGCAAGGACTATGCAGCAGGACTGTAGACAGGAAAGCATCAAGAGAAGTTGTACCACTGGTACAAGCTGTCAGCTTGTTATACTTCAAGGACTATGCAGCAGGACTGTAGGCAGGAAAGCATCAAGAGAAGTTGTACCACTGGTACAAGCTGTCAACTTATTATACTGCAAGGACTATGCAGCAGGACTGTAGACAGGAAAGCATCAAGAGAAGGTGTACCACTGGTACAAGCTGTAAGCTTGTTATACTGCAAGGACTATGCAGCAGGACTGTAGGCAGGAAGCATCAAGAGAAGTTGTACCCCTGGTACAAGCTGCCAGCTTGTTATACTGCAAGGACCAACAGTAGGACTGTATGCAGGAAAGCATCAAGAGAAGTTGTACCCCTGGTACAAGTTGTCAGCTTGTTATACTGCAAGGACTATACAGTAGGACTGTAGGCAGGAAAGCATCAAGAGAAGTTGTACCACTGGTACAAGCTGTCAGCTTGTTATACTGCCAGGACTATACAGTAGGACTGTAGGCAGGAAAGCATCAAGAGAAGTTGTACCACTGGTACAAGCTGTCAACCTGTTATACTTCAAGTACTATGCAGCAGGACTGTAGGCAGGAAAGCATCAAGAGAAGTTGTACCACTGGTACAAGCTGTCAGCTTGTTATACTGCAAGGACTATGCAGCAGGACTGTAGGCAGGAAAGCATCAAGAGAAGTTGTACCACTGGTACAAGCTGTCAGCTTGTTATACTGCAAGGACTATGCAGCAGGACTGTAGACAGGAAAGCATCAAGAGAAGTTGTACCAATGGTACAAGCTGTCAGGTTGTTATACTGCAAGGACTATACAGCAGGACTTTAAGTTGACCAAGTGTATTGTTAAGTGCTGGGCAAGTATTGATCAGGGTTCAGTGGCGAGGAAGATGTTTCTTAACTGAAATTAGGCAAATGAGAATTTGGTATAAAGGATAGTATTAAGATGAACATGAATTTAAGGTGTGATAATGAAACGTACTGTCAACATAGTATATCTATACTCTTATTTTTCCATTGTAGTACTTAACAATACAGGCAAAAGTTGCCAGATTAAAGTTAAGGTAGCTTTGAGTTTGAAATAAGGAATGGCCTATGTTCTGATGCAGTGCTTGACCTAAGAAGGGAAATTATAGATTGTTGGCTAGTACATGTACATGTTTTCAGTTGCAAATTTTCCTCATTTTTCGTAGACAAAAGGTCAAAATTGCATTAAATATACATCCATCATTCTAATGCTATATCTTTCAGAATGTCCTCAGATACCCCTACTTTCATGTCCATAGAATTTGCCTAGCTATACCTACGGACATTCCTAGTCAGCATTGCCGTGGCTTACAGAAAAATGGAGTAGCGAAGATGCAGAAATTCTGCCTGTTCATTGCGCTGATGGCATTATACAGCAGGGTTCGTTATCATACCACGCCTACGGTGACACGGAACCTAGTTTATTTTAACTTCCCATCTGAAAGAACTGTGACCTTCATTTCCCAATGCCGAGTGCATGCCGAACATTTTTCAAATTTTGAGTCAGACCCGGTCGGGTTCCAACCCACGACCTCCCACTTAAGGAGCGAGCACTCAGAGCTACCGCAACGGGTTTAACACTAAATCATTATAAAATGTCTAACTCGAAAATAAAACGTCTACAGTGTTTTCAAGCGATTTCATTGTTGGTAATTATAATTCCATTTTGTCAAATAGTTGAGTAAATACTGACAATACATTCCTTTTTTCTTTACAAAAGCGATTTTTATTGAAATAAAGTAAGTTTATTTTGTCGTAATTATATATCAGTATTTACCTGGAAAATGTTTGTTTACGTTATTAATAAAACATCTGAAACAGTGAATAGCTGGACGTGTGTATATTTCTTATGAAATGCTTGGAAATGTCACAAAAGCTGTTTTGCTGGTTACCACTTTTGACTTTATTTTTTAATCAAATGTGTTATTTTTATTGTACTTAACATTCTTGATACACTTCATTTGGGTTCTGATAAAAAAGAATCCCGACTATGGCGAAAACAGTCACCAGAAATATATGAAAAAGATGATCAGTAATTAAAATTTAATATGTTTTATATACTGTACCTGATCATTTTTAGCTTTGGTCATGTGAGCTTACGTAATAGCACAGCATGTGTATGTGCGTGCGCGTGTGTGTCGTTAACACCTATTTTGACTTCTCCTCTGACACTACCAGACAGATTTCAATGAAACTTGGTCACAAGTATATATGGGCCGGTGCAATTCCGATATGTTTGTTGTGTTGCCATGGCTACCATAACTAGGTCAAGGTAACCTAAGGGGGCAAAAATCTTTTTTTCCAAACGCGACAATTGGAGAAAAAGTCTGATGCGATATTTGGCTTCTCTGGGGTCTTAAGCCTGTAGTTTGTTCATTTCTTGAAATTCCGACAAAAAGTAGGTTACACGCTTTTGCATTTAATTTTGAATTGAAAACGTAAAATAGCTTCAAATTGTTATAACATGACTATTTGATTATATAACGACATGGGGTTTTGACATATTCTTGTAATTACCTTCAAAATGTGGTCAAGGTCAATTGCGAAGGTGATGAACTAATTTTTTACCTCTAATCTTATCTATTATCAGTAATATTATCAACTTTTTGTATAGGCTGTATATTAGAATATTGTAGGTATTGATACAGCTGTCATTTTGATGTATAGAAAAGGGTCATGGGTTCAAAGGTCATTGTATCAATACCAACAACATTCTAATATACATGCCTTTACAAAAAGTTTACAATTTTCGAGATAATTTACCATTTTGGTACTGTTTAGCATCTGTGACCTTGACCTTTGAACCCATGACCTTTTTTATTCATCAAAATGATAGTTGTATTAATAGCTACAATATTCTAATATACATACCTTTACATAAAATGACCAAGATAATAAACCATTTCAGTATTATTTCGCATCTGTGACCTTGACCTTTAAACCCATGACCTTATCAAAGTGATGGTTACATCAATACCAACAACATTCTAATATACATTCCTTTACAAAAAGTTATAGTTTTTCAGATAATAAATAAAATTTAAAATAAAATAAAAAATTAGGTCATGACCTTCACAATTGACCTTGACCACAATTTGAAGGCAATTACAAGAATATGTCAAAACTGAAAACCCCATGTTATTATCTGATGAAATAGTATAGTTATAACAATGTGAAGCTATTTTCATTTTTTTTTCAAAATTAAACTTAAAAACACCTTGCCTTTTTTTGTAAAAATTTCATGAAATGAGCAAACATAAACAATAGGCTTAAGACCCTAGAGAAGCCAAATATCACATCAGATATTTTCTCCAATCGCCCGTTTGGGAGAAGATTATTAAAGATTTTTTGCACCTCTAAGTCACCTTGACCTAGTTGTGGTAACCATGGCAATGCTACAAACAAATATTTGAATTGCACTAGCCCATATATACTTGTGACCAAGGTTTATTGAAATAGTAGTTTCAGGGAAGTCGAAAATAGGTGTTAACGATGCACACGGGCAAACATACATGGATGCTTGCATATACACATGCTATGCCATAAGCTCACATGTGAGCTAAAACAGAAATGGTGTTTCCATTATGCAAGTATATTCCCTATACATCAATGTAGTCAGAAATAGTAAATGTATAAATTAAAGGTCAAACAGACAGGTCAGTAATGTTGGTTGCCTACATCTAAGCTTCCAAATACTAACTACCAATAGAATAATTATGAAAATTAACCAGAGATTCATAGTAATAAACATCTGCCTGTTATCAAATTACCACCAAAGACAGACATTGGTACAAACACCTTTCCATGAAACTGAAGGGTTTCATATACTGTCAAACTATGCCTTCAACATTGCAGAATTATGAGAGAACAAACAAAAAAGAAATTTTGATATCTTAACTTTTTTTAATCAGCAGTGAAAATATGTGTACATTTTAAAAGTAGCTTTGATAAAATATCTCAAGAAACATAATATTCATCATATCATTTATAAATAATTTAAATTCACAACTTGTTTTATTAACTCACCAGCCAAAAAGAGTCTACAATTATTAAAGGATGAACATAAGAACAGAAAAACCATCAATTGTGTTGGTGGGGTAGGTACACTTAAAAAGTTTATATCATGACAAACTTTCCTTAGGAAACTTGACAAATGTGGTGTTTACCAGTGTAGTACCCTAAATTACTTGTGAGTAACTATTCTTACATGGTTCCTATTTCCAGGTGCCCATGCATTCTAATGATTCTCAAGGGCTCCTATTTTGACCAGGTGCCCAGTCTAACAGGGTACCTGTTCTCACCAGGTGCCCATTCACATGGTTCTCAAGGGATCTTATTTTCATCAGGTGCCCATTCTAACAGAGAACCTGTTCACATCAAGTACTCATTCTCAGGATTCTCAAGGGTCCCTATTTTGTCCAGGTGCCCAGGTGGCCCCTTTTACAGGGTACATTTACATTCTCACTAGCTACCAACTAAATATTACTTCAGATAAAAGAGTTTGCTCCTCTCTTAAATATAAAATCATGATTACATGAAATAAGCCAGACAGTTAGCCTTTTTATATGGTGAGAATAGCCTCGAAGCACACAATGTATTTTTGGCATTAGTTTATGACCATAACCAGCCATCAGATTTTTATTGAGATATTATCAAATTCTATTAAATCAAACATTGGGTTTAAACTCGACTGATATAAAACGTACTTACTTAAATCTTAAACAAAGAATTGGATGTACAAATCCTTTATCTCTCTTAAAGATGAAATTCTAGGATTGCAAAGAAAACTTATATCACTTGATTTTATTATGGTGGTTGGGGGGGGGGGGGGTGTGTGTGGTTGATGGTGTTTGGCGGGTTGGGTGGTCTTTGATTAATGATTGTGATGACCTGCTTAAACATGAGAGTGATAGACAGTAACTATTAACTATCAACCATGTTACACGGATTGCATAAAAAGGATGGTATTTAGCCATTGAACTGTCTAGAAATGGTGTTTATAGTGCTATAACTTCCAATGCCATGCAAAGCCAACTGAATAATTACATTTAGTCTCAAACAGTGTTTAATACAATAACACATCGCAAATGCATATTTTCTGGTAAAATCCTCTGTGTAACCCCTATATGTCCATCATGGGCGGTCATGGCCGAGTGGTACTGTCACTGGCTTTCAAAGTCAAGGGTTGTGGGTTCGAACCTCACTCGGGACTTGGAAATTTTTTGAGATGATTTCCATTTTCTGCCCATACTAGAGCTGTAAAAAGCAAAATATTAGTACAGTCATTCATATGAGACTCAAAACTGAGGTCCTGTGTCTCAATGCACACAAAATACCTCTCTGTTAAGTTTGAAAAAGAGTAGGCCCTTGTGGCCGGTACAGATGGTGCTAACAACTAAAAGGAGTAGGCCGCCTGTGGCCGGTACAGAGGGTGCTAACCACTAAAAAGAGTAGGCCGCCTGTGGCCTGTACAGAGAGTGCTAACCACTAAAAAAGAGTAGGCCGCCTGTGGCCGGTACAGAGAGTGCTAACCACTAAAAAAGAGTAGGCCCTTGTGGCCGGTACAGAGGGTGATAACCACTAAAAAGAGTAGGCCGCCTGTGGCCTGTACAGAGGGTGATAACCACTAAAAAGAGTAGGACGCCTGTGGCCAGTACAGAGGGTGCTAACCACTAAAAAGAGTAGGCCGCCTGTGGCCTGTACAGAGGGTGCTAACCACTAAAAAAGAGTAGGCCACCTGTGACCTGTACAGAGGGTGCTCACCACTAAAAAGAGTAGGCCGCCTGTGGCCTGAACAGAGTGTGCTAACCACTAAAAAAGAGTAGCCACCTGTGACCGGTACAGAGGGTGATTACCACTAAAAAGAGTAGGCCACCTGTGACCGGTACAGAAGGTGCTAACCACTAAAAAAGAGTAGGCCACCTGTGGCCGGTACAGAGGGTGCTTACCACTAAAAAGAGTAGGCCGCCTGTGGCCGGTACAGAGGGTGCTTACCACTAAAAAGAGTAGGCCACCTGTGACCGGTACAGAGGGTGCTAACCACTAAAAAGAGTAGGCCACCTGTGGCCGGTACAGAGGGTGCTTACCACTAAAAAGAGTAGGCCACCTGTGACCAGTACATAGGGTGCTAACCACTAAAAAGGGATTGAAACAGACTGAGCAAAGTAAGAAAGTAAGAAATGCTAACCAGGTGTCATAAAACTATGTTATTTTGGTATAGTCTTGAATACTGTCTGTATTCAGTAAAACAGAAACTATACCTTTAATTCTCAATTATAAATGGGAAATGACATATTTTTTTCTATTAAAATCTTTCCAGATCATTTAAAAAGTCTTGTTTCACTTTTGTAGTTGCACAAAATTTTCTCAATATTTGCATAGAAATTCTTCTTCCACTGATGACAAAACTGTTAGCTCTAATCCCAAACTGAAATGTAAAAAAACATAAATAAATAAATAAGTAAATAAATTAATAAATAAATCAATAAATCAAATAAACAAGAGGTCCAACAGGGCCTGTATCACTCACTGTGTGCGCATTAGCCAAAATGGTGGACGTCTGCTTATTCTATATGAAATTTGATGATAAAAAGCTTCTTGGTTAATGAGAGGTCATTAATAGCATTTTCAATAGAAGGTCACTTGACCTTAAAAGGTTAAGGTAAAATCTATTCACAAACTTGTAAACTTCAACATGCTGATTCTTTATATGAAGTTTGATAATTATAGGCCTTTTGGTTCATGAGAAGACAACATTTTAGCATTTTTATGAATAACATCACTGTGAACATGAACAAAGGCCAAATCCATTCTCAACTTTTTAGTTCTCAACACACTGATTTTGTGTATGAAGTATAGAAAGGTTTGTTTTGTATGTGGTTCCCTTGGGTGGCCTTCATAGACGGATTTGTCTGTGGTTTCCTTAGAGTGACCTTCATAGACAGGTTTGTGTGTGGTTCCCTTGGATGGCCTTTATAGACAGGTTTGTCTGTGGTTCCCTTCGGTGGCCTTTATAGAAAGGTTTGCATGTGCTTGCCTTAGGTGGCCTTTATAGAAAGGTTTGCATGTGCTTGCCTTAGGTGGCCTTTATAGACAGGTTTGGTTGTGGTTCCCTGGGGTTGCCTTTATAGAAAGGTTTGTATGTGGTTCCCTTCGGTGGCCTTTATAGAAAGGTTTGCATGTGCTTGCCTTAGGTGGCCTTTATAGACAGGTTTGGTTGTGGTTCCCTTGGGTGGCCTTTATAGACAGGGTTGTGTGGTTTCCTTCGGTGGCCTTTATAGACAGGGTTGTGTGGTTTCCTTCGGTGGCCTTTATAGACAGGTTTGTTTTTGGTTCCCTTGGGATGGCCTTTATAGACAGGTTTATTTGTGGTTTCCTTCGGTGGCCTTTATAGACAGGTATTATTGTATATGGTTTTATTTACTGTAAAACATTAATTTTAAGCTTTTTTATGTGTTTATCTTACTCCTTGAATCCATCAGTGACCTCTTTGACCTTTGAAGGATTACAACAGACAGACGTCTTTATAGATGAAGTATCAAACAGGGGAGATATATACTTGGTGCCAACTCGCTCGAGATCAGATATGGTTACCATGGCAACTCTCTTCAAAAGTTCCCTATGAAAATATAATGTAATTATGTTACTATGTATCTGCCTTAATTTTTAAAAAAACCATAAAAACAGATAATGATACGGTACAGACCTGTCTAAAGTCTAACACATAGCATTTACAGACCCGTCCAAAGTCTAACACATAGCCTTTACAGACCCGTCTAAAGTCTAACACATAGCCTTTACAGACCCGTCCAAATTCTAACACATAGCCTTTACAGACCTGTCCAAAGTCTAACACATAGCCTTTACAGACCTGTCCAAAGTCTAACACATAGCCTTTACAGACCTGTCTAAAGTCTAACACATAGCCTTTACAGACCTGTCTAAAGTCTAACACATAGCCTTTACAGACCCTACCAAAGTCTAACACATAGCCTTTACAGACCTGTCTAAAGTCTAACACATAGCCTTTACAGACCTGTCCAAATTCTAACACATAGCCTTTACAGACCTGTCCAAAGTCTAACACATAGCCTTTACAGACCTGTCTAAAGTCTAACACATAGCCTTTACAGACCTGTCCAAAGTCTAACACATAGCCTTTACAGACCCTTCCAAAGTCTAACACATAGCCTTTACAGACCCGTCCAAAGTCTAACACATAGCCTTTACAGACCTGTCCAAATTCTAACACATAGCCTTTACAGACCTGTCCAAAGTCTAACACATAGCCTTTACAGACCTGTCCAAAGTCTAACACATAGCCTTTACAGACCTGTCCAAAGTCTAACACATAGCCTTTACAGACCTGTCCAAAGTCTAACACATAGCCTTTACAGACCTGTCCAAATCTAACACATAGCCTTTACAGACCTGTCTAAAGTCTAACACATAGCCTTTACAGACCTGTCTAAAGTCTAACACATAGCCTTTACAGACCTGTCCAAAGTCTAACACATAGCCTTTACAGACCTGTCTAAAGTCTAACACATAGCCTTTACAGACCTGTCCAAAGTCTAACACATAGCCTTTACAGACCTGTCTAAAGTTCTAACACATAGCCTTTACAGACCTGTCTAAAGTCTAACACATAGCCTTTACAGACCTGTCTAAAGTCTAACACATAGCCTTTACAGACCTGTCCAAATTCTAACACATAGCCTTTACAGACCTACCAAAGTCTAACACATAGCCTTTACAGACCTGTCCAAATTCTAACACATAGCCTTTACAGACCTGTCTAAAGTCTAACACATAGCCTTTACAGACCTGTCTAAAGTCTAACACATAGCCTTTACAGACCTGTCTAAAGTCTAACACATAGCCTTTACAGACCTGTCTAAAGTCTAACACATAGCCTTTACAGACCTGTCTAAATTCTAACACATAGCCTTTACAGACCTGTCTAAAGTCTAACACATAGCCTTTACAGACCTGTCCAAAGTCTAACACATAGCCTTTACAGACCCGTCCAAATTCTAACACAGCCTTTACAGACCTGTCCAAAGTCTAACACATAGCCTTTACAGACCTGTCCAAAGTCTAACACATAGCCTTTACAGACCCGTCCAAATTCTAACACATAACCTTTACAGACCTGTCCAAAGTCTAACACATAGCCTTTACAGACCTGTCCAAAGTCTAACACATAGCCTTTACAGACCCGTCCAAATTCTAACACATAGCCTTTACAGACCTGTCCAAAGTCTAACACATAGCCTTTACAGACCTGTCCAAAGTCTAACACATAGCCTTTACAGACCTGTCCAAAGTCTAACACATAGCCTTTACAGACCCGTCCAAATTAACACATAGCCTTTACAGACCTGTCCAAAGTCTAACACATAGCCTTTACAGACCTGTCCAAAGTCTAACACATAGCCTTTACAGACCTGTCCAAAGTCTAACACATAGCCTTTACAGACCTGTCCAAAGTCTAACACATAGCCTTTACAGACCCGTCCAAAGTCTAACACATAGCCTTTACAGACCCGTCCAAAGTCTAACACATAGCCTTTTAAAAGGATTGGAAGTTTGAGTGGTGGCCAAGACATGGATAGCAAGTGACCAAAAAACAGCTGCCAAAACAAGGTTGTGGGTTTGATCCCCAGCCGGGTCTGACCCAAGACTTGAAAGTGGGTAGTGACTGTTCTTTCGCCAAGCACTTTGCATTACCAAATGAAAGTCACGGTTCTTTCGGATGGGAACTTAAATTAACGAGGTCCTGTGTCAAGGTGGGCTTGGCAGGTTAAAGAATCCTGCTGTTTTATGCCATCAGCGCAACGCACAGGCAAAATTTCTGCACCTTCGCCTATAGCTGGCAACATCTCGATATAAGTGAAATATTCTTGACTGGGATGTTAAACACCATTACTCAACTCTAATGTCAAGATATAACTTACAAAGTGGCGAGATAAGCTGGCAATTTGATAGCGTAGGGTTGGGTCTGTACTGTATATAAAATGTTAACAAATGTTTACTTGTCATAAACTTCAGATATAAATGTTAACAAACGTGTACTTGTCATAAACTTCAGATACAAATGTTAACAAATGTGTCCTTGTCATAAACTTCAGATATAAATGTTAACAAATGTGTACTTGTCATAAACTTCAAATACAAATGTTAACAAATGTGTACTTGTCATAAACTTCAAATACAAATGTGTACTTGTCATAAACTTCAGATACAAATGTTAGCATAAGTGTACTTGTCATAAACTTCAGATACAAATGTTAACAAATGTGTACTTGTCATAAACTTCAGATAAAAATGTTAGCATATGTGTACTTGTCATAAACTTCAGATATAAATGTTAACAAATGTGTACTTGTCATAAACTTCAGATACAAATGTTAGCATATGTGTACTTGTCATAAACTTCAGATATAAATGTTAACAAATGCGTTCTTGTCATAAACTTCAGATACAAATGTTAGCAAATGTTTGAGATATTTCCTGATGTATGACTTACTTGTTATAATTTTGAGATATTCCCCTGAGGTATGACTTACTTGTTATAATTTTGAGATATTTCCCTGATGTATGACTTACTTGTTATAATTTTGAGATATTCCCCTGACAACTTAATTGTAATAATTTTGAGATTTTTCGGTTCCCCTGAAGTATGATTAATTGTTATAATTTTTAGATATTCCCCTGAAGTATGACTTAATTGTTATACTTTTGAGATATTCCGGCTCCCCTGAAGTATGACTTACTTGTTACAATTTTGAGATATTCCGTTCCCCTTTAGTACAACTTACTTGTTATGAAGTACGACTTACTTTTTATAATTTTTAGATATTCCGGTTCCCCTGAAGTACAACTTACTTGCTATAAAGTACGACTTACTTGTTATAATTTTGAGATATTCCGGTTCCCCTGAAGTATGACTTACTTGTTATAATTTTGAGATATTCCAGTTCCCCTGAAGTACGACTTACTTGTTATAATTTGAGATATTCCGGTTCCCTTGAAGTACAACTTACTTGTTATGAAGTACGACTTACTTGTTATAATTTGAGATATTCCGGTTCCCTTGAAGTACAACTTACTTGTTATGAAGTACGACTTACTTGTTATAATTTGAGATATTCCTGTTCCCCTGAAGTACCACTTACTTGTTATAATTTGAGATATTCCCCTAAAGTATGATTTACTTGTTATAATTTTGAGATATTCCCCTAAAGTATGACTTACTTGTTATAATTTTGAGATATTCCCCTGAAGTAAGATAACAACGATTGGTTAGCCACATCAGAAACTGTTTTTTTTCTTCAATAATCTCAAATACCAGACTGCTTCTAGCAGATTCTAACTCTACCTCTGAAAATGGTGTTTTTCCATTTACAAAATTCATCTGTAAAGAAAAAGATGTTACTGAATGCCAAAGACTTCTATGTAATATTGAATTTATTAACTAAGTGGTTATTGCCACGTACCATCTATAACAAATGTGTTATCACTATGTATTTTTATACCCGTATTTTATAGTATAGCTTTATAACTTTATGATTGGCTATAAATATAACAATTTAAGTGATAATTAAAGTATATTCAATAGAAACTTGTCATATTTGGGTCAGATAATAGATTATTTTGATAAAAAACGTAAATACGGTTTTAGATCTGCCATTTGGTTTTCTCCATACAGTCGAATCGTTTTTTTGCAGTTCCTCGCGATCAAAGATCGATTATCAATCATTTAGACAGCAACTTTTTTGAAAAATATTTTGTTTTAATTCAAATTGTCTATTTTATCCTATTCAATCGATGTACGAAGTTACATGTGTACAGTTATACAGGTATAAATAGAGTCTCCCAGGAGCCTGTATAGCTCACCTAGGTAGAGTTGTTGCAGAATGAAAATCAACAGATTGTCTAATGTTTAAATAAATGCTTGAAATTTATTACACAACATTTATTTCTATCACAAAATTTCAATATTATTTCCTTTTAAAACTAAACCATATTTCAAAATTTTGAGACAATACATACCAAGTATCATCGACTTTTCATGTATAATACCTGAGAAATTTTCCTTATCCAAAAACTGGTCAATGGACCATGAAATTAAGGTCAAGGACAAAAGCCATAAGGCAGTCTGACTGATGTACTATGGTGGCCACCTTGGATTACGTGCGAACATGTTGGACACAATATTTCAGGTAGACCACACAAGGACTATTGTCACAAAGTTTGGTTGCAATTGGCCAAGTGGTTTCACAGCAGTTGATTTTTAAATGCAGATGTTATTTTAAAATACCAAATGTAAAGACCCAATGACTATTGTGGCCGAGTTTGGTTCCAATTGACTCAGTAGTTTCAGAGAAAAATATGTTTGAACGTATTTTCCCTTGGGTCCAATGTTAAAATATGTTCTCCACTGACGGCCATCTTGGATTTTGTGTGGCCCTCAAAAACACCAATGTTGTAGGGGGCCACCCAAAGACTATTGTGGCCAAGTTTGGTTCCAATTGGCTTAGAGGTTTTAGAGAAAAAGATCTTTGAAATTGTTCCCATAGGGTCCAATGTTAACCTATGTTTCCCGTTGGCAGCTATCTTAGATTAGGTGCAGACTTTAAAAAAAAACCACCCAAAGGCTATTGTGGCCAAGTTTGGTTCCAATTGGCTCAGTAGTTTCAGAGAAAAATATCTTTGAACGTATTTTCCCATAAGGTCCAATGTTAAAATATGTTCTCCGCTGGCGGCCATCTTGGATTTGGTGTGGCCCTCAAAAACCACAATGTTGTAGGTTACCATCCAAAAACTATTGTGGCCAAGTTTGGTTCCCATTGGCTAAAGGGTTTTAGAGAAAAAGATCTTTGATGTTGTTCCCATAGGGTCCAATGTTAACCTATGTTCCCCGCTGGCGGCCATCTTGGATTATGGAGACTTAAAAAAACAACACCTGTTTCAGGAGGTACCATCTAAGGACTACAGTGACCAAGTTTGGTTCTAATTGGCTCAGTAGTTTCAGAGAAAAATATCTTTAACATATTTTCCCATAGGGTCCAATGTTAATCTATGGTCCCCGCTGGCAGCCATCTTGGATTAGGTGCAGACATGTCGGACATAATTTTTAAAGTAAACAACCCAAGGACTGTTGTGACAAAGTTTGGTTGCAAATGGCCCAGCGGTTTCTGACAAGTTAATCTTTAACGACAGACGGACGACGACGACGGACGCCAAGTGATGGCAAAAGCTCACATGGCCTTTTAGGCCAGGTGAGCTAAAAATGTGTGGTAATAACATCGGCCACTTGTTTAAAACAAGTTGGAATAAAACTTTATAGATTGAGCCTTCTGCAGGTTTAGAATCTCCCAAGGAATGATCCAGCGAATATTCGATATCCCCTGATTGGTAGACAAAGCTCTTTGTCTAAGCGTATTTGTGTCAATAGCAATGTAGATGTGCAATTTAAATGTTTGTCTAGTAATGGGTTTCAATTAGAGTAAAAAGGATTACCTATTTTAAAAAGGTCACAGAGGAAAGACATTCAAAAGCTCTTAAAAAAGCAGTGAGAGGGACTGTAGCCTCAAGGCCAAAGAGGTTCTTGCAGCAGAAGAGTAATTTAACTTACAACAATATCTTTAGCTTCTTTGTAGGCATTGACAATATGTGTGGACTTTGCTAACAAGAAATATAATAAGCCTGTCTCTATGTCCAGATACATACTGAAAAATAAACAATAACAAACTTATATAACAACAAAAACTCATTTAACAAATAAATACAGCTTCACACACACACACACAGGTAAACACAAACACTCACAATTGCATGCACACACAACTATAATGTGTTTAAAACACACACAAGTAAACAAAGTTTAACACACATACATATCTTAACACAAATGTTTTTTTTTTATTCTGAATGTATTTACATGTACTTTCATATCATTATGTATATAGAGGATATTTAACAGTGAAGTATAAAGATGAAATTTATTTTGTCGAGTGAAGGAGTGAGTGAGTCATGGTGTTTAATGTCCCAGTCAAGAATATTTCACTTATATCAAGACGTCGCCAGCTATAGGCGAAAGTGCAGAAATTTTGCCTGTGCGTTACGCTTATGGCATTATACAGCAGGGTTCTTTAGCGTGCCAAGCCCACCGTGACACAGGACCTTGTTTATTTTAAGTACCCATCCGAAAGAACTGCGACTTTCATTTCGTAATGCCAAGTGCTTGGCGAAAGAACAGTCACTACCCACTTTCAAGTCTTGGGTCAGACCCGGCCGGGTTCGAACCCACGACCTCCCACTTACGGAGCGAGCACTCTACCAACTGAGCTACCGCAGTGGTTGAAGGGAAAATAAATATTTTCACGAAATAGGCACATTTATATATTTATTTTCTCACTTCACTTGACAAAATAAAATTCCTATTCATACCTCATTGTTGAATGTTCTATTTATTCTATATCACTGTTTTAATAAACATAACTGCACCGAAGTTTAAATCATGACTCATTACTTTAAATCATTGAGGTCTATGTCTATCACATCTTCCAGCTATTCTTTAGTGAGCATTTCATCAAGAACTTATAATGCTAGTTATCAGTGTATTAGACATTTCGATGGCAGATTTTTAAAACAAATGCAGCGCCATGAATGTTAGTTATGTTTTTGTTTACCAGACAACAAGACAATACTGACGGATACACTGGCTGGTAGCTAGTGCTGTGAAAACAATGTTAAACAAGCACAGGATACCAGTTCTGAAAGGGACGTAACTCTAATCAATGGCACGTGAAGGAATTGGAGTGAAATACAATGTACATATATTTTCACCAATACGTTTTTATCAGTTATATATTTTCCATTATATCATTATTAATATAAAATAAAATGTAATATTATCATGATTATAGGGTTGTTGAACTGATATCATGAAATATCAGTTCAATAACCCTTTTATTATATAGCAAAATAAATTTTGTTTACTTCCGTCAAGTATTTCATGTAAAATACTATTTTGTTGTACAATACATAAATATTACGCTAGTTTTGTAAATGGATATAAGAACTAGTGCAATATGACAAAAAACACAGCAATGATGTCGACAACAATCGTATGACGTCATAAACGGCAGCGTCATGTGATAAAGCGTGCAAAATGAAAAAATTGATTCGGAAAACATCGGACTGGAACAAAGTTAGCATGCAAATATCGGTATATATTGCACGCTAACACCTCGGGATTTAACGTTTAATTTTTATGCGAAGCATATATTGCTATATAATACATGTGGATCTACCATCACAATTGATACTGTCCAACAAGTTTTATAAACTTTATAAATTATGGTAAATAATTTTTGGAAATTTTTTTCCAGACAAGGATTTCCATTCAAGACTAAATTGAGAGAATCATAACTCCATGAGATATTGGCAAATAAATTTGTATTAAAAATATGAAATTGCTTTGGAGATTTACTATAGACAAGAATTTCTATTGAAAACTTCAGAGCCATAAAAGCATAAAAACAGGGTAACACACTTGTGTTAATATTGTTGTATACATGTACACATCTCCCTTCACCGGACAAATTTTCAAGCAGAATTGGGATTTGAATCCACAACTTTGGACTTAGAATGCCAGTGAATGTACCACAAGGTCAGCCATGTCTTAATTCCATACCATAATGAGATACTGCTCACTTAGTATAACAACCCCCCCCCCCCCCACACACACACACACACACACTTTTAACTTCAACCAATGGCCAAAAATAAAATCAGTAAAAGCAGAATTCTGGCAGACTTGAAATCAGTACCCACAGCATGGAACCTCATACTGAACTCTCATACAAAATTTCAAGGAGTTAAGTAGTTGCTGTGACAACTGTTACAAAAGAATTGATTTGGACAGAGGTAAATGAGTATAACACCTCTCCTTTGTATAATTAAATAACCCTAGGCCGGCCATGTCTTAATATTATACCTATAATGATAAGATAAGCCAAGTCCTCTTATCTGTTTCCACAAAGGTCCCTCTAACTGAGTAAGGTACTGCGTAAATACCATAACAGACGGAAGATCTTCATGGTCAAACGATTTAATACTAGGTGTTGCTTGTATCAAATAAGCTGATTCGACAGATCCTACTCCAACCAAGTAACCTATACTTTGATTGGCTGAAAATTCAGACACAAATTCAAATGTGTTCTTCATAGTTTCCCTGAAACAAAAATATCTATATATTTGAAATGTTTAAGTAAAGTTTTGACATTTAGCAAGCTAACTACTATCTGTTTACTCTGAAAGTAAAGGAAAGTAAAGGAACAACTAATATTTCAAAGATTCGAATAGCACAGTTAAAAATCAATTAATCATTTACTTACATCAGCCGAGTCTTTGCTAAAAATTTAAATTTCAATCTAAAACACATTTTGGATGGGTGTTAACAATGGTAAAAATTTTGACAAAATGGCGGTGTCTTTCATGTGACATCATGATGACAGAAGAATTTATTATTTACGTAGGTTCGCAAGGAGTACAACATGTACAATGAAGGTAGTTCAAAGATCGGGTTAAATTTAAAAGTTTGAATTTACCTCTATTTTTCAAAGTTTGAAAATGCAGAAAGGTAGTTACTTTATTAAATCAATTTTGGTCATCCCAGTTACGCAAAAATCAATCCCTTCTTGAGCTGCACTAACCTACATAAATAGTCAACTCTTTTGTCATGACTATGTGACATAAAGAACCCCGCCATTTTGTAATTTTTTTTAACATTGTAAACACCCACCCAGGTTACATTTTGTCACATAAAATGATACATGAAGCAAAGATGTAGCCAAAACGGGAATTTTTAGTAATGACTTGACTCATGTAAGTAAAAAACTCATAGATTTGTACCCGTCATATTGAAATATATAAAATATTTTGCGATCTTGCTTTCTCCAAAATATGCTAAATAAATAGTAACAAACTTTCTTAAATAAGAATCTGCTTTACTGGGATTTTAACCTAAGTGATGAGAGGCACTTGAAAGCCAGTACAGTGAGAACCATTTGGCCACTTTGGCCCCCGATAGGTAAATCTCATATTTTTTAACTCATTGGAGAAGGCGCATTTACTAGAAGCCATTAGAGCATTTTAGTACAGTGTAAACGCTGTAACAGACAATTATTAGTAAAGTCAGGGCTTTGAATATTAACTCGCCCACTCTTCCTGATGAGTAGCATGTGTACTTAAGAGTAGTTCTGTCCTTGCCAAGTTGAATTTATTAGACAATTTAATCGTACATATTATGCCTTCTTATCACAAACATTATTTTGAACATTTGTATACACATGTGCAAACCTGTTATTTCAAAATGCAGACCATAATTCAACATTCTTACAATTCTTAATTAAATACATAAATTAATCAAATATAAACATCACAATATTATCTTTTATAATTGTGGTGACTGTGCCAAGTTAAATTGCTTAGTGCAGAATGTTTTTATCAAACTAGACATTGTGACAAGTGACATTAAAAGTTCTATAAGTGGTTGGTTGGTTGGTTGGTTGGTTGAATGTTGCTTAATGTCGCATCAGCAATTTTTCAGCTATTTCCGACGAGAACTATTTTATTAATCTCTATGGATTAATCTATTAACAATTTTTTGTGTGCATGTGAAGTGCGAGTGTGTTTTATGGTCTGCCTTGTACTAGCATGCACTCAGGGTGACTTTAACGTGCTAGCTCACAGAGTCAGTACACAGCAAACATGGGTACCACTCCCCAAGTCCATTATACTGATACCAGGTGAATCAGTAAATGCCAACCACAAGGAAAATTCACTTTCCCACATTTGGTCTGAGCGGGACTAGAACTCACAGCGGTGAGAGACCCTGGATTTGAAGACTGACATCTCATCCATTATGCCACCACGGCCTCGATTTCTATAAGAGGCCCAACAGTCATTCAACCAGAACCATTACGCCACCACGGCCTCGACTTCTATAAGAGGCCTGACAGTCATTCAACCAGAACCATTACTGTAAGTTAATGAACACCATTTTCACTAAGAATTTATCTCACACACATGTACACATACAAATTTAAATTTCTGAGTTCAAAATAAGCAGGCTTATTATAGAATTTTTTTTAATAAAAAAAATATAAATATATTGTTCAAGACTTATAAAAAGTTATCTAAAAACCAAGATCACAATGTTTGGTCCAAAATCAGAAGATTTAACTTTAACATCATGTATACCTTGTCTGTTGATCTGACTTATCATCTGATACAAACTGTAACCATGGCAACTGAGGTGATATAACCTCTGATGTCAAACTTGTCACATTTGCTGATATGTGGATCCTAAGATTTGATGAATTCACTAACATCTGACGAATTTTCACCATCTTACTCACAACCTGAAATTAATAATAATGTTTTCCAGTAAGTACTGTAGAATAGTTAAAGAAGTTTTGTGGTTTTGTCATTTAAAACATTGTCCTTGGGAGAATTTGTTTTGTAAAATAATCCTTTTCAGGATCTTTACTGGTGTGAAGTACAAACTCATGAAAATAGGTAAAAACAATAAATCTTTGAGCTACTGTTCACCTAGTATAAGTTCTCTTTTAACTTCAACCATTAATCATAAATACCATTTCAGTGAAAAGTGTCAATACAACACATATGCCCCGCTTCAAAGCAAACCTTTTACTATAGACAATGTGTGTACATTATTCTTGTATAAGTTCTCTTTTAACTTCAACCATTAATCATAAATACCATTTCAGTGAAAAGTGTCAATACGACACATATGCCCCACCTCAAAGCAAAGCTTTTACTATAGACAATGTGTGTACATTATTCTTGTATAAGTTCTCTTTTAACTTCAACCGTTAATCATAAATACCATTTCAGTGAAAAGTGTCAATACGACACATATGCCCCGCTTCAAAGCAAAGCTTTTACTATAGACAATGTGTGTACATTATTCTTGTATAAGTTCTCTTTTAACTTCAACCGTTAATCATAAATACCATTTCAGTGAAAAGTGTCAATACAACACATATGCCCCGCTTCAAAGCAAAGCTTTTACTATAGACAATGTGTGTACATTATTCTTGTATAAGTTCTCTTTTAACTTCAACCATTAATCATAAATACCATTTCAGTGAAAAGTGTCAATACGACACATATGCCCCGCTTCAAAGCAAAGCTTTTACTATAGACAATGTGTGTACATTATTCTTGTATAAGTTCTCTTTTAACTTCAACCGTTAATCATAAATACCATTTCAGTGAAAAGTGTCAATACAACACATATGCCCCGCTTCAAAGCAAAGCTTTTACTATAGACAATGTGTGTACATTATTCTTGTATAAGTTCTCTTTTAACTTCAACCATTGATCGTAAATACCATTTCAGTGAAAAGTGTCAATACGACACATATGCCCCGCTTCAAAGCAAAGGTTTTACTATAGACAATGTGTGTACATTATTCTTAACTCAATCAAACTACAAAAAGTCCATTAATCCAACACAACAATCCCTATACTGGCGAGCTGAAAAAATTGTGTCAAATGGTGGTAGTTATGATTAAAAACAAACTTTCCCTACATGTTTTTAACCTTTATACAGTCAAACCTATCTATAAGTATAAAGGTCACCAAAGGTAACAAGTAAAAGT
Source organism: Anadara kagoshimensis (assembly GCA_021292105.1). Lineage (NCBI taxonomy): Eukaryota > Metazoa > Mollusca > Bivalvia > Arcoida > Arcidae > Anadara > Anadara kagoshimensis. Next base: position 48,832,751 of record CM037859.1, on the reverse strand, counting down.
GGCCTTCATGGGCAGGTGGCCCTTATATATAGGTTCAAATAACATGAATAAAGAATGATGGCAATAAAATTTTACTGGGCTTTATCATCAATTAAAGAAGGTGGCCCTTATATATACAGTGAAGGTTCAAATAACATGAATAAAGAACGATGGCAATAAAATTTTACTGGGTTTTATCATCAATTAAAGAAGGTGGCCCTTTTATAGACGTGCTTTTAAGTCAGGTTTGACGGTGCATGAAGAGTTGACATACCTCATCTGGTTTTTCTTCTAGCTGTATCTGTAAATCTCTTAAGAACTTCTCCTGTCTAAACATACTGCACACTGTATAATTACAATCTGTAATCAAAGGTAACATAAATCATCATGTCAGTGATTAACCTTGCCTAGAATTACTACTGAATAAAGCAGTGATTTTGAAAACTACCTTCTGCCTTTTAAATTGGAATTTGAAGTTCTGAAATATGGTGAACTACATAATGGCATGGCTTAGGATCCTCACTGCAAAGATGTTATATTGTGAAAATATCTGGTATGAAACTGTTGTTTTGGGAATTTAAGTGATTAAATTTGGAAAATTTAGTCATTTTTCTCCAAGGGAAATTACCTTTATTTGGTAGTAGATTTAGGGAAACAAAATCTCTGTAAAAATAGTTTCCCCTGGAGAAAAATGACTAAACATTTCCCTAATTGACAACCAAATATCCACCAAACAAGTGATACACACGGAAACAGTTAACACAAATTGAATGTAGTTGTATAATACGAGTATTTTCCTACTGACCTACAAAAATTTCAAATATTGTCACAATAAAACATTTTTGCAAAAAGGATCCGCAGCTAATGCAAGCATGTCAGGATGTAGTTTGCTATTTATTTAGAACTTTTTAATTTTCACCTAGTGCAAATTTTCCCATTCTAAAATAAAGAAGAAGATAGTTTTGAATAAATGTAACAAAATCACTACATAAAGGTAAATTCAAACCAACAAACAACAGACTGCTGTATTTATCATTCAGTATAGCCTGTCTTTATATGCAGACACATTTTTGACTGAAGATTACATTTGGATAAGCTATGTATTACGTTGATAATACACTAAATTTTACAAACAATATGAATCAGAAGTTCAAAATTCCCCAGGTCTGAGGCCCGGGGCCTTTTCATTTTACATTGGTACTTTTTATATCTAAAGTAATGTCCCTGCCATTTTACCAGGACAATTCTATCTTTTCTGTATGATAATCTTGCCCAAGCACAATGACCTTTCAATGATGATATTGGACTTTCTAAACTTTACGTGGGACCTACCAAAAAATAAAGCCAAACTTTCTAAACATTCCATTACAAAACACAATTTTGAACCCCTGATCAATGAGAGAGATATCTGGGAAAAATTATTGTAATTCTGTTTAGACAGGTTAATGATCTAATTAGAGTTTGGTTATGGTTTAATAAGGCTTGTGTGTTTTCACAGGTCTACCATTTTTCAGTAAGGACAGATGATATACTATGGCAGGCAAATTAAAATACATGTAAATTCTCCTTGGTTTTGATATCAAATTTAAACTACAACTGTCTCTCAACAGGCAATCTTGAGACTATCGGCTCCAGAGATAATGTTCTGTCAGGGAAACTATCCTCCATTTTTACCTCAACCAAGGGCACTACACTACTGGCAATTGTATGGTTGTAATTTTAAATTCTAAATCGTACAACTAACACCAAAGTGATAAGTTTTAACTGGCAATTGTATGGTTGTAATTTTAAATTCTAAATCGTACAACTAACACCAAAGTGATAAGTTTTAACTGGCAATTGTATGGTTGTAATTTTAAATTCTAAATCGTACAACTAACACCAAAGTGATAAGTTTTAACTGGCAATTGTATGGTTGTAATTTTAAATTCAAAATCGTACAACTAACACCAAAGTGATAGGTTTTAACTGGCAATTGTATGATTGTAATTTTAAATTCTAAATCGTACAGCTAACACCAAAGTGATAGGTTTTAACTGGCAATTGTATGGTTGTAATTTTAAATTCTAAATCGTACAACTAACACCAAAGTGATAGGTTTTAACTGGCAATTGTATGGTTGTAATTTTAAATTCAAAATTGTACAACTAACACCAAAGTGATAGGTTTTAACTGGCAATTGAATGGTTGTAATTTTAAATTCTAAATCGTACAACTAACACCAAAGTGATAAGTTTTAACTGGCAATTGAATGGTTGTAATTTTAAATTCTAAATCGTACAACTAACACCAAAGTGATAAGTTTTAACTGGCAATTGTATGGTTGTAATTTTAAATTCAAAATCGTACAACTAACACCAAAGTGATAGGTTTTAACTGGCAATTGAATGGTTGTAATTTTAAATTCAAAATCGTACAACTAACACCAAAGTGATAAGTTTTAACTGGCAATTGTATGATTGTAATTTTAAATTCAAAATTGTACAACTAACACCAAAGTGATAAGTTTTAACTGGCAATTGTATGGTTGTAATTTTAAATTCAAAATCGTACAACTAACACCAAAGTGATAGGTTTTAACTGGCAATTGAATGGTTGTAATTTTAAATTCAAAATCGTACAACTAACGCCAAAGTGATAAGTTTTAACTGGCAATTGTATGGTTGTAATTTTAAATTCAAAATCGTACAACTAACACCAAAGTGATAGGTTTTAACTGGCAATTGTATGGTTGTAATTTTAAATTCAAAATTGTACAACTAACACCAAAGTGATAGGTTTTAACTGGCAATTGAATGGTTGTAATTTTAAATTCTAAATCGTACAACTAACACCAAAGTGATAAGTTTTAACTGGCAATTGAATGGTTGTAATTTTAAATTCTAAATCGTACAACTAACACCAAAGTGATAAGTTTTAACTGGCAATTGTATGGTTGTAATTTTAAATTCAAAATTGTACAACTAACACCAAAGTGATAGGTTTTAACTGGCAATTGTATGATTGTAATTTTAAATTCAAAATCGTACAACTAACACCAAAGTGATAGGTTTTAACTGGCAATTGAATGGTTGTAATTTTAAATTCAAAATCGTACAACTAACACCTAAATAGTAATGGTTACAGGGCAGGTCTGTTTTGGCCCCTTAAACAGAACAAGAGGCCCAATAGGGCCTGTGATGCTCAACTGGCAGCTAATTTACATTTTTGATAAATAACATGCAAATCTTATGAAATGGCATTCCCCCTCCTTTTTACAATTGCAACTGGAACCAAAGTGGTTGGAAACCAAATCTGCATTGGTTTTTCATGTTATTGCTATGTATAGGAACAGAAGCCACCTTAAGAGGTTGGCTGATATGCCAGACACAACTTTTGGATTACTGTTACTGAAGGACTTTTCATGCTGTATTGGGCTAGAATTGGCCAATTCAGGAGAAAATTTTTAATGATTTGATTGAAACAAACATCTTATTTGTACACTGCCTAAAAATTGGGTCAACATTTTTTTTTCAGGAAAGGCAAAACATTAGGTCATAACCTTCACAATTGACCTTAACCTCATTTTGAAGGTAATTACAAGAATATTTTAAAACTGAAAACCCCATGTCATTATCTGACCAAATAGTGAAGATATAACAATTTCAGCAATTTTCTGCATCCGTGACCTTGACCTTTGAACCCATAACCTTTTTCTATACATAAAAATAGTAGTTGAATTAATATCTACAACATTCTAATATATATGCCTATAGAAAATGTTATTAGTTTTCAAGATAATTAAGCATTTCAGTATTATTTCGTATCTGTGACCTTGACCTTTGAACCCCTGACCTTAATCTATATATCGCAATGATCGTTACATCAATACCAACAATATTCTAATATACATGCCTATACAAAAAAATTACAGTTTTTGTGTTAATTAATGTTTTGATTTTGTTTTGCATCTGTGACCTTGACCTTTGAACCCATGACCTTTTTCTATACATCAAAATGATTGTTGTATTAATACCTACAACATTCTATTATATATGCCTATACAAAAAGTTTATAGTTTTCAAGATAATAAACCGTTTTAGTATTATTTCGCGTCTGTGACCTTGACCTTTGAACCCATGACCTTAATCTATACATCAAAATGACCGTTGCATCAATACCAACAATATTCCAATATAAATGTCTATACAAAAAGTTTATAGTTTTTGAGATAATAAATAAAATCAGAAAGTCAAAAAATTAGGTCATGACCTTCACAATTGACCTTGACCCCATTTTGAAGGTAATTACAAGAATATATCAAAACTGAAAACCCCATGTCATTATCTGATCTAGTAGTCAAGTTATAATAATTTAAAACAATTAAAAGCTATTTTAAGATTTTTGCAAAATTAAACGCAAAAACGCATAACCTATTTTTTGTCAGAATTCCACGAAATGTACAAACTTAGAGGTTAAGACCATCTAGAAGCCAAATATCAAATCAGATTTTGCCTCCAATGACTGGTTCTGGAGAAGAAGATTTTTTTTAGGTTTTTTCTATTTTTAGTAAAGGCAGCCATCTTGGATATCTAATCGCCATGATTTGTATAATCTACAGTCAGACTCTAGCAAGGACCTTGCACAGCAAATTAGGTTTCAAAAGGCCTGGTAGTTTCAGAGTTTTTGCTGTTAACGGACGCACGGACGCACACACACACGCATCATGCCAATAGCTTATCTGGCTAAAGCCAGTTGAGCTAAAAAAGAGTAGCTCTTTACTTTATCATCACGAGAATTAAAACTTCAGATAATACATCAGCGTTAATCAATTAAGTCTGTGGAATTTGCATGAAATTTACACCTTTTAGAGAAATTTTTTTTGAGCAAGGTATTCAGGCTATCAAAGATCGAGCCATGTAGGTTTATTTATAAATCATATAATAGGAATTTGGTAGGACTGGCAGATAACTTTGAGTTATCCAGGGTATTAGAGGTATCGACGTTTGAGCAATCAAAATTTTTATGTTTGTAGTGAGGAAAGGAAACAACTCACACAGCAGTTGGATCACCAAAATATAATTCTATTTCAGTTGTCACTTGAAAATTACACCAACATGAAATGTCTGATTTTGGATAGTGTGAAATTTACACCCCACCAATATAATCCCCTTTACAGTATTTTTACCTTTAGTAAAGAGAAGTTCTCTCATCAATGTCCGTGTAACCATCATTCCTTTCCTCTTTAATGAAGCCACATCATTAGCCTTCCTCTGTGCTACAATTTTCAGTCTTTCTGCAGTAAACTTTGTATTATACAACAGATCTTTCAACCATTCAACTCCTTTTTCATACTTTTCTTGTTCTACCTTAAAATTGTAAAATTACATAAGAAACAAAATTACTGATATTAAAACACAGAAGTCCCTCTACTAAAGAAGTGCTTATCAGAACCACACTGCTGAATTTATTTTCTCCCATACTTCACCGAGTTATTCCGTTGGTTGCTAGGTGTAAGATATCTCTGTCTTACACCCCACTGTGTAAGACAAGCTACACACGCTGTTTGGCTCGTCGTGACGTCATAACCCCAACTTCACAAACACTCACACACTTTTTATTGATAATGTCAGAATCATTTTACGTGAGAACGTCAACAAAAATTGATTACGTCATTTTCAGTAGGCAAGGATGGTGACATGAAAACTGAACATTTGTTGCAATTTTTTGTTTACAAATCATATTTTATGTTGCAAATATGTGAGAAAAAGAATCCTACACCAGTAACAGGGTAAGACAGAGATATCTCACTACAGCTCATTCTGGACAGGAAAATATTCATCCTCCTTTGAGATATCTCTGTCTTACCCTGTAACTGGTGTAAGATTCTATCAATCCTGTGTTTTAACAGTGTAAGATTTTTCTGTCCTATCCTTGGGTGAAGACAAAATACACATGCTATGACATCACAATATCACTTTGATTGTGAAGTCATACAATTTAGAATGTGAAGTTATTGGAACAAATGCAAACGATGTACTTTGTTCATAATTTTTGGATACTTGTTACCATAAAACCCTAACAAAACAAGAAAATATTTGATATAGGAAAAAAAACCTTGGTCAGTAAAATAAAAAATCTCATTCCTCAGTTTTCTAGATCTGCATTGCAAAGCAGAAATAGATTCTATTATTCTTCCATAGCTACTTATGTTATTTGAAGTTGACATTATGGAAAATTTACATTTCAAACATGACTTTAAGTGACATTATATAAATATTACATTTCTGATAGAATGACAGTCCATATTGTCACCCCGAGAAAGGAGGTTGTGCACTATAGGCCATTTTTGGTCCCATACCAGAATATAATGATTTTTCTGTAGAATTTAGTCCAAGATTTAGCCTTTGTAAAAACATAAGAAATTAAGTGTTCTGATGTACTGTTGCTTAGCAACGGTGCATGGCAACTGACCCTTAGTAAATCTTAAATATGGACATTTCGCATTATGGTTTTAACATATTGTTGCAGATTTCATCCCATTCTAATTTTTTTTGTGTAAATATTCTTTCTACATTATTACATTCATCAATAAAAGTAAATATTAAGTTGGAGAACTATAACATTATTTGTCACCATGGCAACAAAATGTCCATAGTAACGGATGGTTAAATATACATATATAGATATAAAAATGGGTGCATTTGTGCCCTTAGCAACTGATAGTTTACATAATGTATAAAAACATAAAATAAAACATTATTTGTTACCATGGCAACTAATTGTCCATAGCAATGGATTGCTAAATATACGCATGTACATATGGAGTGGATGTAATTGTTCCCATAGGAATGGATCATTGAAACTAGAAATTGCATTTGAGCAAGGGTCAATCGCGGGGTAAGTCACCCCAATGGTGGCAACCTTGTACATTAGAAAAGAACTGATTTTGTTAGCAGTAGCAATGATAGGTGTATTTGAATGAAGATAAAGGTGTAATAACTTCTGGAAATTGTTATTTTTTTTATATAATTATGATGTTTCCATATGCACATTCATTACAAGACAGACATGTTGTTTTACTATCTAAGGTACTGCAACTTTCAGAAAAATTTCACTAGGCCATGAAAAAGTAGGCCACAATGACCTTCTTTGTGTTGAAATACATCTGAAGTTGTACTTACAACCACGTTTCATCAAAATTGTCATATTAAACTTCATATTATCAAAGAAAATCACTGGACTTAAAACTAGGTCACAATGATCTTTTCTGTGTTGCAACATGTAGAGCATATAAAGTCATAGATATGAACCAAGTTTGATCAAAATCAGTAATCTCATCACATTCTATCAAATGGTTTTTGAGAAATCCTGTTTCCGAAAGTTCATTCAATTACTCTTCAAATATCAGAGAAAATCACTGGACCATAAAACAAGGTCACAATAACCGACTTTTAGCGCAACATGTAGAGCATCTAAGATTGTACCAAGAAACTAATTTTCATCAAAATTGGTCAATTCTTTTCTAGAGTGCAAAATCAGTACAGTGGGATGTCGTTAATATCTCCCTTTCTATTTCAACCAATGAGATGTGACCCCCAAAAGACACAACTACAATGCCCCATCAGGTATCTGTCGCAAATGCCTAAATATCACCTGAATACGGATCAGTGCATCTCATGCAAATGGAACTTGGGATGGTATTTAATGCAAGAATGTTCATAGGCTTCCTTCCTGAAATGCATTGTTTTTCTCTGACCAGTAATTTATGGTACATGGTATGTCTTAACCAATCAACATGAGTTTAATAGTTCGTCAGTGTTAAACATCCCATATGCATGTACATGTTCATGGCTATGTATATAGAGTAGTCTTACTAATTTTGGCAAGGTGGGTCTCACTTCCACTTTAACTGAAAAGTAGCACCATCAAGATCTCCAAGTTAGAATATCATGTGTGTAAATGTTAGTGGTGCTAGTCCTTTGATCATTGACTTAACCGTCAAATGTAAATTATGTAGGAAGGATCTTTTTTCATAAGACAACGTCATTTTGGGAACACACTGAAAAGATGGACAGACATAAATGTTTATAAGAGCCTAAGGAGGCGATGGGGATAAAACTTTTGGCAAACAAAAAGACAGACATACATAAGTTTCATTTCACTTATATCGAGATGTCGCCAGGTATAGGCGAAGGTGTAGAAATTTTGCCTGTGCGTTGCGCTGATGGCATTATACAGCAGGGTTTTTTATCATGCCAAGCCCATCGTGACACAGGACCTCGTTTATTTTAAGTTTCCATCCGAAAGAACCGTGACTTTCATTTCGTAATGCCGAGTGCTTGGCGAAAGAACAGTCACTACCCACTTTCAAGTCTTGGGTCAGACCCTGCCGGGGATCGAACCCACGACCTCCCACTTACGGTATCCGTGAAATAAAATGAAAAAAAAAAAGTAATATAATTATATGCACATCACTGAAATCGCGAATATGTAGCTTAAATTGTGTATCAATGTTGTTGAACGATCTACGTAGCCGGTGTGGCCAGATGTTGTTCTTGACGACATCGTCGATTTCTAAAATGTGTAGCATCCCGCTCTACAGCATGAACGGTTACCGGCGTTGTTTTTAAACAGTTATTTATAAATGCATTAAATTTTATCGACTCAGTTTTGTTAAAATATACATGTATGTAATCAATAAAAAAACACAAATACATTTTATTATTATTTTTTTTTGCTTATTTATCAAAATCATAACAGAAAGAAAATATATTAGTCACATTGTGCTATACAATTTACCTTACCCCCATACTTCCCGACTTTAGTGGACAATTTTATTGAAGATTTTTCAAATTGAACTATGAGCGCAGTCGTGCTCCACAAAAACATTTTAACACTTGGTTCTTTTATTCAACATTAGTTTATAGTTTAAATATCTTTTTGGAGCATGACTGCGCTCATAGTTTAATTTGAAGAAATGTACCAGAAAAACGTCAATATTTCGAAAAATTGGACAAACACCCAGTACTTTAGTGATACATGACGACATTTTAAAATATTTTTTTGTGTAAAACTTTTATGGATTTATTTCATTTGTATAATTAACAATGTGTTCGGTAACATATCAAAGATATTTCCCCCTTCAAAAAATTATTAAAATTGTGGTGCCGGGAAAGGCCCATAGTGCACAACCTCCTTTGATTGTAAACCGAGGTGAAGCCTAGCTGGGGTCTTACAAAGATTTGAAATAGGTAAGAGACTGTTCTTTGTCAAGCACTCTGCATTTAGAAAGGAAAGTCAAAGGGTCCTTTGAAGACCTTAAGACCAATGCCCTGTGTCATGGCAGGGGTGGCATGTGAAAGAACCCTCTCTGCACCTTACCCTAAGGCAGAAATTAAAATGATAGTGCTACATGGTAACATTTGCTGTGGCCTGTTTTACTTTTACCTTAAGTCTTTTTACTGCTTACCGTATATTTCCATAGATACGTCACAACTTTTTCACTAAATTTTAATATTTTAAAATGAAATGCGACTTAAATAGCCAACATTAAAATATTTTGATAATCTGTCTCAAATTTTCAAGGCATTTTAGAAGATCGATAAACCGGAAGTTACGGTAAATTTCTAGTTGAAAGTAAATTTTGCTCTTTATTGTATTTTTGTTATTATTATTATATGTGCTATTATTTTTTATTATTAAATTTGAACGATAAAGTCTTTAAAATAAAGAAATAATTAATTAATTAAGGTAAGTATGAGTCTCGTTTTCAAGTTGTCACATGTAACAGAATAGCCGTCGGCAAAGAAGTAAATACCTGGTCACCTGTAATTAACTTTAAATAATCAAGTCCTCCCGGTAACACCTCGCATGTGTCTTGTTTGTTTAATGATTGAAGCCATTCCCAATAACTTATCCATTGATATAATCGTCCATGTTTACCGGTACCTATGTTTATATTGAAGAAAAAAGCGCTGCCATTACAAACACTAATTATATATTCCTGTCAGAGGTCATATGGCACTTTCGTATCTGTCGGTTTTGAGTAAAAAGTGTCAGGATTGGACAATCGCTGATCGGGATATTAATAAGATTTATTAAAATTTAATTGCAATTCCAACGACATGTTTAGATTTTAAACGCAACAAAAAATGAATGCAAATTATTCTTTCACAAAAGTTCAAACAACCGGAGGTCATCCTACTTATTGACCAATACTCTCGAATGCAAAACCACATGTCATTCTGAACAATATAAAATGGCGATATTTACCCCCCGGTAAGCAATAGATCGTTAACTTTAACATAATATCGACAGTCCAGTATTATAACATGAGTCTAATAACACTATAAGCGACCCCCTTGTTTAAACAAATCATGCAATACATATCGCAACCTCTGCACATGATCAAACTTTGACTTCCTTTGTCTTTGACAACAACATGTGAATTAACCGATCTCATGATCGGGAGCCAAAAAGTACATGTTTTATTCAAGCAATCTACATCGTTTGTATCCATACATGTAAAAAATAATATCTACATACATGTTTAATTTACACAAGCTATTCAAACAATATTTAAGAAGAAAAATAATAAATAACACTGGTAAAAGCATTTGTTTCTTTATTCATGGAATTGAAAATCAATGGCTCTTGTTGAGCAAATCTCAAATTTTCTCTTGCAAATTTTGGGCTGCGACGTATGTAGACAACCTTTAGAAAATACTGGGCTTGCTGGCCTGGGGTGGGGATGAGACATATCTACTGGGGCGACATATATACAGAGATATATGGTACCTTAAGTCTGTTTTACTGCTTATCTTAAGTCTGTTTTACTGCTTAACTTAAGTCTGTTTTACTGCTTATCTTAAGTCTGTTTTACTGCTTATCTTAAGTCTGTTTTACTGCTTATCTTAAGTCTGTTTTACTGCTTACCTTAAGTCTGTTTTACTGCTTATCTTAAGTCTGTTCTACTGCTTACCTTAAGTCTGTTTTACTGCTTATCTTAAGTCTGTTTTACTGCTTATCTTAAGTCTGTTTTACTGCTTATCTTAAGTCTGTTTTACTGCTTATCTTAAGTCTGTTTTACTGCTTACCTTAAGTCTGTTTTACTGCTTATCTTAAGTCTGTTTTACTGCTTACCTTAAGTCTGTTTTACTGCTTACCTTAAGTCTGTTTTACTGCTTACCTTAAGTCTGTTTTACTGCTTATCTTAAGTCTGTTTTACTGCTTACCTTAAGTCTGTTTTACTGCTTATCTTAAGTCTGTTTTACTGCTTATCTTAAGTCTGTTTTACTGCTTACCTTAAGTCTGTTTTACTGCTTACCTTAAGTCTGGTTTACTGCTTACCTTAAGTTCAATGTGGATCAGCTGTGGAAATTTTCCACAACTAAATGGCTTTCCTTTAACACCTAGACCACCACTAGCATTTAATGTGTCTGACTGTAACTGTTTGATAACATCTTCATGAGAAATCATCTCTAAAATAATGACAAAATTCATTCATGAACCTTAATAATACAGCAAAACTTTGTTATAATACCCCTAGATAACATTACTACCTCACTTTAACTTATTGACACAGTACAACATTCTTGATAATGCCCTTTCATAACTTTAACATCACAGTATTTTAGTCTCAAAATCCATTACCTTTATATTTTTTTATGAGTATCCCTAAAGGGGGTTTGCCCTTGTAACACATAATTCTCAATCCTTTATCTTTGTGTGGGATATTTTGAAAAATGTTTACTGAATAACATAGTTTTACAGGTAAATGTAAACTTATTTGATTCTATATCCAATGGAAATATAAGACCTGCAATAGTATCACATGGTACACATCATCAAAATTGTCTTAGATAACATCACTCAGACATGTTGAGGGTCCTTCAGAAGAGACTTTAAAAACTGATGCAAAGTAGTCATTAAAGAATCCTCCCTGCACACTGCCCTTAGCACACTGCAAAGGTAAAATTTCTGCCACTTCACATATAACTGGTGGTGTCTTGATATAAGTGAAATATTCTTGACTTGGATGAAAAACCCCATTCATTCATACTTTCTTCTGTAAATAAATTGCATTCATTTTTATAGTATTAAACAATTTTAAAAAGTGATTTTTTTAATGTTTTCATTTGTCAGTTTTGAAGATCTTTGTGGGTATACTCAAATCTAAAACTTTATAATTGAAAAACTGACTATATACAATTATTTAAGTGAAATAATTTTGATCTTAAACGGAACATAAAACATAATTCTGAGCAATCTCAAAAAAACTTCACTGTAACCATGGTAACATTAATTTTATTCTTTCATATTTGTACAAACCTCCATTTTTAATCAGGGGACTTTCAAACAACACTTCACAGAACAAAACCAGGTAGTTCTTCAACTCTGGTGGTAAAGCAGTAGAGTCAAGTAATGCATTTATCTGTATAGATACAAAATTGAAGGAATTAATTATAAAATAAACATTAATTAGTGATCAAGAGATCATCTGGAAGGATCAGTAAGGGGCGTACAGGCATCTTTGACTTGTGATTATCAATTATATTTTTTACAGCCAGCTTACACTGTATATCGAGACATATTTGACTTGCCATGTGTGTTTTTTAAGTATGTTTGAAATCCTGAATTAGAACAAGTTCTATTTCAACTGACAAGTTATATGTGTCATTAATATGATACATGCCTCCAATTTACACTGTTTTGCCATATGTGACAAGTCATATTTGTCCTGACATATAGTGTGAACTGCACTTTATATACATGTATATTATATCACCACTTTTACTTTTATTTAATCCAGGTTTCACTGCTTTCATTACACACATATCTACACATCTCGTTCATATCTGAGTGTTTAATCAGACAGGACTGACCCCCTCCCCCCCCCTCAAAAGGACACAATCACATAAGACTGAAAGATGTACTAGTACTGTGCTCCTACATAGTGCTACTTAGTCTACCTGTATATGTACTATTGAGTCTTATAGTCTACATTTACTTGATATTTTAAATGCAAAAATAAACATTCACCTCCAAAACACACACACAAAATACACATTCACCTCCAAAACACACACAAACAACAAACATTCACCTCCAAAACACACACAAAAATACATTTTCACCTCCAAAACATGCACAAAAAAGTCTCAATTGATAGTTATTGGTAACATCTAATCAGAACTACCAAATGATTTCAACAGACGATCTGTGGCTTTAAACCAAACTTACAACACCAACATTTTCAAATTACAGATTTCATTGGTTAAGAAGTTTGCAGTTGTTATACAATGATTTGATTGTCATACAATGTTATGTTGTTGTTAAAAACAAAATTTGTTTTTTAAATCAAATTTCTAATAAACAACAGTTAAGTCTGATTTTTATTTCATTTGGCATATAGAAAACATTGCTGTCAATCTTCCTTATTATAGGGCAAAAAAAAAAAATGGTTCCTATTTCAAACATCCATAAAGTACATGTACAATATATATATATATACATGTGTATACTGTTAAATATGTCAAAAAATTAAGTAAAAAGTTATATGCAACACTTACCTGCACAAAGTTGGTTTTAATATTATCCAATTGAAATTTATATGGAATTTCAGCCAATGGAAATTTGGGATTTTTATCTGCTGCTGACTTGTCTAGGTTTGAAGATGGCAGTATACTATGGAAGTGTATACTGGATACATCTGGTACTTTAACACATGTCAATACACTATCTGGGATTTCTTTCTGAAAGATAAAATAAAAATAGCCATGGAATCATAAAATGTAACAAATTAAGATGTAAAGTAACTCCCCTGAATAATCACAAAATACCCCCATCCCCAAAGACAAAAAAGGGCACACACAGTGACACATTTTAAGTTGGTGTACATTTGACAATAAATGGATGGAGGATGGCAGGGTGGACAGAATTATTTCTATAACCCCCCCCCCCACCCCCCCCCCCCTGCGTTATTTGGTTAGGTATAAATACACCACTGGAATATATTGTATAGTCCCCTGAACATTCAAAACACTACTGGGGTATATACTGATACATAATTTGACCTTGAGACCTTGAACTTTGACCAAAACATCTTAAGACCTCATGACCTTGAACTTTGACTAAAACACCTATCAGTAAATAATCAACTTATACAATAAGTTTAAAGTTATATACTTTGTATATATGTACATACATGTATATGTAAACAGATGTACTCCTTGTATCAGATGATAAATGCTAACATTTGTGAGGATCTATTGTTTCCACTTGTTAGTAACATTCTCCTTACAAGACAATAGGCCCCACCTTCCTAACATTGGGAAGGATGGCCAGATGGCTAATGGACAAGGTGATTTCCATGAATCCCATATACCCCACTAAACCTCTGGCCCAAATTTCATTATTGATTTCTCCTGGTTTGGAACAGTGGCTAAAATGTTACCTCATTCTCTTCATTAGCAGCTTCAACAGTATCAGCCATTTTCTTTAGTCCTTCCTCACCAAGCTTCTTCCGTTGCTCAGCAACTCTGTCTTTTTCTTCTTGGCCCATATCTTCCATTAACTTATTGCTTGGTTCTCCAATTATCTTATAAAAGTTTAAAAATGTGTCAATGCAGTGAGGAGGCTGGCATGATTGTATAAGTTAAACCCTGACAGTTCTTCATCATTGTATTTCAAATTTTCAAATTAAATTGTTTTTGTCCTCAATTTTAAAATGACAATTGGAACACAGATTAATTAATCCTATCACACCTCTTGTGCGAGATACAAAAATCTTAACTCAAGACCTCACATATTTTTATCCAGAATAAGTATGTAGCTTGTCTTTACCCTGGGAGAAGACAGAAAAAAACTTGCTCTGTTAAAATGCCTAGTATGTGAGAAAACAGTTTTCATTATATATTTGCAGACACCAGTAAGATTAATTAATTGATTTGTCTTATGTCCCAGTCAAGAATATTTCACTTATATTGAGACATCACAAGCATAAGATGAAGTGGCAGAAATTTTGACTTTTGCAGTGTACTCTGGGCAATATGCAGGGAGGGGTTTTGTTTTTGCCGTGGCACCAGATATAGGTTCCCAAGGTCTCTTCTGATGGACCCCATGATTTTCATTTCTAAATGCTGAGTGCTTGGCCAAAGAACATCTACTACCTATTTTCAAATCTTAGTCAGACCTGGCCAGGGTTCAAACCCACAACCTCCAACATACAGAGTGAGCACTCTACCAACTGAGCTACCGTAGTAGTTCAAATCCGTAAGAACAAGACTATAAAGAAAAACAGCAGAACTTTATGTAGCTTGCAAGTGATTTTTTTCCAAGAGTTCTTAATGTTAGTCCATTAAAAAAGCATATTTATAAATCAAATCAAAACTACATCAACATCATTGACAAGATCCAGTACAGGTATAAACACTTGTGTACTTTGTAGAAAGCAGATAAACAATATGTAAATTGGTAGAGCCAGTTGAATGGTTCTTTGTTTACATCATTTTACATGTTTTAACTTATCCAATACAGTAGAACTTCGATAACTCGAAGTCCATGGGACTTCGACGATGACTTCGAATTATCGGGGTGTTTGAGTTTTCCAAGTTGAAGGATGACGTCACGATGTAGAGTGATGTTAGATGGTGTTAAACTGTTTACTGATACACTAGTGTATTATATTGCACAAAATAATAAATTAAAATCAGTTTATGAATTATGTTTTTATAAGAGCTGATGGCGACATTAAATACACAAAATGTGTATTACCAATACATGATCATAATGCATTTAAATTGAATGAGATAAACATATTCATGTACATTGTATGTAATAATCATAATAATACATACACAAGACATAACGCACATTTTATAGACATTATAAAATTAGTGTGCGTACCACAGGTCGGTCATTAAAACCCAGCTTGCTTAAATGACCTTAAGATTTGCAGTTATCGCTAACGGCACTAATTTTGGCTTCTACTAAGGAGGTACACCGTTACAGTTCATCGCCCATTACTACACATAGTACTAATCCTTTAACTGACATGGATTAATACAGTAGCAGAACCTTTGAGCTGTACAAGTACTCCTTATACAGAAGCCTGTGATTTTTCTGATTATTATATTGACCACTTATTGTTAAAATATTTCGAGTTTTAGAAGGTTGTTTGTCATACAATTTTTAATTTTGCACCTTAACATTACTCCGAGTTATCAGGGGTATTCAAATTATAGGAGTTTGAGTTATAGAAGTTGTATTTTTTATAGTTTAAATAAAAACCTGTCGGGACAACATAATGACTTCGAGTTATCCGTGGTATTCGAAATATCGAAGTCCTACTTATATAAAAGAAAAGAAACTAATAATAGTTGTCACAACATAATAACCATGGAAAAGAGTATAGACTTTTTACATCCCAGTCAAGAATCTTTTACTTTTATTCAAGAAAGTCAGCTTTTTAAGGGTGGAGAAAATCAACCAGAATACCCACAAAAATCCACCATTTTTGCAAGTCAACTGACAAACTTCCTTACCCTAAAATCTGCGAGAATGGAATTCAAACCCAGGCAATGAGAGATGATGTGATCCAAAAGCTGGTATTTCAGACAACTTGGTAACAAAGGCCCTAAATAATTGTTTCCTCAATGGAGTAGAACAATGTGGTAGTGGCTAGATCAATAGTATATCTCCATGCTGGGAGAGTATTTCCCCTGAACTTGGATGGACAAACTGGAAACAGCATCATTTCCCCTGGATTTGGGGACATGCCAGAGGTAGCAGATTTGAATCTCATACTGTGGAAACCTTTCCTCTGGATTTGGAGACATGCCAGAGGTAGCAGATTTGAATCTCATACTGTGAAAGCATTTCCTCTGGATTTGGGGACATGCCAGAGGCAGCAGATTTGAATCTCATACTGTGAAAGCATTTCCTCTGGATTTGGGGACATGCCAGAGGTAGCAGATTTGAATCTCATACTGTGAAAACATTTCCTCTGGATTTGGGGACATGCCAGAGGCAGCAGATTTGAATCTCATACTGTGAAAACATTTCCCCTGGATTTGGGGACACACCAGATGTAGCAGGTTTGAATCTCATGCGGGGAGGACATTTCCCCCTGGACTTGGATGGACACACCAAATGTAGCAGGTTTGAATCTCATGCTGGGGAGACATTTCCCCCTGGACTTGGATGGACACACCAAATATAGCAGGTTTGAATCTCATGCTGGGAGGACATTTCCCCCTGGACTTGGATGGACACACCAAATGTAGCAGGTTTGAATCTCATGCTGGGGGGGGGGGGGGGGACATTTCCCCCTGGACTTGGATGGACACAACAGATGTAGCAGGTTTGAATCTCATGCTGGGGGGGGGGGGACATTTCCCCCTGGACTTGGATGGACACACCAGATGTAGCAGGTTTGAATCTCATGCGGGGAGGACATTTCCCCCTGGACTTGGATGGACACACCAAATGTAGCAGGTTTGAATCTCATGCTGGGGAGACATTTCCCCCTGGACTTGGATGGACACACCAAATATAGCAGGTTTGAATCTCATGCTGGGAGGACATTTCCCCCTGGACTTGGATGGACACACCAAATGTAGCAGGTTTGAATCTCATGCTGGGGGGGGGGGGGGGGACATTTCCCCCTGGACTTGGATGGACACAACAGATGTAGCAGGTTTGAATCTCATGCTGGGGGGGGGGGGGCATTTCCCCTTGGACTTGGATGGACACACCAAATGTAGCAGGTTTGAATCTCATGCTGGGAGGACATTTCCCCCTGGACTTGGATGGACACTAAATGTAGCAGGTATGAATCTCATGCTGGGGGGGGACATTTCCCCCTGGACTTGGATGGACACGCCAGATGTAGCAGGTTTGAATCTCATGCGGGGAGGACATTTCCCCCTGGACTTGGATGGACACACCAAATGTAGCAGGTTTGAATCTCATGCTGGGGAGACATTTCCCCCTGGACTTGGATGGACACACCAAATATAACAGGTTTGAATCTCATGCTGGGAGGACATTTCCCCCTGGACTTGGATGGACACACCAAATGTAGCAGATTTGAATCTCATGCTGGGGGGGGGGGGGGGGGGGCATTTCCCCTTGGACTTGGATGGACACACCAAATGTAGCAGGTTTGAATCTCATGCTGGGAGGACATTTCCCCCTGGACTTGGATGGACACTAAATGTAGCAGGTATGAATCTCATGCTGGGGGGGGGACATTTCCCCCTGGACTTGGATGGACACGCCAGATGTAGCAGGTTTGAATCTCATGTTAGGGGACATTTCCCCCTGGACTTGGATGGACACCACAGATGTAGCAGGTTTGTTTCTCAGCAGTCATGATTTATTTTATCCACTACATCATGTACATATACTACTTTGTATACCTGTATCATATACTTACAATAACATATGGTTTGTCAATAAAGAATTCATTCATCACATTTTTCCAGTATTCTTCTGATTCTTTTTTCAACTTCTTGTACATAGTAATGTTTTGTGTTCTTGTCACTAACTGTCAACAAAACAAACAAAGATAACATAGAAACGAGAGAGAGAGAGCATATATAGAAAGGAGCGAGAAAGAGAGAGAGAGAGAGAGAGCGAGAGAAAGAGAGAAAGAGAAAACATTGAAATGAGAGAAAGACAGAAAACATAGAAAGAGAGAGAGAGAGAGAGAGAGAGAGAGAGAGAGAGAGAGATCATAGAAACAGGATAGAGAAAGAACATAGAAACGAGAGAAAGACAGAAAACATAGAAATGAGAGAGAGAGAGAGAGAGAGAGAGAGAGAGAGAGAGAGAGAGAACATAGAAATGGGATAGAGAGAGAGAACATAGAAATGAGAGACGGAGAGAGAGAGATTGGTTAAATTTATATCAAAATAGATGCATTGTGTTATTTACATATCAAAATGAAGAGTGAGGGTTTGAACTTTAGTACTTGTGCAAAAATATTTCCCCCTATACATATCACAGTTTAAAAACTTTTGAAATTTTCCCATAAAAAGTATAGTAAATCCCACAACCCACAATAGCAAAGTAAATCCCACAACCCACAATAGCAATCAACTGTATATTATATACTGTAAAACATGAAATTTTCGCATGCATGTTATTTTCGCGTAATTCGTAATTCATAAAAAATCACAAAACTAAAATGCGCGAAAATAAATTTGATTGAATAAATATGAATTGACTGTTCTCGATTGATATGGTATAAATACTAGTATATATAAAGCACATAAACACTGTCAGAAAATAAAAACATGTACTGGAAGTTACAGTAACTGTTCGGAAGCCACCAATACATGTTGACATATAACGTGCCTAAAACAAACTGAATTATTACTTTATTATAATTGTGAGATGAATTAATACTTATAATAAAACACAGTTAACAGGTGAGAACAGGTGGAGTTGTACATGACGAGAGAACAGGCAATTTTACGTACATACCTAAGACTCTTACATGAGGGGCTCACGATGGGATCAGGCTCACAACGGGATATTGCGAAAAAAAATTCATGCCGCGAAATGACTTTGATACAAATATCGCGAAAATATCATGCCATGAAAATAAGGTGTTTTACAGTAAGAACCTTTTATGTATTAAATCTGTATTTCTTAGTTCCTCTTAATTGTCTTTATTTACAGGTGTTTTATTTTGTACATTAAGAAATGAAATCAATTTCATTCTTATTCAATGGGTGATGACTACTAGTTGCCATTCCCAAATTCAGTGAACTGCAAATTTTCAACATTAAGATTAAATAAATATAACCCAATAATTAAGAAATAATATAAATTATAAACTAATAACTCACATCTGATTTATCACCTCCGTATAAAAAGTCACCGATTACGATACCCGACATAGCATCATGTGGCATATCTTCTGCCTGAAAACATGCAAAAACAACATACTGTAGGAATTACACTTTTAATGGTGTACCGAGTGATTTTAACAAAGCACTGGGAGCATTACATGGATTGATTGATTGATTGAGAGAGAGAGAGAGAGAGAGAGAGAGACAGAGAGAGAGAGAGAGACAGACAGACAGAGACATTTTCATACAGTTAAAGCTGTCCATAAAGGCTACCTGAGAGAAACAATAAAATTTGCCCTTATCATGCTTATGGGCAGGTGACCCTTATATACATTTTTAAATTACACAAATGAGAAATTGGGATAAAATTTGACTAGTCTTTAAAAGAAGGTGGCCTTATATAGAGGTGAACTTTATTATTACTAAGACAAGTGGCTGGTATTCTAACAAGTTGAGTAATGGTGTTTTAAATCCCAGTCAAGATTGTTTCACACTTACAAGGAAATCTGGGATGGTGGAGGAAACTGTCAAACCATGAAAAAACACCAATGTACAGCAATTAGATTGACAAACCTTTTCATACTAGAATCTGCTTGGTTGGAATGATAAGTGCAGTAATCAATATGTGACAGCTTCAGACCATCCGACTGCGGAGATCACATGTATAAAATAGCAGTCTCTTGGTAATAAATCCCAGACGGATGAACAGAAACTAAATTTGGTCTGTGACACACTGTCTCATATTGTTATACATTTGTGTCAAGTTTAATCAAATTTCTAGCCATTGAAATGAAAGCTATGAAGCATACATCATATTGGGACTGACAGCCAGAAAGACAGAAAGGGTGATTCCTAAAATTTGTTTGCAGCAGGTATAATAAAATCTTCAATGAAGAGCTTACATTATTTAAAGCTTCTAAAATTTTTCTGTGTATTAAACTTTCCATTCTGGTCATGTCTAACTTGGATTCTGCTGTGGAGCCCAATACATCCTTTACTCTGCAAATAAATAAAATAACTCAATATATATATTTACTGTACATTGAGACTAATATATTTACACTTTACTATCACTCTAACAACAAACCTTGTTACACATATGAGTATAGAAGGTGGGGGGAGTCAAGGTGACCAAACAGGAATGAATCTGGACCATACAGAATGCTGACCAATCACATAATGCATGGCATAAGAGAATGATATGCCATGATGTCATTGGATAATTTAAGTGTTGCCTAATCAGAGGTCATGACCCACACCATATTAATGAGTGATTGAATGCCAGTTAAAACAAATTTGTTCACCTAAAGAAGGTCAATTCTGATTGCAAATGTCATTTAAACTACAACTGTCTCTTGAGACCCAAATACTCCTTCCCCCAACATTTAATTATTTCCTGCAACATCGAACTTTGTGATATGACCTTGGTTCAAGGTCATAACATACCTTTGGATATCTGGACTTACTTGACATCTATTTCTTTCAGTTTATCCTTGTCCACATTTTGAAACACAAAGAAAGTACAACATTCTGAGTTCTCTATCATGGAACCATATACCTGTAATAATGAAAGCAAAATGTACATAATTTACGCTGTTAGCAGTGTAAAATTCTTTTTCTCACACATTTGAAACATAAAAAATATGATTTGTAAATAAATATTTGAATAAAATGTTTGGTTTTAATGACATCATTTGTGACTTTTAACAATAAGGCAATCAATTTTTGCTGATATTTACACGTAAAATAATTATGACATCATCAATTAAGCATGTATAGTGGTTGTCTAGAAAAAGTGATCTCACCCAAGGGCGAGACAAGGAAATCTCACACTGGCAAAAACACATATTTTCATGTAACAGATGTGAGAGTTGAGTTGAGTTGAGTAATGGTGTTTAACGTCCCAGTCTAGAATATTTCACTTACATTGCCAAGTTGCCAGCTATAGGGGAAAGTGAACAAATTTTGTCTGTGTGTTGGGCTAATGGCATTATCCACTAGATTTCTTTATTGTGCCATGCCTACTGTGACACAGGACCTCGTTTATTTTAAGTTCAACAGATAGAACTATATTTTCATTTCAAAATGCTGGGCGCTTGGCAATAGAACAGTCACTACCCACTCTTAAGTCTTGGGTCGGACCTGGTGGGGTTTGAACCCACGACCTCCCACTTACAGAGTAAGCACTCTACCAACTGAGCTATCACATTGGTCCTACAGATGTGAATGATGTGAATCACACATGGTATAAAACCCTATCTAACATGAGGAGACATAAATGTCCAATTTCACTTCTGATGTTTTTACATTGATCTACAGTGTACTGTGACCCTAGCCATCTTAAAATTGTCCTTTTGGATGGGTACAGACTGTTATATAAATGATAAAACAGCAAATTGTCATGTATCAAACACCTGTTTGTTTCCTTGCTAACTTTAATTGACATATTGCCGGCCATGCCTATTAGGTTCCGACAATGGCCACCATCACAATACCAAAGCAGCCTCACGGCAACTAATGACATATAAGTGTCAGTGAAGTCATTAAATGTCACAATTCACAGAGTTTTCATTCTTTTTACATGTAAATCAAGCATGGCAGTCCTTTGTCAGAATACTGTGGCCGTGGTCGACGATCCTTCAATTAAGCTTTTTTAATGGATAATCAAGAACAAAAATTGTCCATACCGAAATTTTGCTATATATAACCTTTGAATTTACTATGGCCTTTAACCTTACCTTCTATTGACAGGACAAATTCAAAATGCATCATCGGTAAAATAAAACAGAAAAGATTCAGATGGCTAAGACATGTCTTTAGAATAGCAGGAAGTAACGTCCCTAATGCTGCCCTTAGATGGAAACCACCAGGTAAAAAACATGGGACAGGCCAAAAACAACCTAAAGCAGAACTGTTGAAGCAGCATTAAAAGAACTGAACCTGGCATGGGGAGAGACAGAGGCCAAAGCCAAGAGTAGAGCCGAGTTGCGAGATGTTGAGTCTACCTTATGGTCCACCGGGAGTGAAGAGGATATGTAGGCAGATTAACCTTACCTGGCTACAGTATAGATAGGTAGGCAGATTAACCTTACCTGGCTACGGTATGGATAGGTAGGCAGATTAACCTTACCTGACTACAGTATAGATAGGTAGGCAGATTAACCTTACCTGACTACAGTATGGATAGGTAGGCAGATTAACCTTACCTGGCTACAGGATAGATAGGTAGGCAGATTAACCTTACCTGACTACAGTATGGATAGGTAGGCAGATTAACCTTACCTGGCTACAGTATGGATAGGTAGGCAGATTAACCTTACCTGACTACAGTATGGTTAGGTAGGCAGATTAACCTTACCTGACTACAGTATGGATAGGTAGACAGATTTACCTTACCTGGCTACAGTATGGTTAGGTAGGCAGATTAACCTTACCTGGTTACAGTATGGATAGGTAGGCAGATTAACCTTACCTGACTACAGTATGGTTAGGTAGGCAGATTTACCTTACCTGGCTACAGTATGGTTAGGTAGGCAGATTAACCTTACCTGGTTACAGTATGGATAGGTAGGCAGATTAACCTTACCCGACTACAGTATGGATAGGTAGGCAGATTAACCTTACCTGACTACAGTATGGTTAGGTAGGCAGATTAACCTTACCTGGCTACAGTATGGATAGGTAGGCAGATTTACCTTACCTGGCTACATTATGGATAGGTAGGCAGATTAACCTTACCTGGCTACAGTATGGATAGGTAGGCAGATTAACCTTACCTGGCTACAGTATGGATAGGTAGGCAGATTAACCTTACCTGGCTACAGTATGGATAGGTAGGCAGATTAACCTTACCTGGCTACAGTATGGATAGGTAGGCAGATTAACCTTGCCTGGCTACAGTATGGATAGGTAGGCAGATTAACCTTACCTGGCTACAGTATGGATAGGTAGGCAGATTAACCTTACCTGGCTACAGTATGGATAGGTAGGCAGATTAACCTTACCTGGCTACAGTATGGTTAGGTAGGCAGATTAACCTTACCTGGCTACAGTATGGTTCATCTATTTCTACAAATGCTTTTTGTAAAGGTGAAATTGCTGAGTCTGAGAGATATTCTTGAAGAACTATGACTGACAAAAACTTATACTGATCCTGAAAAAAATAAAATATAAATAATAAATCTACATGTACATATATAAAAGTGATTTTGCTACAATTTATAAAAAGTACCTGTTTTTTCATAATTGGAGAGATTGAAGTTCTGAAATAAAGCTAACTACAATTTAACATTCTTTCATTAAACAGAATCCTCATTGCAATAATAATAATTTATTGTGAAAAAATCTGAAATTTGTGTGTGGACAACTAGATTTTATTTGCTGGTTTATCACAGTTATTTTGGGATCTTGTTCATAAAACTTTGAAAATTATGAAATATTGCGGGGAATTCTTCGTTTAATTTGAAACAAAATTTTACAAATATTCAGATAACATATTTATGTGTTAGAGTGATGGATATTTTGCAGTTTGATTGGTTTTAGAATTATGTACACATTTTATCTTTGGTAAAAGCTTTGCTTTCCCGGTCTTTGGCCATAAAAACTGTACGTTGTGTTACTATGACACAGATGTGTTACTATGACACAGATTATTGTCTAAAGTTTACCTTGGCCTTGGGACCTCTCCATCCTATATAGACCATTCCGTGAGTTTCTTCATCTGAAGGATAAGGTAAGACCTGTTTGTGAATACCAGATATTGGAGGTACTTCACTTTGCCACGGACGCTCAAAACTACCTCTATCACCCTGTCAACACACAAACATAACATAACAATAAAAAGCATTTAACAAATTTAATTCTAGTCAGGGTTGCCATACTTTAGCATTCAAACCTCATGAAACACACAAAAGATAGGAGTGATGTTTATAACTCCCAATCAACTGTTTTATTGATCATAAGGCTGCTAGTTCTGAGATGATTGGTGTGTAGTTGCCCCAATCAAGATTCTTTCACTGCTATCAAAGCTGTCTGTTCTGGGATGATTGGTGTGTAGTTGCCCCAATCAAGATTCTTTCACTGCTATCAAAGCTGTCTGTTCTGGGATGGTAGAGAAAACCAGAGTACCTTCAGAAAGCCAACAACCTTGAAAAAGTTAACTAACAAGCATTAGGACCCTGCTAGAGTGGGAGTGAGAGGAAATATTATATGTTAGCTCAGGCTTTAGAACACTTGGCCACCAAGGTCCAAAAACATACAAAAAGAACACACTTTTTTGGGGGGTATAAAAACACATTTCTGTCACAAAATGGTCCAAGTTGAAGTCTATACACTAACATTTATTTTATTTCCTCACCTACAAAATTCATTGTAAAATTTAGGCAAATATTTTTTCCTAGACATGAAGATGATTTTAGTCTGTCATTTTAGGCTTTTTCTGTCAAAACAAGAAGACATTTGTGAATCCAAAAACATGATGGTACAAAGAACCTTAACATTATACCTTGTGTGCTACCTATTTATAATTGCAAACTTACAAACTTTATACAAATATTACATTTATGATAGGGTGACAGTCCATATTTTCACCCTTCAAAGAATTTCTTATATAGCGATGTTTATAAGATAAACATAAAATAATTGTGATGCAAAAGGTGCACTTGTAGGTTGATGATAAAAAAAATTGATAAATTACCATAAAAATATCTAAATTGTAAAGAAACATACGTTTTGAGCTGCTTGAAAACTTTTTACAGAAAAACTTAACATTGCACTATGAATGGATGAACAGGCAAATAGACAATCGAACGAAAAGATGGCAAAACCAAATTCCTTTATCCTTAAGTAAAATTAAAGTGGAGGGTAAAAGACTCTTTCAACAGGCCAACAGGTAGTAGATAGTAATTACTTCTCAGGTATAAATGATCAAAAATTGATACAAACCTTATTCATGATTCTCTTTTCTACAGGTTGTATAGCAGCAAACACATCCTCTGCTTTAACTTGTCCAGTTATCACCAAACATAGATTTTCTGGTCGATAAAAAGACTTATGATAATTACACACCTGAAATAAATGCAAAATTAAATAAGAATTTTCTGTAATAAGTGTTCAACTTTAATTGATAAAACTTTAGTAACTTGAACACAATAGATGACTTATGATAATTACACACCTGAAATAAATGCAGAAAATGTGCCAAAAAACGTAATTTGATCAAATTTTTATATCACATACGGTTTGATTAGATATGTTCATCTAGTAAGTCATTGTAAATTCAATAAATCTGATATGCCATGACAGAATTTTGATGATGCAATCTTTACCCTTTTAACTTTTACAGTTGTGAAATCTAGTTTTGTCAAGTTTATATATTTGCAATACTGTAAAAGATCAATGCAAATTGTAAAATTTTATACCAGAGAAATCAAAGTTAGGGATTATTTTAACAAGATACTTCAACTTAATTATGCAATTTGGATTACTGTAAACCAAGACATTTCAATGTTAGTTTTATTAAATGTGCTTTTTACTGTCTGACCTTTCTACTACAATTAAACTGTACTGTTACTGAATATAAGTACAAAATAACATGTAGTTTGGTGTGCACACTAAAAGTTGGTGGACTGGAATAAACTCCTTTGGTAAAGTAAAATCAATCAAACAAAGTACATAGTAATTTAACAGCAGTTTACTGTAAATTCTTAAAATCTGATAATCTGTGTCATAGTAACCATACTAATAAAAAATCATGACGACATCTGGTGGTATCTTCATGAACCAGTAAGGGAGATAACCATGACTAGAATGTAAAACTCATTTATTCCCTATCTTCATTAACTATTTACAAACCTTTACATGAGATGTACTCTCTCTAAGATTTAACATTATTCCTCCGGTCTCCGATTTATACCCACAATGCCCTGGGTACATAGCTCGTAACATGGCAAGGTGACATCTACTTTCTCCAGTATTTTCTCTACCCTGCATTTCACAATATACAACCCCAGCATCTTCACCTTCTCCGTTGACATGGTGTACCTCTGTCACATATCCAGATTCCTGTAATTTGTACATTTATATTTACAATTGCTGGTTCTTTCCTTGCATAAACTTATTGACAAGAATAACTTTTACGTTTCAGTAAACTAGCATCACATGTCAGCCTCTTGGAACATGAAATTCGGAAAATAAATGGTCTTAATGTCAATTTTTGAAAGTCAACAATATTTAAAAATAAGGGAAGGAAATGAAATATATTTGGCAACAGTTTATGCATCCAAGAACAGACAGGGATAACGATTAGCAGGAAGACAGTAGCCAATGACTCTTAAAACTCAGTCTGGGTCCTTAAATGTTTACATTTATGGTATTTAAGCTATTTAACTGGGTCACTAACTCAATGGTCAAGCCTCCATTTTGACGGGAAGAGTTACTTTGAAAAGTAACTAGAGAAATTATTCAATACAGGAGTACAGTACTATAAGAGTGCCCTTAACTACTCATTTTACAACTAATGTCATAGACAGATACCATAGCAAGCTGTTTTGTTGTGATTAGTTTGAGTGGACTGGAGTAATGCCCCAGTCAAGCTTCTTTAACTTATGTAAAAATTAAGGTGATCAGTTCTGGGATGGTGGAGGAATCAGGAGTACCTGGACGGCTGGAGGTAACTAATCAACCTTTTCTAAGCTAAATTACAAACCCCCTTTAAAGGATTTATCATAATGGGACCAAAACCTAAACAGGTGCATCAACAGGCAAGTGGTCGAAAGCATACTGGTACACTTAGGGATGACAGTGACCCTAACCAACAAGGTTCAAATCCAACTAAGGATCTTAATATGAGAAAGTGTGTCAGTTAACTAGCAAATGGTCAATGGTTTTCTCTAGGCATTCTAGTTTTCTAAACCATTCCTGAACTGACAGGCCTAAATATAAGTGAGTGAATCTTGACTGGGGTGTAAAACACTATTACTCTACTCTACTTAAACAGGCATATAACATGTACAGCCCAACCTGCCTTAAAGACCACCTCTATATAAGGGCCACCTGCTTATAAAGGCCAGTAGAATTGTATCCCAACTGTTCTTTATTCATATTTGAACCTGGATATAAAGGCCACTTTAACTGGTTCCATGGGTGGCCTTTAGAGACAGGTTTGACTGTATAATGTAAAACTTACAGTCAATGTAGGATACAAGACGTGATCTAGATATATTGGTAACAAATTCAGGAAGCCTTCACTACCAGCGTTAGTCATAGTGTAACAGGTGTGGTCTGTATCTGTCCAGGCATTGGTTCCTGATGCTAAACATCTGTTAGCCAATAAATCAAGTACGCCCTGGAAAACAAAATGATTATAAATACCCATTAGCCAGTAAATCAAGTACACCCTGGAAAATATATATTGTATATATGTTTATTGACTATAAAGTCCTCAGGCCCATATCACAATACCGGTAAGTTACAATCAGTGACAGAATATATATATATATGACAAAATCTGAATAATTATAATACAGAATATTTTCAAATTAAAAGCAGATTTTAAGATGACAATTTTTGTAGGCTTTTTTCTTAATGCATAATATATATATATATATGCATAATATATATATATATATATATATATATATATATATATATATATATATATATATATATATGCTAAATTTTTTAATAACAGCGATATTCATTTAATACATAAGAATAATAAATTTCTGATAATTAGAATAAATCTAAATGTTGCTTTACGTCACTTAGAGTGCTGGTGTAGTGTAAATACTAGTTACAATGCCGATGCCGGGAATCGAACCCCGATCGACCATTTATAAAGTGAGTGCCATTACAGTTTTGCCGAAAAGGTACTCAATAGGTGAGACAGATGTAACGTCTCTTAACCTGTACATAGTACATAATATACCATATAGCTATATTGCTGCATTAGGATATGTACTGGCCTGGTGTGAGGATATGCTTGGGACAGATTTGACATCTAATATTGCTTTTAAATGTTTTACCTTGTATGGGTAGAGTTCACTTCCTAAAAATATCAAATGTTCCAATGTATGTGGCAGACCATCATCATCATGTGCTTCTGTAGCTATACAAAATAAAACTGTAGTAAAATTAAAATGAGGCTAGTTAAGTTTTAAACATCTTTACTGTTTTGTAATATGGAAATTCTCAAAAATAAACGAAAACTATGCAGATTTCAATAAATGCCCTGACATAAATAAAATTAAACTTATACTTCGTAGCAACAAAACTGATTTATTAAAACAATAACAAACATGGCAGTTTTTATCAACATGAACAAAATTTCGAGTTAATATTGTACCATTTTAAAAAGCATCTTTCAATGATTTTTTACATTCGAAGAAAAAAATGTGCTGCTGTTGATAAAAACAGATCATACTGCACCGAAAAATTGATCGCACATGCTCGGTATTCTGAATTTGCTTAAGTGATCGGAAACACCTGACAGACCCATACTTATTAAGTCATGAAAATGATTCAGTAAATAGGACAGAAATGTATTAAAACTACGATTTTAATTTAATAAAGTCTTGAGTATAATCTTAAGGCTACAGAGAGCGCGTGGCATTGGAGGGATTTACAAAACAGAATCACGAAGTATGGAATTCCATGATAATATAAACAAAAAATTTAATTCAACCAAAAACTATTTCAATGTAAATGCTTAAAATGGAATCAGAAAACTAAATCCCGTACATCGAGTACATGTCACGGGTGTAAGTAGTCATTAACAATCAGAGTTGTGCTACAAACCTGAGACCACGAGTTGAGCTGTTGAGACAGCCGGTTTGCTTACCTAGACAAAAGTATCCATTGACGAGAGGTCCTTCTACCTGGGCTATACAGACAGTTATCCCGGTGTTTTCTGACTTATATTTAGCAATCGGTATGTCTCCATCTGCTTTTACTTCGTACAAAAACTTAAACCCATACTTCTCACACATCTTCAGGTTCTTGTTCAGAGTACCGGAAGTGATCTTTTGAAGAGAGACTCATTTTAGGGGGTCGTTTCAAAGGTATCTGGTCAACTCGTTCCAATTCCAACTCGTTCCAACTGATTTTCGCCAACTCGTTCCAACTTTTTTACCAACTCGTTCTACTTTTTTATGCAGAGTTTTTACACCTGTGTTTTAATTACCAACTCGTTCCAACTAAATTACCAACTCGTTCCAACTAAATTACCAACTCGTTCCAAATACCAACTCGTTCCAACTTTCTCACCAATTCATTCCAAATTTAAGAATTTTTAATGATTTTAGCCGTTACCAGCTCGTGCCAACTTTTAATATAATTAAATAATTAATTTAATATAAGATTATTTAAAAATCAAGGATCTCCTAATTTTTAATTAATCACACTTTAAGATCCATAATAGTCCAAAGTTCCAAAAGATATATTGCAGAGATTTTTTTTTTTTAATAATAATATATTTTTTCTTATATTTATTTCTTTTTCTTTTCTTTTTTATTTCTTTTGTATCTTTCTTCATTTCTTTTCTTATTATTTTTATTATTTTATTCATACTTTGTGTTTTTTTTAACCATTTTCATGTATTTTTCACGCACACTTGTCGGTAAAAAGAGGAAAAACAACCTTATTTTTCAATGGCACACTAACGTTTATAAAACAAGTAAAGGTTTTATTTGCGAAACTAAAATTCTACTAACCGTTTATCTGTTTATAGTGCCGATCTACCTAATAGTTCCGACAGTCTTGATAAACAAAGACATAGCAATTTATTGTGATCACAATACATAATATTATTTATTATTTATCTGTTATATAATTTATTTGTTAATTTAATTGTTTATCTATTCTTAGTACGTCTGGTTTAAAGTGTGTTTATCACTTGACATAAAGGAAACTATGGGGAATATTTATCTGTTAAAATAAGATAAAATAAAAACGCATGTAGATCTAATCAGCTTAATTGAGAAATTTGGTACGAGTTGGTAGTTGGAACGAGTTGGCAAAAAAGTTGGAACGAGTTGGTAATTCAGTTGGAACGAGTTGGTAGTCAAAAGTGGAACGAGTTGGCAAAAATCAGTTGGAACGAGTTGGAATTGGAACGAGTTGACTAGTATTCGTTTCAAAACTGATGATCTGACCAATTTCAGGAGATCGTTTCAAAACTGAAAATCATCATCATCATCATCATCATAAAGTAGCTAGATGATCAAATAAATGCTTCTGAGTATATACAGACAAATGATCAAAAAATTTCAGTGATGATAAACTAACTCTATATTAATGATGCTGTACAAGATATAATAATTTTTTTAAAATAATGATGATGATAATGATGCTTTTTGGTATCCATCGATCGTTTTCCTAATCAGTTTACATCACCGTCATCAAACATAATGTCACTGATAATAGAATCCCAGACTTTGAACTGCCACTAAACACACTGTTAATGATTATAGAATCTCAAAATACAGTATCTCAGTTGGTGGGGTGTTTACCATGTGGGAGGTCATGGGTTTGAACTTTATCCAGGGCTGACAAAGACTTGAAATAGGTAGTGACTGTTCTTTCGTCAAGCACTCAGCATTTAGAAAAGAAAGTGACAGGGTCTTTTGAATAAGACCTTAAAAACCGATGTCCCGTGTCACGGCATCCCTTCTTGCACATTGCCCTGATGCACTGCAAAACGGGTAAAACTTTCCGCTGCTTCATCTATAGCTGGTAAGGTCTCGATATAAGTCAAATATTCTTGAGTATGACATGAAACTCCATTAACATGATTAAATCAATCCATCTTTGAACTGCCACCAAAGATATTGCCACTGATTCTATAATCCTCAGTGTACTTATGACTTTTACCCGTTAGTTATTAAATCTAGTTGTCTAAGCATTATTGGTTAATTAACTGTACGTAGAGGCGTAAAGCTTTATCTTAGCTACAGTGGTTTATTATAATGGAGTGAAGTAATTGTGTTTTGCACCCAGTCAAAATTTTTCCACTCAAACTGAGGTGATCAGTTTTGGGATTTTGGAGCAAACCAGAGTATTGGAATAAACCACCAATCTTCAGCAAGTGAACTGACAATCACTTTACACACAAGGATCTGTCTACAGTGGGGTCTGAGGTGTTAATAAACCACCAATCTTCAGCAAGTGAACTGACAATCACTTTACACACAAGGATCTGTCTACAGTGGGGTCTGAGGTGTTAATAAACCACCAATCTTCAGCAAGTGAACTGACAATCACTTTACACACAAGGATCTGTCTACAGTGGGGTATGAGGTGTTAATAAACCACCAATCTTCAGCAAGTGAACTGACAATCACTTTACACACAAGGATCTGTCTACAGTGGGGTCTGAGGTGTTAATAAACCACCAATCTTCAGCAAGTAAACTGACAATCACTTTACACACAAGGATCTGTCTACAGTGGGGTCTGAGGTGTTAATAAACCACCAATCTTCAGCAAGTAAACTGACAATCACTTTACACACAAGGATCTGTCTACAGTGGGGTCTGAGGTGTTAATAAACCACCAATCTTCAGCAAGTGAACTGACAATCACTTTACACACAAGGATCTGTCTACAGTGGGGTCTGAGGTGTTAATAAACCACCAATCTTCAGCAAGTGAACTGACAATCACTTTACACACTAGGATCTGTCTACAGTGGGGTCTGAGGTGTTAATAAACCACCAATCTTCAGCAAGTGAACTGACAATCACTTTACACACTAGGATCTGTCTACAGTGGGGTCTGAGGTGTTAATAAACCACCAATCTTCAGCAAGTAAACTGACAATCACTTTACACACAAGGATCTGTCTACAGTGGGGTCTGAGGTGTTAATAAACCACCAATCTTCAGCAAGTGAACTGACAATCACTTTACACACAAGGATCTGTCTACAGTGGGGTCTGAGGTGTTAATAAACCACCAATCTTCAGCAAGTGAACTGACGATCACTTTACACACTAGGATCTGTCTACAGTGGGGTCTGAGGTGTTAATAAACCACCAATCTTCAGCAAGTGAACTGACAATCACTTTACACACTAGGATCTGTCTACAGTGGGGTCTGAGGTGTTAATAAACCACCAATCTTCAGCAAGTGAACTGACAATCACTTTACACACTAGGATCTGTCTACAGTGGGGTCTGAGGTGTTAATAAACCACCAATCTTCAGCAAGTGAACTGACAATCACTTTACACACAAGATCTGTCTACAGTGGGGTCTGAGGTGTTAATAAACCACCAATCTTCAGCAAGTGAACTGACAATCACTTTACACACAAGGATCTGTCTACAGTGGGTCTGAGGTGTTAATAAACCACCAATCTTCAGCAAGTGAACTGACAATCACTTTACACACAAGGATCTGTCTACAGTGGGGTCTGAGGTGTTAATAAACCACCAATCTTGGCAAGTGAACTGACAATCACTTTACACACAAGGATCTGTCAACAGTGGGGTCTGAGGTGTTAATAAACCACCAATCTTGGCAAGTGAACTGACAATTACTTTACACACAAGGATCTGTCCACAGTGGGGTCTGAGGTGTTAATAAACCACCAATCTTCAGCAAGTGAACTGACAATCACTTTACACACAAGGATCTGTCTACAGTGGGGTCTGAGGTGTTAATAAACCACCAATCTTCAGCAAGTGAACTGACAATCACTTTACACACAAGGATCTGTCTACAGTGGGGTCTGAGGTGTTAATAAACCACCAATCTTCAGCAAGTGAACTGACAATCACTTTACACACAAGGATCTGTCTACAGTGGGGTCTGAGGTGTTAATAAACCACCAATCTTCAGCAAGTGAACTGACAATCACTTTACACACAAGGATCTGTCTACAGTGGGGTCTGAGTGTTAATAAACCACCAATCTTCAGCAAGTGAACTGACAATCACTTTACACAAGGATCTGTCTACAGTGGGGTCTGAGGTGTTAATAAACCACCAATCTTCAGCAAGTGAACTGACAATCACTTTACACAAGGATCTGTCTACAGTGGGGTCTGAGGTGTTAATAAACCACCAATCTTCAGCAAGTGAACTGACAATCACTTTACACACAAGGATCTGTCTACAGTGGGGTCTGAGGTGTTAATAAACCACCAATCTTCAGCAAGTGAACTGACAATCACTTTACACACTAGGATCTGTCTACAGTGGGGTCTGAGGTGTTAATAAACCACCAATCTTCAGCAAGTGAACTGACAATCACTTTACACACAAGGATCTGTCTACAGTGGGGTCTGAGGTGTTAATAAACCACCAATCTTCAGCAAGTGAACTGACAATCACTTTACACACAAGGATCTGTCTACAGTGGGGTCTGAGGTGTTAATAAACCACCAATCTTCAGCAAGTGAACTGACAATCACTTTACACACAAGGATCTGTCTACAGTGGGGTCTGAGGTGTTAATAAACCACCAATCTTCAGCAAGTGAACTGACAATCACTTTACACACAAGGATCTGTCTACAGTGGGGTCTGAGGTGTTAATAAACCACCAATCTTCAGCAAGTGAACTGACAATCACTTTACACACAAGGATCTGTCTACAGTGGGGTCTGAGGTGTTAATAAACCATCAATCTTCAGCAAGTGAACTGACAATCACTTTACACACTAGGATCTGTCTACAGTGGGGTCTGAGGTGTTAATAACCACCAATCTTCAGCAAGTGAACTGACAATCACTTTACACACAATGATCTGTCTACAGTGGGGTCTGAGGTGTTAATAACCACCAATCTTCAGCAAGTGAACTGACAATCACTTTACACACAAGGATCTGTCTACAGTGGGGTCTGAGGTGTTGATAACCACCAATCTTCAGCAAGTGAACTGACAATCACTTTACACACAATGATCTGTCTACAGTGGGGTCTGAGGTGTTAATAACCACCAATCTTCAGCAAGTGAACTGACAATCACTTTACACACTGATCTGTCTACAGTGGGGTCTGAGGTGTTAATAAACCATCAATCTTCAGCAAGTGAACTGACAATCACTTTACACACAAGGATCTGTCTACAGTGGGGTCTGAGGTGTTAATAAACCACCAATCTTCAGCAAGTGAACTGACAATCACTTTACACACAAGGATCTGTCTACAGTGGGGTCTGAGGTGTTAATAAACCACCAATCTTCAGCAAGTGAACTGACAATCACTTTACACACAAGATCTGTCTACAGTGGGGTCTGAGGTGTTAATAAACCACCAATCTTCAGCAAGTGAACTGACATCACTTTACACACTAGGATCTGTCACAGTGGGGTCTGAGGTGTTAATAAACCACCAATCTTCAGCAAGTGAACTGACAATCACTTTACACACTAGGATCTGTCTACAGTGGGGTCTGAGGTGTTAATAAACCACCAATCTTCAGCAAGTGAACTGACAATCACTTTACACACAAGTATCTGTCTACAGTGGGGTCTGAGGTGTTAATAAACCACCAATCTTCAGCAAGTGAACTGACAATCACTTTACACACAAGGATCTGTCTACAGGGGTCTGAGGTGTTAATAAACCACCAATCTTCAGCAAGTGAACTGACAATCACTTTACACACAAGGATCTGTCTACAGTGGGTCTGAGGTGTTAATAAACCACCAATCTTCAGCAAGTGAACTGACAATCACTTTACACACAAGGATCTGTCTACAGTGGGGTCTGAGGTGTTAATAACCACCAATCTTCAGCAAGTGAACTGACAATCACTTTACACACTAGGATCTGTCTACAGTGGGGTCTGAGGTGTTAATAAACCACCAATCTTCAGCAAGTGAACTGACAATCACTTTACACACAAGGATCTGTCTACAGTGGGGTCTGAGGTGTTAATAAACCACCAATCTTCAGCAAGTGAACTGACAATACTTTACACACAAGGATCTGTCACAGTGGGGTCTGAGGTGTTAATAAACCACCAATCTTCAGCAAGTGAACTGACAATCACTTTACACACAAGGATCTGTCTACAGTGGGGTCTGAGGTGTTAATAAACCACCAATCTTCAGCAAGTGAACTGACAATCACTTTACACACAAGGATCTGTCTACAGTAGGGTCTGAGGTGTTAATAAACCACCAATCTTCAGCAAGTGAACTGACAATCACTTTACACACAAGGATCTGTCTACAGTGGGGTCTGAGGTGTTAATAAACCACCAATCTTCAGCAAGTGAACTGACAATCACTTTACACACAAGGATCTGTCTACAGTGGGGTCTGAGGTGTTAATAAACCACCAATCTTCAGCAAGTGAACTGACAATCACTTTACACACAAGGATCTGTCTACAGTGGGGTCTGAAGTGTTAATAAACCACCAATCTTCAGCAAGTGAACTGACAATCACTTTACACACTAGGATCTGTCTACAGTGGGGTCTGAGTGTTAATAAACCACCAATCTTCAGCAAGTGAACTGACAATCACTTTACACACAAGGATCTGTCTACAGTGGGGTCTGAGGTGTTAATAAACCACCAATCTTCAGCAAGTGAACTGACAATCACTTTACACACAAGGATCTGTCTACAGTGGGGTCTGAGGTGTTAATAAACCACCAATCTTCAGCAAGTGAACTGACAATCACTTACACACAAGGATCTGTCTACAGTGGGGTCTGAGGTGTTAATAAACCACCAATCTTCAGCAAGTGAACTGACAATCACTTTACACACAAGGATCTGTCTACAGTGGGGTCTGAGGTGTTAATAAACCACCAATCTTCAGCAAGTGAACTGACAATCACTTTACACACAGGATCTGTCTACAGTGGGGTCTGGGTGTTAATAAACCACCAATCTTCAGCAAGTGAACTGACAATCACTTTACACACAAGGATCTGTCTACAGTGGGGTCTGAGGTGTTAATAAACCACCAATCTTCAGCAAGTGAACTGACAATCACTTTACACACAAGGATCTGTCTACAGTGGGGTCTGAGGTGTTAATAAACCACCAATCTTCAGCAAGTGAACTGACAATCACTTTACACACAAGGATCTGTCTACAGTGGGGTCTGAGGTGTTAATAAACCACCAATCTTCAGCAAGTGAACTGACAATCACTTTACACACAAGGATCTGTCTACAGTGGGGTCTGAGGTGTTAATAAACCACCAATCTTCAGCAAGTGAACTGACAATCACTTTACACACAAGGATCTGTCTACAGTGGGGTCTGAGGTGTTAATAAACCATCAATCTTCAGCAAGTGAACTGACAATCACTTTACACACAAGGATCTGTCACAGTGGGGTCTGAGGTGTTAATTAACCACCAATCTTCAGCAAGTGAACTGACACACATCACTTAACACAAGATCTGTCTACAGTGGGGTCTGAGGTGTTAATAACCACCAATCTTCAGCAAGTGAACTGACAATCACTTTACACACATGATCTGTCTACAGTGGGGTCTGAGGTGTTAATAAACCATCAATCTTCAGCAAGTGAACTGACAATCACTTTACACACAAGGATCTGTCAACAGTGGGGTCTGAGGTGTTAATAAACCACCAATCTTGGCAAGTGAACTGACAATTACTTTACACACAAGGATCTGTCCACAGTGGGGTCTGAGGTGTTTGTCTCTAATGTATAATAGTCACTACTTCACTGGATACTGTAAATCACCTAATTTATGTGAGCATTTATTTTTGCGATATTCGCGACAGGGTAACAATATGTATTCATGAAAATTAAGTGTTATGAAATTAAATTGATTTTTGATAAAGTTAAATCTGAGTTTTCTATGCATTTTACCACAGAAACTGGACACTATCATGGATAATACATTATTTGCATAGCATTTTATTTAATTCTTTTTGTAACTACTTTATTGCTTCATAAATCCACATATCAAGAAATTATGTAAAACAACTATTTATTAAAACTGATTAAAAGCATTATAAGTTTATCCATGTGAATAAAATCACCAGTGTACATGTTATAATCTACCAAATAAATCCATCAATGAAAACTATTAAGATGGAAGTCAAGGAAGCCCCAAAATTCCAAATTTTCTGTATTTATACAAATAATAAATTTTATGAGGGGTTACCTTTGGGGAAATCACGAAAATTTGATGTGGCAAAATTGGTTTTGGTATGGATTCACAAGCAAAAAGTGGCACAAAATTAAAGTGATTTACAGTATCACAACATACTCGAGCATGAACTGTATGTTATAATGTAGCAAGAGGCTGAAAAATCCAGATTTTTTTCAATATTTAAATATCTCTAAAGACAGGTATATTATTACATAGGTACATAAGGTAAGTGCTGATGTATTTTGAGCAGTGAATCAAGAATAATGTGAAACAATGCTGGACATCCATGTCTAGGTGTACTGTTTATTGAAAGCTGAAATAACATGGAATGATTAACCCTCGACACCACTGGGCAGGAGACCCTCCACACCACTAGACAGGAGACCCTCCACACCATTGGGCAGGAGACCCTCCACACCACTGGACAGGAGACCCTCCACAACACTGGACAGGAGACCCTCCACACCACTGGACAGTAAGTAGATAGCAGAGTTTTTTATAATCAGTGGTGTCAATATATATGTTATGTGGAAATGCTGATCATTCAAAATACTTTAACCACACCACTGGATTCCATCATAACAGTTGATGTAGCAAAGGGTCTTTATAATCAGTATTGTCAATATGTGGAAATACTGATCCTTCAAAATACTTTTACAACACCACTGGTTATCATTATGACAGTAGATTGTAGCAGAGGGTTTTTATAATCAGTGGTGTCAATATATGTTATATGGAAAAACTGATTCCCCAAAATACTTTAACCACACCACCGGATACCATCATGACAGTTGATGTAGCAGAGGGTGTTTATAATCAGTGGTGTCAATATATGTTATATGGAAAGACTGATTCCCTAAAATACTTTAACCACACCACTGGATATCATCATGGCAGTGGATTGTAGCAGAGGGTTTTTATAATCAGTGGTGTCAATATATGTTATTTGGAAAGACTGATTCCCCAAAATACTTTAACCACACCACCGGATACCATCATGACAGTTGATGTAGCAGAGAGTTTTTATAATCAGTAGTGTCAATATGTGTTACACTGAAAGACTGATTCCCCAAAATATTTTAACCACAACACTGGATACCATCAAGACAGTGGATGTAACAGAGGATTTTTATAATCAGTATTGTTAATATATGTTATACAGAAAGACTGATTCCCCAAAAATATTTTAACCACACCACTGGATATCATAATTTCAGTTTATAAAATGCCTGTCTGAATTTTTCTAATGGATGCCATTTGAATCTTGTCAATGTTGATCACTTATATAATTGTAGGTCTGATACACTTCAATTATTCTGATCATTTAATAAAAACAAATTGTACATGTTGTGTTTTCATGCATTTATAAGAATATGAACACATAATTATCTGTATATAGTGAAAATTCTGGTTCAAAACATTTAAAAATTATTGTTGCATGCAATTAAAAACAAATTTCCCTTTATAGTCGTATACACAGTATCATAACAAAGCGTCCACAAATAATACATGATATATTCTGATATAGCTAGAAAAAAAACACTTAACGTTTACTTGATCTATCACTAGTTATATTCAATTACTATCCAATCCATGGGTGGATTCACAATTTAAACATAAAAAATGCATGTTTCCCATGACGTGGCTGAAATAAACACCTGTAATACCTATACACAGACATACTGGTTGTTGATAAACATTTTTCAAAATTTCCCTTTCAAACCTTAAAGGACATCAAGCATGTGGTATAGCGGCAAACCCCATACATTGTCATGCAAAATGTGACCAGTAAGTATATGACATAACCCATGATGCATCAACTCACAGCAAGGATTGTCACATAGTAACCTAGTCCAGCAGTGGCACATAATTTGTCCTGTTGTATATAAGAAATTTAAAATATCTTCTGGTTTAGGATTAATTAAAGCCTGCACTATGATTAGTATGTCCAGTATATCATGGCAGTCACACAACCATAATTACCTTGTCTTAACAGTTCAATATTTACTTATTTACAATAGTGTTTTTCTAAAAACTATGAGGTGAATTATATTCGTTTATACAGTAAATACCCCTGATCGTGTAACAGTTTTTTTTATCACCCGTGAAATATTTTCCCAGAATAATCTTGTGATATTTTTTCCATGGAAAATATTTTATAGGTAAATGGATCATATTTTATCCATGGATAATATTTTACACAATAAGCCATGACATTTATTCCGCTGGATACATTTATCCTCCCGGACATATTTTCACCCGGATAAAATTATTGATTACAATCACCTATATATAACTATACAAAATGAACAATTATTTTTATAAACAATCTGGTTATACTAAAGATTGCACCATAATTGTTTAAAATACACAACAATATCTGATAGCAAAGTAAATCAACTGTTTATAACAAACATTGTTTATGGTGATACAAATGTGACATAAAAACATCCTATATCATATGCCCAGAAGAATGTTATAATATGCTCACACAAACCATTTTGAGTGTTCATACAAAATTAAAGGTAACTTTTTCATGTGCACACAAAAAATATTATGCATGACAACTTTCTTGTGAGCAAAAAAAAAAAAAATAATAATAATGATAATGAGCACATGGTATAAAAATATTTTTGTGTCACCTCTAAGCTGCCATAGTTTTGACAATATTAATCCATTTTTTAATTCTAAAATCTAGGATAAATAATAAATTGACTTCAACAACCGCCATAGTAACCAATGGTAGTAATGCCCATGTTCTACCCCTGATTTTTTACCAGGCAAATATGTATATAAAAATAACTGGATCAACAACAAAGTTATACGCTGGTAGGAATATGAAAAATTTATAGACAAGATAAAGTATCACTTCTTAAGACAAAAAGTACATGTAGCTCTATATAATGTGGTTGTACTGAATTTTATTTGTAGCTCTACATAGCGTAGTTGTACTGAATTTAATTGTAGTTCTGCTATATACATGTATTGTAGTTCTACTGGATTTTATTTGTAGTTTGGGTATATACTGTAGTTGTACAGGATTTAATTTGTAGTTTGGGCATACACTGTAGTTGTACTGGATTTTATTTGTAGTTTGGGCATACACTTTGTACTGGATTTTATTTGTAGTTTGGACATACACTGTAGTTGTACTGGATTTTATTCAGGTATACACTGTAGTTGTACTGGATTTTATTTGTAGTTTGGACATACACTGTAGTTGTACTGGATTTCATTTGTAGTTTGGGTATATACTGTAGTTGTACTGGATTTTATTTGTAGTTTGGACATACACTGTAGTTGTACTGGATTTTATTTGTAGTTTGGACATACGCTGTAGTTGTACTGGATTTTATTTGTAGTTTGGACATACACTAGTTGTACTGGATTTTATTTGTAGTTTGGGTATATACTGTAGTTGTACTGGATTTCATTTGTAGTTTGGGTATATACTGTAGTTGTACTGGATTTTATTTGTAGTTTGGACATACACTGTAGTTGTACTGGATTTTATTTGTAGTTTGGACATACACTGTAGTTGTACTGGATTTTATTTGTAGTTTGGACATACACTGTAGTTGTACTGGATTTTATTTGTAGTTTGGACATACACTAGTTGTACTGGATTTTATTTGTAGTTTGGACATACACTGTAGTTGTACTGGATTTTATTTGTAGTTTGGACATACACTGTAGTTGTACTGGATTTTATTTGTAGTTTGGGCATACACTTTGTACTGGATTTTATTTGTAGTTTGGACATACACTGTAGTTGTACTGGATTTCATTTGTAGTTTGGGTATATACTGTAGTTGTACTGGATTTTATTTGTAGTTGGACATACACTGTAGTTGTACTGGATTTTATTTGTAGTTTGGACATACGCTGTAGTTGTACTGGATTTTATTTGTTTTGGACATACACTAGTTGTACTGGATTTTATTTGTAGTTTGGGTATATACTGTAGTTGTACTGGATTTCATTTGTAGTTTGGGTATATACTGTAGTTGTACTGGATTTTATTTGTAGTTTGGACATACACTGTAGTTGTACTGGATTTTATTTGTAGTTTGGACATACACTGTAGTTGTACTGGATTTATTTGTAGTTTGGACATACACTGTAGTTGTACTGGATTTTATTTGTAGTTTGGACATACACTGTAGTTGTACTGGATTTATTTGTAGTTTGGGTATATACTGTAGTTGTACTGGATTTCATTTGAAGTTTGGGTATATACTGTAGTTGTACTGGATTTCATTTGTAGTTTGGGCATACACTGTAGTTGTACTGGATTTTATTTGTAGTTTGGACATACACTGTAGTTGTACTGGATTTTATTTGTAGTTTGGACATACACTAGTTGTACTGGATTTTATTTGTAGTTTGGGTATATACTGTAGTTGTACTGGATTTCATTTGTAGTTTGGGTATATACTGTAGTTGTACTGGATTTCATTTGTAGTTTGGGCATACACTGTAGTTGTACTGGATTTTATTTGTAGTTTGGACATACACTGTAGTTGTACTGGATTTCATTTGTAGTTTGGACATACACTGTAGTTGTACTGGATTTTATTTGTAGTTTAGACATACACTGTAGTTGTACTGGATTTTATTTGTAGTTTGGACATACACTGTAGTTGTACTGGATTTTATTTGTAGTTTGGACATACACTGTAGTTGTACTGGATTTCATTTGTAGTTTGGACATACACTGTAGTTGTACTGGATTTTATTTGTAGTTTGGACATACACTGTAGTTGTACTGGATTTTATTTGTAGTTTGGGTATATACTGTAGTTGTACTGGATTTTATTTGTAGTTTGGACATACACTGTAGTTGTAATGGATTTTATTTGTAGTTTGGACATACACTGTAGTTGTACTGGATTTCATTTGTAGTTTGGACATACACTGTAGTTGTACTGGATTTTATTTGTAGTTTGGACATACACTGTAGTTGTACTGGATTTTATTTGTAGTTTAGACATACACTGTAGTTGTACTGGATTTTATTTGTAGTTTGGACATACACTGTAGTTGTACTGGATTTTATTTGTAGTTTGG
This sequence comes from Anadara kagoshimensis, assembly GCA_021292105.1. Lineage (NCBI taxonomy): Eukaryota > Metazoa > Mollusca > Bivalvia > Arcoida > Arcidae > Anadara > Anadara kagoshimensis. The sequence continues at coordinate 48,789,768 of CM037859.1, read as the reverse complement.
ACATACACTGTAGTTGTACTGGATTTCATTTGTAGTTTGGACATACACTGTAGTTGTACTGAATTTAATTGTAGTTTGGACATACACTGTAGTTGTACTGGATTTTATTTGTAGTTTGGGTATATACTGTAGTTGTACTGGATTTTATTTGTAGTTTGGACATACACTGTAGTTGTATTGGATTTTATTTGTAGTTTGGACATACACTGTAGTTGTACTGGATTTTATTTGTAGTTTAGACATACACTGTAGTTGTACTGGATTTTATTTGTAGTTTGGGTATATACTGTAGTTGTACTGGATTTTATTTGTAGTTTGGACATACATTGTAGTTGTACTGGATTTTATTCAGGTATATACAGTGGTTCTATTGAGGATTTGTAGTATATACTGGTGTAAATGGCACTTCATTTGTCTCCTGTAACCTAAAATACATGTAAATAAATAATTAAATCAATAAATAAATAAATAAATAAACATGACTATTAACAATAAAGTTCTAGTTTTATTCATGCTAGTTTAATATGTAAATGTTCTCTGGTTCAAAATCCTATTCAGGCCGTATCTTAGTTTGACAAAGTTTGTCCGTTTGCTTACTTAAGACTGAAAGTTTTCTCTGGGTTCTTCAGTGCTTTCACATGTTTTTCAGTTTGTCTGGACCTCTGGTAACAGTTATTAGCAAAATATTAACAATCTGTTAAGTACAGCTGTATCACTTTCTATTTGAACCTTTTTTTCTACAACTGAAATTACATGTATGTTTCGATGAACTTCAACCAGTAGCGTGTAAATAGTTCTGTCATGGCATACAAAACATTATAATACACAAACTCCATTATTACCAATTCATATTTCTAATTTGACATCTTCTGATCAATCTGATAAGTCATCATTTGCAAAAACAACACTTACATGATTGTAAATATAAGGCTTGACGTTTGTAAATATAAGGCTTGACGTTTGTAAATATAAGGCTTGACGTTTGTAAATATAAGACTTGACGTTTGTAAATATAAGGCTTGACGTTTGTAAATATAAGGCTTGACGTTTGTAAATATAAGGCTTGACGTTTGTAAATATAAGACTTGACGTTTGTAAATATAAGGCTTGACGTTTGTAAATATAAGACTTGACGTTTGTAAATATAAGGCTTGACGTTTGTAAATATAAGGCTTGACGTTTGTAAATATAAGGCTTGACGTTTGTAAATATAAGACTTGACGTTTGTAAATATAAGGCTTGACGTTTGTAAATATAAGGCTTGACGTTTGTAAATATAAGACTTGACGTTTGTAAATATAAGGCTTGACGTTTGTAAATATAAGACTTGACGTTTGCAAATATAAGGCTTGACGTTTGCAAATATAAGACTTGACGTTTGTAAATATAAGACTTGACGTTTGTAAATATAAGGCTTGACGTTTGTAAATATAAGGCTTGACGTTTGTAAATATAAGACTTGACGTTTGTAAATATAAGGCTTGACGTTTGTAAATATAAGACTTGACGTTTGTAAATATAAGGCTTGACGTTTGCAAATATAAGACTTGACGTTTGTAAATATAAGGCTTGACGTTTGTAAATATAAGGCTTGACGTTTGACGTTTGTAAATATAAGACTTGACGTTTGTAAATATAAGGCTTGACGTTTGTAAATATAAGACTTGACGTTTGTAAATATAAGACTTGACGTTTGTAAATATAAGGCTTGACGTTTGTAAATATAAGGCTTGACGTTTGTAAATATAAGGCTTGACGTTTGTAAATATAAGGCTTGACGTTTGCAAATATAAGACTTGACGTTTGTAAATATAAGGCTTGACGTTTGTAAATATAAGGCTTGACGTTTGTAAATATAAGGCTTGACGTTTGTAAATATAAGACTTGACGTTTGTAAATATAAGACTTGACGTTTGTAAATATAAGGCCTGACGTTTGTAAATATAAGGCTTGACGTTTGTAAATATAAGGCTTGACGTTTGTAAATATAAGGCTTGACGTTTGTAAATATAAGGCTTGACGTTTGTAAATATAAGGCTTGACGTTTGTAAATATAAGGCTTGATGTTTGTAAATATAAGGCTTGACGTTTGTAAATATAAGGCTTGACGTTTGTAAATATAAGGCTTGACGTTTGTAAATATAAGGCTTGATGTTTGTAAATATAAGGCTTGACGTTTGTAAATATAAGGCTTGACGTTTGTAAATATAAGGCTTGACGTTTGTAAATATAAGGCTTGACGTTTGCAAATATAAGGCCTGACGTTTGTAAATATAAGGCTTGACGTTTGTAAATATAAGACTTGACGTTTGTAAATATAAGGCTTGACGTTGTAAATATAAGGCTTGACGTTTGTAAATATAAGGCTTGATGTTTGTAAATATAAGGCTTGACGTTTGTAAATATAAGGCCTGACGTTTGTAAATATAAGGCCTGACGTTTGTAAATATAAGGCTTGACGTTTGTAAATATAAGACTTGACGTTTGTAAATATAAGGCTTGACGTTTGTAAATATAAGACTTGACGTTTGTAAATATAAGACTTGACGTTTGTAAATATAAGGCTTGACGTTTGTAAATATAAGGCTTGATGTTGTAAATATAAGGCTTGACGTTTGTAAATATAAGGCTTGACGTTTGTAAATATAAGGCTTGACGTTTGTAAATATAAGGCTTGACGTTTGCAAATATAAGGCCTGACGTTTGTAAATATAAGGCTTGACGTTTGTAAATATAAGACTTGACGTTTGTAAATATAAGGCTTGACGTTTGTAAATATAAGGCTTGACGTTTGTAAATATAAGGCTGATGTTTGTAAATATAAGGCTTGACGTTTGTAAATATAAGGCCTGACGTTTGTAAATATAAGGCCTGACGTTTGTAAATATAAGGCTTGACGTTTGTAAATATAAGACTTGACGTTTGTAAATATAAGGCTTGACGTTTGTAAATATAAGGCTTGACGTTTGCAAATATAAGGCTTGACGTTTGTAAATATAAGACTTGGCGTTTGTAAATATAAGGCTTGACGTTTGTAAATATAAGGCTTGACGTTTGCAAATATAAGGCTTGACGTTTGTAAATATAAGACTTGACGTTTGTAAATATAAGGCTTGACGTTTGCAAATATAAGGCTTGACGTTTGCAAATATAAGGCTTGATGTTTGTAAATATAAGGCTTGATGTTTGTAAATATAAGGCTTGACGTTTGTAAATATAAGGCTTGATGTTTGTAAATATAAGGCTTGACGTTTGTAAATATAAGGCTTGACGTTTGTAAATATAAGGCTTGACGTTTGCAAATATAAGACTTGACGTTTGTAAATATAAGGCTTGACGTTTGTAAATATAAGGCTTGACGTTTGCAAATATAAGGCTTGACGTTTGTAAATATAAGGCTTGACGTTTGTAAATATAAGGCTTGACGTTTGTAAATATAAGGCTTGACGTTTGTAAATATAAGACTTGACGTTTGTAAATATAAGACTTGACGTTTGTAAATATAAGGCTTGACGTTTGTAAATATAAGGCTTGACGTTTGTAAATATAAGGCTTGACGTTTGTAAATATAAGGCTTGACGTTTGTAAATATAAGGCTTGACGTTTGTAAATATAAGGCTTGACGTTTGTAAATATAAGGCTTGACGTTTGTAAATATAAGGCTTGACGTTTGTAAATATAAGGCTTGATGTTTGTAAATATAAGGCTTGACGTTTGTAAATATAAGGCTTGATGTTTGTAAATATAAGGCTTGATGTTTGTAAATATAAGGCTTGACGTTTGTAAATATAAGACTTGACGTTTGTAAATATAAGGCTTGACGTTTGTAAATATAAGGCTTGATGTTTGTAAATATAAGGCTTGACGTTTGCTCCAGCCTGCTTTAACAGTTCATATCTTGATGAATAATTAAAAATCAAACATCAATTTCTAAATGAAAACCATCAATCAAGCCATTAATGGTAAAATAAAACTATAAAGTAATTATTTTCTGACTTTGTCTTCCTGTGCATTAGTTCAAGTTTTGAATTTTTCCCATTTTAATTCTAAGGCCATATCAATGGTCTGATATCGATATCAGACCAGCTTCTCATTAAAAAATAATCACTATACATATATCATAGAAAAATCTTTGACAGCATCATCATGAGGCCTTATAAAAGTTTGTCTGATGAGGAATATGTGCTGTCATGAGTGAAAGTATTTGTTGTAATGTATTTTCTGTCTAATTGGTGTCAAGTTGAATTTTTGTCATATTTAGGGCATTGTCTGTGATGCATTTTTGTTCTAAATGGTGAAATTTTAAGCATATGATAAACAAAATAAAATATGGTGAAATCCATATGATATGCCACATCAGACCTAGGGCTAAAGTTCTCGGATATGATATGCATTTCACCATGTATTATTCTATATTTATAAGTACAGTCCAACCTGCCTTTAAGGGCCACCTGCTTATAAAGGCCAGTAGAATTGTATCCCAATTGTTCTTTATTCTTATTATTTGAACCTGTATATAAAGATCACCTGCCCATAAAGGCCACTTTTACTGGTTCCCTTGGGTGGTTTTTATAGACAGATTTGACTGTAAATGTATATCTTACCAGTTTTCTTTACTGTATACTGTTTTATTTTTATCAAACATGTGGAAGGTATAAATATTACGACTCTTAGTTGAAGTGTTACGTTCACTTTTATGTACAACTTCACCATGAATAAGTACTGCCCCACCTGTAATAATAATACACAGTAAATCAATATATAACAATACATGTAATACTGTATTTAATTACGAGTGTATTTATTTTCGAGGTATAAGAAATTTAGACATATCCGCATAGTTGAAATTTTGCCTTTTTGTAATATCCACTATAACACAATAGGCATAATATAATTTTTGCTGGGTATTAATTTTTGCGCAAATCAAATGACCGCCAAATAAGCGAAAATTAGTACATCGTGAAAATAAATATGTTTACAGTAATAATACAGTACATGGCTTCATTGCAAACACTATGTTAGCTCAGTTAAGTAGAATGCTCACTTCATATGTAGGAAGTCTTGGGTTCAAACCCTGACCGGGTCTGACAAAGGCTTAAAAATACATAGTGAAAGTTCTTTTGCCAAGCACGCAGCATTTAGAAATGAAAGTCACAGAGTCCTTCTGAAGAGACCTTTAAATCTGATGCCTTGTGCCACAGCAGGCTTGACACTTTAAAGAACTCTGCCTCTTCACCTATAGCTGGTAATGTCTCAATATGAGTGAAAGTTCAATCAATCAACAATCAAAAACTTGATTCATTGCCATCATTTGTTCAGATGTTGAATCTCAATATCTTGACCTGTAGAGCATAGAAATTCTCCATCCTAAATCTCAGCACAGCAGTCCTTTAAGCTTGATCTGTAAAGCATAGAAATTCTCAATCTGAATCTCAGCACAGCAGTCCTTAAACCTTGATCTGTAAAGCATAGAAATTCTCAATCTAAATCTCAGCACAGCAGTCCTTAAACCTTGATCTGTAAAGCATAGAAATTCTCAATCTCAAATCTCAGCACAGCAGTCCTTTGTGCTTGATCTGTAAAGGATAGAAATTCTCAATATCAAATTTCAGCACAGTAGTCCTTTAAACTTGATCTGTAAAGGATAGAAATTCTCAATCTCGAATCTAAGCAGAGCAATCCTTTAGCTTGATCTGTAAAGCATAGAAATTCTCAATCTGAATCTCAGCACAGCAGTCCTTAAACCTTGATCTGTAAAGCATAGAAATTCTCAATCTCAAATCTCAACACAGCAGTCCTTTGTGCTTGATCTGTAAAGGATAGAAATTCTCAATCTCAAATCTCAGCACAGTAGTCCTTTGTGCTTGATCTGTAAAGCATAGAAATTCTCAATCTCGAATTTCAGCACAGCAGTCCTTTAAGCTTGATCTGTAAAGCATAGAAATTCTTAATCTTGAATCTCAGCAAAGCAGTCCTCTAAGCTTGATCTGTAAAGCATAGAAATTCTCAATCTCAAATTTCAGCACAGCAGTCCTCTAAGCTTGATCTGTAAAGCATAGAAATTGTTAATCTTGAATCACAGCACAGCAGTTCTTTAAGATTGATCTGTAAAGCATAGAAATTGTTAATCTTGAATCACAGCACAGCAGTTCTTTAACATGTTTAAGATTGATCTGTAAAGCATAGAAATTGTTAATCTTGAATCTCAGCACAGCAGTTCTTTAAGATTGATCTGTAAAGCATAGAAATTATTAATCTTGAATCTCAGCACAGCAGTTCTTTAAGATTGATCTGTAAAGCATAGAAATTGTTAATCTTGAATCTCAGCACAGCAGTTCTTTAAGATTGATCTGTAAAGCATAGAAATTATTAATCTTGAATCTCAGCACAGCAGTCCTTTAAGCTTGATCTGTAAAGCATAGAAATTCTCAATCTCGAATCTCAGCAAAGCAGTCCTCTAAGCTTGATCTGTAAAGCATAGAAATTGTTAATCTTGAATCTCAGCACAGCAGTTCTTTAAGCTTGATCTGTAAAGCATAGAAATTCTCAATCTCGAATCTCAGCAAAGCAGTCCTCTAAGCTTGATCTGTAAAGCATAGAAATTGTTAATCTTGAATCTCAGCACAGCAGTTCTTTAAGATTGATCTGTAAAGCATAGAAATTGTTAATCTTGAATCTCAGCACAGCAGTCCTTTAAGCTTGATCTGTAAAGCATAGAAATTGTTAATCTTGAATCTCAGCATAGCAGACCATTAACTCTGATCTGTAGAGCATAGAAATCCTCAATCTCAAATCTCAGCACAGCAGTTCTTTACGCTTAATCTGTAGAGCATAGAAATTCTCTAACTAAAATTTCAACTGATGATAATGTTTGCCTGGTTTATATACCTTACCTTTTTTAACTTCTACTGGTTTAAATTTATCATTATCATATTTGTTGGGTGATGCAGTAAAGATACAACTAGGTTCTTTATCCTCCCCAAACTTAGGATTCCGGACCATTCTGTAGTTGCCATACAAACCACCTACAAACAAAACATGTTCATAATTGTCATTGTTTCTCCTTCTATGACACATTTTGTGCAATTGTATGTCATAGTGTTATACATAATAACAGACATCATCATGTAATTATGTCATTAACGTATTACATCAAATCATTGCATTTAAATACACTATATTATCACCAAGTATGTTCCGTTCTGTTTTTATCTTTTTATGGTTAAATACAATAAAGAAATTTAATTCTGTGCAACAGTTAATCAATGTACTTTTGATTTTCACATAAAACTGGTTTTGTTGAAGTAATATAAATAAAACTTATGGTGAGTGGAAGAACTAATTTTGTTATCGTTCATCCAGGTGAACGCTGCCATTTTCCAATGGCCAGTGTCAAGCCAGAACAAAAATTAAATGTTTCAAAATACACACAAAGTATTAAGTATATTTTGCAATGTTTTGAAATTTAAGATTGTAAATATAAGAAATAAAATCCTTTTTATTAATTATTGATGCAAGTATGAATAACAATGGTCAGTCCAAATTATACATGAACGGCTTCGCTGTCATGCTATTTGGAGTAGCCATTGATATTCATACTTGCATCGATAAAGAAAATGAATGTCATTTCTTATGTGATGTGTTGAGTGAGGTTTTAGGTACAAGTCTTCCAAATCAAAAGTATTTCACTTATATGGAAAAATTACCAGCTAAAGGTGAAGTGGCAAAAATTTTTAACTTTTCAGGTGTGTGCAGCACAATGTGCAGAGAAGTGTTTTAACATGTCATGACTGCCATGACATTGACATTGGGACTCTTAAGCTGTGACTTCCATTTCTAAATGCCAAGTGCTTGATGAAAGAACAGCCACTACCTATTTTTAAGTCTTGGCTTGGGTTTGAACCCAATTCCCACATACCAGCATATGTTAGTGAAATTAAACACTGAAACCATGTAAACTGCAGCAACAGCTAGCATGCTAGCATAGTCCACATGACTCTAAATATAAAATCATATATATATTTTTTTCCAGATAATTATGACATGGTTTGATGACAGACTTAGCCTAGAGTTGTGCCAAATGCTTTTGAAATCAGGGTTTGAGTTCAAACCTTGGCTGTGATGGTGAGACTCAGAGAGTGGTGATATTTCTTTATCTCTTGTCTACATTGCTAACCATAATCAGCACAGTGCCATGTTGTCTCCCTACCTACAAATCCAGCGAGGAGATCCTAATGTGACTTTTCTGAAGGTTGGTGGTTTTCCTAAGCCTGCTATAGCAACCTACTCTAAATAAGACCACCTGTATAGTAAGTCTATATAAGTATATATCTTGGGTCCTGTGGGTGGTCTTCATATACAAATTTTACTCTACTAAGCTCCTCTCAGTGGCCTTTTTATACAGGTCTTACTGTATGTGTATGATTATATACCTTTATGAGAACCAGGATAGAACCACAGACATCCATTATCTATCAAAGCATCTTCTAATGCTATCCATATACCAAACAATTTCATAGGCTGTGTATTCAGAAATGTAGAGTCCTGATGTGGTACCACTGTCAATAAATAAATAAACATCAGCTAGTATACCAATTTGGGTTACCTTTCTTTTATTGTTAGTTACTGTGATATCATTATCATTTGTTCAGTCAAAACTATATATTATAAAGGGGTTTGGCAATAAATTGATTGATTGAATGGGGTTTTACGTCTCAGTCAAGAATATTTCACTCATATTGAGACATCACCAGCTTTGTTGAAGTGGCCTGAATTGTTACCTCTGCAGTGCATTCATGGGGCAATGTGCAGGGAGGGTGTTTTCACATTCCATGCCTAGCATCAGTTTTTAGGGTCTTTTCTGAAGGACCTGGTAACTTTCATTTCTAAATGCCAAGTGCAAAGTATAGGCTTATGGCCTCAGAGTCTAAGTAATCTGAAGTATTGGCTTGGAGCCTTCAAGGCTAAATGGTGTGAAATACTGACTTACAAATTAAAGGATTTATCACTACATATATTTAAATCACATTGAGAAAGATTCAAATGTGAAAAAGTTTGTTTTGTTAACTTGTCAAATGTTACATAAATTAAGGTCAAAACAAAGCAACATAGCCAAATTCTGTCCATGATAAAAAGCAGATCAATGATTACTATAGTCTTGGATGAGGTTTAATCATTCTTGTAACAGTTAACAATGTACCATGGACATGTGCAATGCCAGACAAACAACAACAGATCACCACAAACCTTTGACTCAAGTAATGTTTAATGTCTAAGTACAAAGTCCAGTAATAATACATACCTTCTCCTCCAATACCCGGTTGCTGAAATAGAAAACAAACTTTACATCAATATACATGTGTTGTTATACCATAAATAAACAATATACATGTGTTCAGGACTCAAGGCAAATCTTATAATCTAAGAGCAACACTATCTCTGTGTTCAGGACTCAAGGCAAATCTTATAATCTAAGAGCAACACTATCTCGTGTTCAGGACTCAAGGCAAATCTTATAATCTAATAGCAACACTATCTCTGTGTTCAGGACTCAAGGCAAATCTTATAATCTAAGAGCAACACTATCTCTGTGTTCAGGACTCAAGGCAAATCTTATAATCTAAGAGCAACACTATCTCTGTGTTCAGGACTCAAGGCAAATCTTATAATCTAAGAGCAACACTATCTCTGTGTTCAGGACTCAAGGCAAATCTTATAATCTAAGAGCAACACTATCTCTGTGTTCAGGACTCAAGGCAAATCTTATAATCTAAGAGCAACACTATCTCTGTGTTCAGGACTCAAGGCAAACCTTATAATCTAAGAGCAACACTATCTCTGTGTTCAGGACTCAAGGCAAACCTTATAATCTAAGAGCAACACTATCTCTGTGTTCAGGACTCAAGGCAAATCTTATAATATAAGAGCAACACTATCTCTGTGTTCAGGACTCAACGCAAATCCTATAATCTAAGAGCAACACTATCTCTGTGTTCAAGACTCAAGGCAAATCTTATAATCTAAGAGCAACCCTATCTCTGTGTTCAGGACTCAAGGCAAATCTTATAATCTAAGAGCAACACTATCTCTGTGTTCAGGACTCAAGGGAAATCTTATAATCTAAGAGCAACACTATCTCTGTGTTCAAGACTCAAGGCAAATCCTATAATCTAAGAGCAACACTATCTCTGTGTTCAGGACTCAAGGCAAACCTTATAATCTAAGAGCAACACTATCTCTGTGTTCAGGACTCAAGGCAAATCTTATAATCTAAGAGCAACACTATCTCTGTGTTCAAGACTCAAGGCAAATCCTATAATCTAAGAGCAACACTATCTCTGTGTTCAGGACTCAAGTCAAATCTTATAATCTAAGAGCAACACTATCTCTGTGTTCAAGACTCAAGGCAAATCTTATAATCTAAGAGCAACACTATCTCTGTGTTCAGGACTCAAGGCAAATCTTAAAATCTAAGAGCAACACTATCTCTGTGTTCAGGACTCAAGGCAAATCTTATAATCTAAGAGCAACACTATCTCTGTGTTCAGGACTCAAGGCAAATCTTATAATCTAAGAGCAACACTATCTCTGTGTTCAGGACTCAAGGCAAATCTTATAATCTAAGAGCAACACTATCTCTGTGTTCAAGACTCAAGGCAAATCCTATAATCTAAGAGCAACAGTATCTCTGTGTTCAGGACTCAAGGCAAATCTTATAATCTAAGAGCAACACTATCTCTGTGTTCAAGACTCAAGGCAAATCCTATAATCTAAGAGCAACACTATCTCTGTGTTCAGAACTCAAGGGAAATCTTATAATCTAAGAGCAACACTATCTCTGTGTTCAGGACTCAAGGCAAATCTTATAATCTAAGAGCAACACTATCTCTGTGTTCAAGACTCAAGGCAAATCCTATACAGTAGGATAGCCAAGTCCAAATTGTGCGTTGGTTTTAAAATTTGAGACCTTCCGCGGTAAATAAAAAGGGATTACTTTTTGGCAAGTGTCTGAACCCGAAAAAAATTCGCCATTTTCAGAATCGTTTTTATACCATAAAATTAATATTTCTAGCACGAATATGATGCAAGTGTGTGAGGAATTAACTAAACTTTCTACATGTATCAAAAAGTCCGAGATAAAACGCCACATTTACTTAAAATTACTGATATCCCGACGATAACCGATTTCTCTTGAAAATCAACAGAAATTTCTTCTCCATTTTTGAAACTGGTACGTTTTTTGTGTAAAGAATACTTTTCCTAGAAATTTTAATACAATGCCAGAAAATTATTATAGTTTAAGCCAGTAAATTATCGTACCTGGTGCATGAGGGTTAAATATGCGAAAATCGCAAAAATCCAACAGCATGATTTCAGTACGTCTTGTTGTCAATGAAAACAAATATGGCCGCGACCTTGATAAACATTGTTCCAACGTAGACTAATGACGTAAACAACGTTCCCCGTGTCAAATATATAGGTCAACCGTCTACTGTATACACAGTACACGCAATGTACAGTACAGACCTGTCGAAAGTTTAACACTAAGCTAACCAAAAGAAGTCAAAACTCGACTGCCGAGTGCCTAAGGTATGGAAAGGTAGCGGTCGAAAAGCTGTCGAGAGATAGATGGCAACTGCTGTCGATATTTATAAACACAAACGAGGGAACAATATGGACTGTCAGCACTAATTGTTAGCTGGATGCTAAACTTTGTACAGGTCTGTACTGTATTTTTTTGCAACAGGCATCCTCATCTGCATCTGGCACACATCATATGACATGTGTTTGTTGATGGAGATACTTTAGGACCCCAACAGGAATAAATAAACAGGGCATGCATTAAAAAAATAAAATAAATGATAGATAAATAAATAAATAAATAAGAAATTCTACAGAGAAATAAGTTAGAGCTGGGACAGTATGTTGAGCAGGTACAAAATGTCTAGCAGGTTAGAGATGATAATAAATAAATAAATAAATAAATAAATCAGAAATTGTTTAGAGAAATAAGTTAGAACTGGGACACAATATGTCAGCAGTTAATAAATAAATAAATAAATAAATAAGAAATTCTACAGAGAAATAAGTTAGAGCTGGGACACAATATGTCAGCAGTTAATAAATAAATATATAAATAAATAAATCAGAAATTCTACAGAGAAATAAGTTAAAGCTGGGACACAGTATGTTGAGCAGGTTACAAAATGTCTAACAGGTTAGAGATGATAATAAATAAAAATAAATAAATAAATAAATAAATAAATAAATAAATAATAAATAAATAAATAAATAAATAAATCAGACATTCTATAGAGAAATAAGTTAGAGCTGGGACACAGTATGTTGAGCAGGTTAGTGATGATAAATAGGGTAAATACATAAAAAGATATCCAAATAAGTTGCATTTTGTCTTTCCTCAAGGTACTAACATGAAATGTGGCATGGGTACCATGGAAAGTAACCTCAGATATTTTTTGGAAAAATAAAACAAATATTTTTATATGAACAAAATTAACATTTAAAAAAATAAAAGATATTGAATTACTAAAAGTTAAAAAAAATTATGAACAGACAGATAGTTAGAAATTTTGTCATACTGTTGTTTGTTAAATGAATGACAAGTGGGCCATAATAGCATTTAAAAGGACTAAAATTGTCTTAATTATCAAATTTAATTTAGAAACTACATAAACAGGTGATTTTATGGGGGACAGGTACTTTCTAGTTGTTCTGGCTGTGATAAATGGATAAATCATTTACAAATAAATCAAAAACTATGGGATCATATGGCAGTGTTCATTCTAGAAAGGGGCTGTTGGTCCTTTATTTTGCCAAATGGCACCATTGTAAAGGCCATAGTGGGCCACATTTGAAATTAGATTTCAAATGCAAGTTCAAAATATTTGATAGCATTGTCATATATAAAAGCTACATTATATGAAACTTTTAAATACTTCATTAAAAAAGCTTTTACATCAGCCTAAAAGACTACAAGTCACAACAAACATTAGATGTATGCAAAATTATTGATGTTATTCAACTTATTAGAAGAATTTTATTAGAAATGAACCCATCTGAAAAAAATCCTAGAATGAACACTCATGGTCATTACTGTTTACACATAATGGAATATTTTCCAAAGAAAAATGCATTATGTGTGACTAAACCAACATTGTAAATTGTAATAATGTTGAATGTCTCATTTCATGTTAAATTAAAACATAACAATTTTTAATACACTAGGAATTAGATATCATCAGACATTTATGACTGTTTCATTTTATATAGAATTAAAAAATCAACACATATCAATATCCTTAACATACTGGGAATTATATACCATTACACATTTATGAATTGAATGCTTCTCTTGATACTGAATACCTTTTTTTCATCACATGAAATGCTTTTCATGCACCCTTGTCTGAAGTGTAGCATACAGGTAACAATATAGGTTAAAATCTTACTATGTCAGAAAGTTTGCCAGTTCTCTTGTTGAGGGGTGTAGCCTGACTATTTTGAGTTTGGGGCCAGCTCACTTCATAAAAGAATTTGTAACAGTAATAAATGGCTTAAATGTGTAAACATTAAGTGACCCACACTCGATTTTAGAACCCATTGGCTACTGGGCCCCTGCAAATCTTCATCCCTGTACCTAGTTTCCCCCTTAATCTCATTTACCTTTATAATTGAAATAATCTTGAATGGAGTGTGTATACCAACCAATCAATTCTAAATTTAACTGATAAATCAATAAATCTGGAATAGGCCTAGTGTGTTACAATTATTTTGAATTCTTTCAAACTAATAATGCCCATTTGGATACACTGTATCATGAATTTCACTGCATTTGCATAAACTTATTTCTTAATGTTATTATCAAACCAGTTCCCATGAATTTTCCTGAAAGAAGGTGATATTTATTTATCAGAATTTTACAATTTTACAGAAATTACTGAAATTCCTAAATATTTTACAGATCTGTATTTAATCATTATAATATGGAGTTAAATTTTTAAGCAAGTCAAATGAAATCCACATGATTGGTATTCACTTTTCCTATTTCCTACTTCCACATAGTCTATTTTAAATGTTATTTGTGATATGTCAAGTTGACTTAAAACTTTTAATGAAGCAAAATAATCAACTTTTCATGTCTAAATTGTACTAAAATAATAATGCCGGGGTTATTGACATCAGAACAGAAACAAAAATTTAAATAATAAAGACCAATGTTGTGTTGACTCTGGCTAAACTAACATGGGAGATGTTTCCTCATTTTGGGAAATATTTCATAAAGAAAAATCCAGTCTAACCCTCTTTAATGATGTTAGCTTATTTATCCAATGATATGTACTGATATGACAGACAGGTCCTGTTTATATTTTGCCAGCAAAGCAAAATAAGTTGGTAATTTTCAGTAATTCCGAGTCCCTAACTAGCCCTACATGAGTAGGTTGCACTGTACACTGTATTGGTACAGATCCCGAGTCCATATGGGTAAAATTAGAACACATGCGTATCTAATGTGTTCGACAACCATACAGATCGATCATACATGACAAATAAGGCAAAAGTTTGACTGTTTTGTCCAAAATACACGATGACATTTTCTGCATGCTAAAATTGTGATCGAAGCGGGACGAATGCTAATCAAATATGTCCGACTGGAAGTAGTTCCAAAAAATCGGCAGATTAGACGAGAAATGGAGTGAAAATACAATATTTTTAAGGAAAAACTTACTTTATTTCAACAAAAGTATATCCACAGCGTCTCTCGATTATCAAATTTATACATTACATACAATAAGGAAGCTGTCTTAGCATTTTTTCTGTGTCAAATTAGCCGGAAAGGGGGCGGCCCATGATCGAGAATCCGGCAATGTCATCGATTTTTTCGACATTTGAAACTGGTACGTTTTTTGTGTAAAGAAAATTATTTGACAAATTATACATCAAAATAACCGTGCGAAAAAGTTCTTTCCGTTCATGTAAAAACATCTTTGGTGCATGAGGAACTGCGTACACAGAATGATATTTTTTAAAGTTTCAATTTTCAATTTTTCGCCGGTGCCTAACATTCAATTACGATTTAAATTGTTAAATTCTCACCGACTTTGATAAAAATCGTCTTTAATGACTTACTTTTGTCCTCAAAAGACGATAAAATACTACAAATAGTATTAAAAACTCGCAATGAAATAAATATTATGTAATTTTACCGCCTTGAGTGAATTCAAATTTTTGACAATTTTTTCACTTTGTCTGCGCGTGAAATTTTGTTTGATGAATCAATGCGCTGGCCGGGTTGGCTATCCTACTGATAATCTAAGAGCAACCCTATCTCTGTGTTCAGGACTCAAGGGAAATCTTATAATCTAAGAGCAACACTATCTCTGTGTTCAAGACTCAAGGCAAATCCTATAATCTAAGAGCAACACTATCTCTGTGTTCAGGACTCAAGGCAAATCTTATAATCTAAGAGCAACACTATCTCTGTGTTCAGGACTCAAGGCAAACCTTATAATCTAAGAGCAACACTATCTCTGTGTTCAGGACTCAAGGCAAACCTTATAATCTAAGAGCAACACTATCTCTGTGTTCAGGACTCAAGGCAAATCTTATAATCTAAGAGCAACACTATCTCTGTGTTCAAGACTCAAGGCAAATCTTATAATCTAAGAGCAACACTATCTCTGTGTTCAGGACTCAAGGCAAATCTTATAATCTAAGAGCAACACTATCTCTGTGTTCAGGACTCAAGGCAAATCTTATAATCTAAGAGCAACACTATCTCTGTGTTCAGGACTCAAGGCAAATCTTATAATCTAAGAGCAACGCTATCTCTGTGTTCAAGACTCAAGGCAAATCTTATAATCTAAGAGCAACACTATCTCTGTGTTCAGGACTCAAGGCAAATCCTATAATCTAAAAGCAACACTATCTCTGTGTTCAGGACTCAAGGCAAATCTTATAATCTAAGAGCAACACTATCTCTGTGTTCAGGACTCAAGGCAAATCTTATAATCTAAGACCAACACTATCTCTGTGTTCAGGACTCAAGGCAAATCCTATAATCTAAAAGCAACACTATCTCTGTGTTCAGGACTCAAGGCAAATCTTATAATCTAAGAGCAACACTATCTCTGTGTTCAGGACTCAAGGCAAATCCTATAATCTAAAAGCAACACTATCTCTGTGTTCAGGACTCAAGGCAAATCTTATAATCTAAGAGCAACACTATCTCTGTGTTCAGGACTCAAGGCAAATCTTATAATCTAAGAGCAACACTATCTCTGTGTTCAGGACTCAAGGCAAATCTTATAATCTAAGAGCAACGCTATCTCTGTGTTCAAGACTCAAGGCAAATCCTATAATCTAAAAGCAACACTATCTCTGTGTTCAGGACTCAAGGCAAATCTTATAATCTAAGAGCAACACTATCTCTGTGTTCAGGACTCAGGGCAAATCTTATGATCTAAGAGCAACACTATCTCTGTGTACAGGACTCAAGGCAAATCTTATAATCTAATAGCAACACTATCTCTGTGTTTAGGACTCAAGGCAAATCTTTTAATCTAAGAGCAACACTATCTCTGTGTTCAGGACTCAAGGCAAATCTTATAATCTAAGAGCAACGCTATCTCTGTGTTCAGGACTTAAGGCAAATCTTATAATCTAAGACCAACACTATCTCTGTGTTTAGGACTCAAGGCAAATCTTATAATCTAAGAGCAACGCTATCTCTGTGTTCAGGACTTAAGGCAAATCTTATAATCTAAGAGCAAGAACACTATCTACTTATCAAAAAGTTTCAGGTGCCGGTCTTCTGGTCATCTGTCATAGTTTAATTTAATCTTTCTTTTTGTGGACAACCATTATCTAACTAAAACAGTTAAAGTCAATTTGGATGACAGATTTTTTTTAGCTAAATTGGCAACTGAAAGCAAAGAAATGGTTACAAAATCAGAATTTCAAGTCCAATGGCCAAAGGTGTCCTTAATATCAAACACTTGGAAAATCTACACCATGTCATGTGACAAACATCAACACACAGGTCATGTGACAACATCAACACTTAAATTCATACATCAGCATAGTGGTCGTCTTACAACACTGATACAAACGTAATTTGCAATAAACAGAGGTCATATGACAACTTCAACACACAAGTCATGTGACAACTTCAACATACAGGTGATGTAACAACTTCAACACTAAGCATGCTAAGGTCATGTGACAACATCAACACACGTCATATGACAACACACAGGTCAGGTAACAACCTAACCACTGAAATCATGTGACCACATCAACACAGTGGTCACCTTACAGCATTAACATACAGAAGAGGCTTACAACCAACAGAGGCCATGTGACAACTTAAACCATCAGGTCATGTGACAACATCAACACAGAAATCATGCAACTATATCAATCAATCACATGACACAGTGGGTACCTTACAACCTTAATCATGTTTATACAGAGGTGACTCACAAAATTAACACAAATGTCATGTGACATGAAAAGTGAGGTCATGTAACAATAAATTATAGGTCACCTGACAACATCAATGCAAAGGTCATGTAACAACAAGGTTCATACAGCCAAGGCCAATAAAATTTTAATGAATTTTCCAGGACATTTTCACCATTTTCCTGGACACAATTACATTTTTGACACAATGTTCACATTAGGCAGAAGTTTGCATTCAACTGTAAACTACAAGTTGGACATGGAAACCAACAGAAATGAATAACAATCCTTCACATTTTTGTCTTATATTTTGACCAAATTGTATCCCAACATCAGATATCAACAGTTGTTTTTGAAAATTTATTTCAGTGTACAGTCAATTCTCTTTACACCGTCACCCTTTATAACGGCATATTCGGTTAACGGCAAAAAATTGCGGGAAGAAATCTGTCACAACGTTATTATAACACTTTATAACGGCATATTCGGTTACCGGCTCCAGCAATGAAATTTCGGGAACAAAAATACAAAATAAACACTAATTTTGTTCGATGTAATTGCATATTTATTTCAGTTTACATGTACTAAGTTTTTATTGAAATTTAATTACTTTTCCCAAGACATGTTACAAAATTCCATGACTTTTCAAGGCAAAACCTTTCAAGACGTAAGTCAAATTCAATGACTTTTCAAGTTCTGTTTCAACAACCCTGGACAAATAACTCAGAGGTCACCTGACAAAATCAATGCAGATGTCATGTGACAACAAAATCTTTTCTATACTTTGTACAGGAGATTTAAGAAAACAATTATTTATTTTAAAAAATACTTATTACCTTAAATATATACATACTCTGACAGATTACAGGCTCTACTAGCTCCAAACTTTTAGCTATACCCTGAAATAGATATATACATCATTAAAACAAGAAGTTTATAGGTCCAAACATATTTTTTTTAAAAATGACATTCTTTGATAAAGTAATATGGCAATCAAACTGGTTTTAACATCCAAAAAATATGACATTACAAATTATTTTTCAGTCCAAACATATAGCAATACATCAAAGAAATATGGACAAAAATACACATTGTGCTACTTTTTTTTCTTTTATTGAAATAATGAAATTATAATGATATGATTGATTAAATGAGGTTTAATTCCCAGTCAAGAATATTTAACTTATATTGAGACATCATCAGCTATAGTTGAAGTGGAACAAGTTTGACCTTTGCAATGTGCTCAGGGCAGCGAAGTTTCTTTAATGTGCCAAACTATGACATGGGGCATACGTTTTTAGGTCTCATTGGAAGGACCTGTGACTTTCATTTCTAAATGCAAAGTACTTGGTGAAAGAACAGTCACTACCTATTTTCAAGTTTTGGTCAGACCCAGCCAGGCTTCGAACCCACAAACTCTCACATACAGAGCGAGCACTCTTCTAACTGTGTTACCATAGTGATATATAATGACATGAAGTAAACAAGATAGAGATAATATGTAACAGGCTACAGCAAGTCCAATGTCAGACAATATGACTGTCAGTAACAGGCTACAGAATGTCCAATGTCAGACAGTATGACTGTCAGTAAAACAGGCTACAGAACGTCCAAGGTCAGACAGTATGATTGTCAGTAACAGGCTACAGAATGTCCAAGGTCAGACATTATAACTGTCAGTAACAGGCTACAGAACGTCCAATGTCAGACAGTATAACTGTCAGGAGAAAATAGGTAACAGGCTACAGAACGTCCAATGTCAGACAGTATAACTGTCAGGAGAAAATAGGTAACAGGCTACAGAACATCCAAGGTCAGACAGTATAACTGTCAGTAACACAGGCTACAGAATGTCCAATGTCAGACAGTATAACTGTCAGTAACAGGCTACAGAACATCCAATGTCAGACAGTATAACTGTCAGTAACCGGCTACAGAATGTCCAAGGTCAGACAGTATAACTGTCAGTAACACAGGCTACAGAATGTCCAATGTCAGACAGTATAACTGTCAGTAACAGGCTACAGAACATCCAATGTCAGACAGTATAACTGTCAGTAACCGGCTACAGAATGTCCAAGGTCAGACAGTATAACTGTCAGTAACCGGCTACAGAATGTCCAATGTCAGACAGTATAACTGTCAGTAATAGGCTACAGAACATCCAATGTCAGACAGTAGAACTGTCAGTAAAACAGGCTACAGAACGTCCAATGTCAGACAGTATAACTGTCAGTAACAGGCTACAGAACGTCCAATGTTAGACAGTATAACTGTCAGTAACAGGCTACAGAACATCCAAGGTCAGACATTATAACTGTCAGTAACAGGCTACAGAACATCCAAGGTCAGACAGTATAACTGTCAGTAAAACAGGCTACAGAACGTCCAATGTCAGACAGTATAACTGTCAGTAACAGGCTACAGAACATCAAATGTCAGAGAGTATAACTGTCAGTAACAGGCTACAGAATGTCCAAGGTCAGACAGTATAACTATCAGTAACAGGCTACAGAATGTCCAAGGTCAGACAGTATAACTGTCAGTAACAGGCTACAGAACGTCCTATGTCAGACAGTATAACTGTCAGTAAAACAGGCTACAGAACATCCAATGTCAGACAGTATAACTGTCAGTAACAGGCTACAGAATGTCCAAGGTCAGACATTATAACTGTCAGTAACAGGCTACAGAACGTCCAATGTCAGACAGTATAACTGTCAGTAACAGGCTACAGAACGTCCAATGTCAGACAGTATAACTGTCAGGAGAAAATAGGTAACAGGCTACAGAACGTCCAATGTCAGACAGTATAACTGTCAGGAGAAAATAGGAAACAGGCTACAGAACATCCAAGGTCAGACAGTATAACTGTCAGTAAAACAGGCTACAGAACGTCCAATGTCAGACAGTATAACTGTCAGTAACAGGCTACAGAACATCCAATGTCAGACAGTACAACTGTCAGTAACAGGCTACAGAACATCCAAGGTCAGACAGTATAACTGTCAGTAACAGGCTACAAAACATCCTATGTCAGACAGTACAACTGTCAGTAACAGGCTACAGAACTTCCAATGTCAGACATTATAACTGTCAGTAACAGGCTACAGAACGTCCTATGTCAGACAATATAACTGTCAGTAACAGGCTAGAGAACGTCCTATGTCAGACAGTATAACTGTCAGTAACAGGCTACAGAACCTCCAATGTCAGACAGTATAACTGTCAGTAAAACAGGCTACAGAACGTCCAATGTCAGACAGTATAACTGTCAGTAAAACATGCTACAGAACGTCCAATGTCAGACAGTATAACTGTCAGTAACAGGCTACAGAACATCCAAGGTCAGACAGTTTAACTGTCAGTAACAGGCTACAGAACGTCCAAGGTCAGACAGTATAACTGTCAGGAGAAAATAGGTAACAGGCTACAGAACGTCCAGTGTCAGACAGTATAACTGTCAGGAGAAAATAGGTAACAGGCTACAGAACATCCAAGGTCAGACAGTATAACTGTCAGGAGAAAATAGGTAACAGGCTACAGAACGTCCAATGTCAGACAGTATAACTGTCAGGAGAAAATAGGTAACAGGCTACAGAACATCCAAGGTCAGACAGTATAACTGTCAGTAACACAGGCTACAGAATGTCCAATGTCAGACAGTA
This sequence comes from Anadara kagoshimensis, assembly GCA_021292105.1. NCBI lineage: Eukaryota > Metazoa > Mollusca > Bivalvia > Arcoida > Arcidae > Anadara > Anadara kagoshimensis. The sequence goes on along the minus strand of CM037859.1, from coordinate 48,768,619 downwards.
TAACTGTCAGTAACAGGCTACAGAACATCCAATGTCAGACAGTATAACTGTCAGTAACCGGCTACAGAATGTCCAAGGTCAGACAGTATAACTGTCAGTAATACAGGCTACAGAATGTCCAATGTCAGACAGTATAACTGTCAGGAGAAAATAGGTAACAGGCTACAGAACGTCCAATGTCGGACAGTATAACTGTCAGGAGAAAATAGGTAACAGGCTACAGAACATCCAAGGTCAGACAGTATAACTGTCAGTAACACAGGCTACAGAATGTCCAATGTCAGACAGTATAACTGTCAGTAACAGGCTACAGAACATCCAATGTCAGACAGTATAACTGTCAGTAACAGGCTACAGAATGTCCAAGGTCAGACAGTATAACTGTCAGTAACAGGCTACAGAATGTCCAAGGTCAGACAGTATAACTGTCAGTAACAGGCTACAGAATGTCCAAGGTCAGACAGTATAACTGTCAGTAACCGGCTACAGAATGTCCAAGGTCAGACAGTATAACTGTCAGTAACAGGCTACAGAACGTCCAAGGTCAGACAGTATAACTGTCAGTAACAGGCTACACAACATCCAATGTCAGACAGTATAACTGTCAGTAAAACAGGCTACAGAACGTCCAATGTCAGACAGTATAACTGTCAGTAACAGGCTACAGAACGTCCAATGTTAGACAGTATAACTGTAAGTAACAGGCTACAGAACATCCAAGGTCAGACAGTACAACTGTCAGTAACAGGCTACAGAACATCCAAGGTCAGACATTATAACTGTCAGTAACAGGCTACAGAACATCCAAGGTCAGACAGTATAACTGTCAGTAAAACAGGCTACAGAACGCCCAATGTCAGACAGTATAACTGTCAGTAACAGGCTACAGAACATCAAATGTCAGAGAGTATAACTGTCAGTAACAGGCTACAGAATGTCCAAGGGCAGACAGTATAACTGTCAGTAACAGGCTACAGAATGTCCAATGTCAGACAGTATAACTGTCAGTAACAGGCTACAGAACGTCCTATGTCAGACAGTATAACTGTCAGTAAAACAGGCTACAGAACATCCAATGTCAGACAGTATAACTGTCAGTAACAGGCTACAGAATGTCCAAGGTCAGACATTATAACTGTCAGTAACAGGCTACAGAACGTCCAATGTCAGACAGTATAACTGTGTCAGTAACAGGCTACAGAACGTCCAATGTCAGACAGTATAACTGTCAGGAGAAAATAGGTAACAGGCTACAGAACGTCCAATGTCAGACAGTATAACTGTCAGGAGAAAATAGGTAACAGGCTACAGAACATCCAAGGTCAGACAGTATAACTGTCAGTAAAACAGGCTACAGAACGTCCAATGTCAGACAGTATAACTGTCAGTAACAGGCTACAGAACATCCAATGTCAGACAGTATAACTGTCAGTAACAGGCTACAGAACATCCAAGGTCAGACAGTATAACTGTCAGTAACAGGCTACAAAACATCCTATGTCAGACAGTACAACTGTCAGTAACAGGCTACAGAACTTCCAATGTCAGACATTATAACTGTCAGTAACAGGCTACAGAACGTCCTATGTCAGACAATATAACTGTCAGTAACAGGCTAGAGAACGTCCAATGTCAGACAGTATAACTGTCAGTAACAGGCTACAGAACATCAAATGTCAGAGAGTATAACTGTCAGTAACAGGCTACAGAATGTCCAAGGGCAGACAGTATAACTGTCAGTAACAGGCTACAGAATGTCCAAGGTCAGACAGTATAACTGTCAGTAAAACAGGCTACAGAACGTCCAATGTCAGACAGTATAACTGTCAGTAACAGGCTACAGAACATCAAATGTCAGAGAGTATAACTGTCAGTAACAGGCTACAGAACATCCAAGGTCAGACAGTATAACTGTCAGTAACAGGCTACAAAACATCCTATGTCAGACAGTACAACTGTCAGTAACAGGCTACAGAACTTCCAATGTCAGACATTATAACTGTCAGTAACAGGCTACAGAACGTCCTATGTCAGACAATATAACTGTCAGTAACAGGCTAGAGAACGTCCTATGTCAGACAGTATAACTGTCAGTAACAGGCTACAGAACCTCCTATGTCAGACAGTATAACTGTCAGTAACAGGCTACAGAACGTCCTATGTCAGACAGTATAACTGTCAGTAACAGGCTACAGAATGTCCAAGGTCAGACAGTATAACTGTCAGTAACAGGCTACAGAAGGTCCAAGGTCAGACAGTATGATTGTCAGTAACAGGCTACAGAACATCCAATGTCAGACAGTATAACTGTCAGTAACAGGCTACAGAACGTCCAAGGTCAGACAGTATAACTGTCAGTAACAGGCTACAGAACATCCAATGTCAGACAGTATAACTGTCAGTAAAACAGGCTACAGAACGTCCAATGTCAGACAGTATAACTGTCAGTAAAACAGGCTACAGAACGTCCAATGTCAGACAGTATAACTGTCAGTAACAGGCTACAGAACGTCCAATGTCAGACAGTATAACTGTCAGTAACAGGCTACAGAACGTCCAATGTCAGACAGTATAACTGTCAGTAACAGGCTACAGAACGTCCAAGGTCAGACAGTATAACTGTCAGTAACAGGCTACAGAACATCCAATGTCAGACAGTATAACTGTCAGTAAAACAGGCTACAGAACGTCCAATGTCAGACAGTATAACTGTCAGTAAAACAGGCTACAGAACGTCCAATGTCAGACAGTATAACTGTCAGTAACAGGCTACAGAACGTCCAATGTCAGACAGTATAACTGTCAGTAACAGGCTACAGAACGTCCTATGTCAGACAGTATAACTGTCAGTAACAGGCTACAGAACATCCAATGTCAGACAGTATAACTGTCAGTAAAACAGGCTACAGAACGTCCAATGTCAGACAGTATAACTGTCAGTAAAACATGCTACAGAACGTCCAATGTCAGACAGTATAACTGTCAGTAACAGGCTAGAGAACATCCAATGTCAGACAGTATAACTGTCAGTAAAACAGGCTACAGATCATCCAATGTCAGACAGTATAACTGTCAGTAAAACAGGCTACAGAACGTCCTATGTCAGACAGTATGATTGTCAGTATCAGGCTACAGAACGTCCAATGTAAGACAGTATAACTGTCAGTAACAGGCTACAGAACATCCAATATCAGACAGTATAACTGTCAGTAACAGGCTACAGAACGTCCAAGGTCAAACAGTATAACTGTCAGTAACAGGCTACAGAATTTCCAAGGTCAGACTGTATAACTGTCAGTAACAGGCTACAGAACGTCCTATGTCAGACAGTATAACTGTCAGTAACAGGCTACAGAACGTCCAAGGTCAGAGAGTATAACTGTCAGTAACAGGCTACAGAACATCCAAGGTCAGACAGTATAACTGTCAGTAAAACAGGCTACAGAACGTCCAAGGTCAGACAGTATAACTGTCAGTAACAGGCTACAGAACATCAAATGTCAGAGAGTATAACTGTCAGTAACAGGCTACAGAATGTCCAAGGTCAGACAGTATAACTGTCAGTAATCGGCTACAGAATGTCCAAGGTCAGACAGTATAACTGTCAGTAACACAGGCTACAGAATGTCCAATGTCAGACAGTATAACTGTCAGTAACAGGCTACAGAACATCCAAGGTCAGACAGTATATCTGTCAGTAACAGGCTACAGTACGTCCAAGGTCAGACAGTATAACTGTCAGTAACAGGCTACAGAACGTCCAATGTCAGACAGTATAACTGTCAGTAACAGGCTACAGAATGTCCTATGTCAGACAGTATAACTGTCAGTAAAACAGGCTACAGAATGTCCAATGTCAGACAGTATTACTGTCAGTAACAAGCTACAGAACGTCCAATGTCGGACAGTATGACTGTCAACAGGCTACAGAACATCCAAGGTCAGACAGTATAACTGTCAGTAACAGGCTACAGAACGTCCAATGTCAGACAGTATAACTTCACGAAACTCACCTTAATTCTCTCATCAAATGTGATTTTTCTGAATGATGGGTTTAATATATGAAGGGCTGAAAATATAGAAAAGTTTATTTTTTATATCATAACACAAATAAAATATAACAAAAATCAAAGAAAATTATATTATTGCTAGTGCTTTGGTTTGTGTGTGTCACAATCTTCAAGTGAATGTTTTGATGAAAACTATAACTTAGCAACACGACTATGAGGACATATTATCATAAAGGGAGATTATAATACAAAACAAACTACAGGTCTTCAGATTCTTCCAAATTGTTTTGACAATATTGCATCCAACAAGGTCATTTCCCTAAGACTAGGACACTGGCACTGACTGAATTACAACTGCCAAGTTAATAACTCATGTTGGTAATCTGCTCACAACTTTTAATACATTTTGTCATTAATACTACATTCATATTGATATACAGTCAAACTTGCTGACCCCTAAGTTTTTCTTGTGTCATGTATTTCATTTCTGCTACATATATTAACACTTGGTAGTTACAGTGCTATTATAAGCTACAGGCTCACATGGTGAATGTGTATATTTAAATGTGATTTTCCAATTTTGAGTTTCCAGAGCTCATCCATCCAAGGATGGACAGAAAAAATGTATCTGAAAAATTTAAATATGATTTTTGAGAGAGAGAAAACTTAAACACATAATTTTTGTTTGGCCTAACTAAGTGTAGTAAAGTACATGTAATTTGAAGAAATTCTTATTGTAATTGTTAAAATGTTTTCATGTATACAATACCTTAATACATGTAATAAATTACTCACCATGACCAATTTTATTCAATGACAGCTGTTTATCTACTTTTAATTTACCTGTTAAATATTAATTAATAAAAATGTATGTACCTCATACTAAATAAAATAATAACCCTTTTTTTAAATAATACTAGAACTGTCTCTGGAGAGCCAAATAGCCACATTCGCAGCATTTAATGTTTTCCCGCAACCTTGACCTTTCCAATATGACCTTGGTTCAAGGACTGGGGTAAAAATACCATATTACCTACAATCCATCACTAATTGTGTATTTGACCTCTCATAATATACATAAGTGAAATAAGTCAATGACAACAATGCTACCTCACTAACTGCCACAGTATTTTGAAGTCCCTAATTATATTTTTCTATTTCTTGCTGGAAGTTGGTGGTTTTTTCAGGGTACTTAGGGTTCTCCACCATTCCAGAATTGACAACTTTTACATAAATGTAAGAATCTTAATTGGGGAATAAAACCTCAAATCTCCACTCTCTTCAACCCTATTTTAGTGCTACATCTCTCTAATAGACAAAAATCTGACTAAACAAATAGTGGCAAGCAATTGAGGTGTTATTGTATATAACCAAACCAATGCACATTGTTTTGTCATCAAAGCAAAATAATTTTTGTTATAATTAAAATTCAAATTTATTACAAATTTGTAACATAAACTCTAGGGAGCTTTTAGAACATGCAGTGCCTGTCCAAAGTCAGTAGTTTGATGATCATTGTTTGTTTGTAGGGCTGTCATTGATAGATCGATATATCATTGATAAAAGTATACAAAAGTATATACAGTAAAACCTTGATTCATCGCCACCATTTGTTCAGTCAAATTTTGGCGTTATAAAGGGGTTTGGCGATAATTCGGGGGAGGCGGATAAAGAAAAACATAAACAAAATGGGCTTTGGGACTTCAAAATAGTGTGGCGATATAAGGGAGGTGGCAAAGTTATCGAGGGGCATTATAACAAGGTTTTACTGTACAATATATTGATACATTTTTTGAGTATTGATATCAACAGAAATGGCCACCAGTTCATGGCTAAGGTTTTAGTTATCAATGACAAATAGATTATGTATCATAATTACAACCCATTATTTTAATTATCTCGAAACCAACTGACATACAAAACAGAGTGCATATAATATTAGAAACATTTAAGACAACAACAGATATGCCAAATATTAGTGGAAAATCATCTGTCTGTAAAAGATTTAACAAAAAATAAAGTAATTTCAGCACTTTTCCCATATTATGATATATTGATTTTTGATTTATCTATATAATTTTCAGTTGATATATCGATATTCAAATTCTTATCAATGACAGCTCTATTTGTTTGTTTTTATTTATTTACTTGTTTCTTTATGTGGTTTGTTGTTTAGTGTTTTTTGGTTGAATTAGTCATTATAAACTGTACAGTAAAACCTAAATAGATTCATTATCACCATATGTCTAGTCAAACATTACCACCATATGTCTAGTCAATCATTGCCACCATATGTCTAGTCAAACATTACCACCATATGTCTAGTCAGACATTGCCACCATATGTCTAGTCAGACATTGCCATCATATGTCTAGTCAAACATTGCCACCATATGTCTAGTCAGACTTTGACATCATAAGTGAGGTTTGACAATACATTCATAGTGGCTTATAAAAAAGATAAACATAACAGAAATATTTAAAGTACAGTATATATCATTTTCTGCCACTTTAGGAGCTCGAGCACTACTGCTTCAGCAAATATATAAATAAAAGAAATAGTTTTAGGACAAGATTTTTATTACAATGGTGATAAGGGAGGTGGCATAGTAATCTACCCGGTAGTGGCATTAGTCGTATTACAATGGTGATAAGGGAGGTGGCATAGTAATCTAGTGGCATTAGCAGTATTACAATTGTGATAAGGGAGGTGGCATAGTAATCTACCCGGTAGTGGCATTAGTCGTATTACAATGGTGATAAGGGAGGTGGCATAGTAATCTACCCGGTAGTGGCATTAGTCGTATTACAATGGTGATAAGGGAGGTGGCATAGTAATCTAGTGGCATTAGCAGTATTACAATGGTGATAAGGGAGGTGGCATAGTAATCTACCCGGTAGTGGCATTAGCCGTATTACAATGGTGATAAGGGAGGTGGCATAGTAATCTACCCGGTAGTGGCATTAGTCGTATTACAATGGTGATAAGGGAGGTGGCATAGTAATCTACCCGGTAGTGGCATTAATCGTATTACAATGGTGATAAGGGAGGTGGCATAGTAATCTAGTGGCATTAGCCGTATTACAATGGTGATAAGGGAGGTGGCATAGTAATCTACCCGGTAGTGGCATTAGTCGTATTACAATGGTGATAAGGGAGGTGGCATAGTAATCTAGTGGCATTAGCAGTATTACAATGGTGATAAGGGAGGTGGCATAGTAATCTACCCGGTAGTGGCATTAGTCGTATTACAATGGTGATAAGGGAGGTGGCATAGTAATCTAGTGGCATTAGCCGTATTACAATTGTGATAAGGGAGGTGGCATAGTAGTCTACCCAGTAGTGGCATTAGTCGTATTACAATGGTGATAAGGGAGGTGGCATAGTAATCTACCCGGTAGTGGCATTAGTCGTATTACAATGGTGATAATGGAGGTGGCATAGTAATCTAGTGGCATTAGCAGTATTACAATGGTGATAAGGGAGGTGGCATAGTAATCTACCCGGTAGTGGCATTAGTCGTATTACAATGGTGATAAGGGAGGTGGCATAGTAATCTAGTGGCATTAGTCGTATTACAATGGTGATAAGGGAGGTGGCATAGTAATCTACCCGGTAGTGGCATTAGCAGTATTACAATGGTGATAAGGGAGGTGGCATAGTAATCTACCCGGTAGTGGCATTAGTCGTATTACAATGGTGATAAGGGAGGTGGCATAGTAATCTACCCGGTAGTGGCATTAATCGTATTACAATGGTGATAAGAGAGGTGGCATAGTAATCTACCCGGTAGTGGCATTAGTCGTATTACAATGGTGATAAGGGAGGTGGCATAGTAATATAGTGGCATTAGTCGTATTACAATGGTGATAAGGGAGGTGGCATAGTAATCTACCGGTAGTGGCATTAGTCGTATTACAATGGTGATAAGGGAGGTGGCATAGTAATCTACCCGGTAGTGGCATTAGTCGTATTACAATGGTGATAAGGGAGGTGGCATAGTAATCTACCCGGTAGTGGCATTAGTCCTATTACAATGGTGATAAGGGAGGTGGCATAGTAATCTACCCGGTAGTGGCATTAGTCCTATTACAATGGTGATAAGGGAGGTGGCATAGTAATCTAGTGGCATTAGTAGTATTACAATGGTGATAAGGGAGGTGGCATAGTAATCTACCCGGTAGTGGCATTAGTCGTATTACAATGGTGATAAGGGAGGTGGCATAGTAATCTACCCGGTAGTGCATTAGTCGTATTACAATGGTGATAAGGGAGGTGGCATAGTAATCTACCCGGTAGTGGCATTAATCGTATTACAATGGTGATAAGGGAGGTGGCATAGTAATCTACCCGGTAGTGGCATTAGCAGTATTACAATGGTGATAAGGGAGGTGGCATAGTAATCTACCCGGTAGTGGCATTAATCGTATTACAATGGTGATAAGGGAGGTGGCATAGTAATCTACCCGGTAGTGGCATTAGTCGTATTACAATGGTGTTAAGGGAGGTGGCATAGTAATCTACCCGGTAGTGGCATTAATCGTATTACAATGGTGATAAGGGAGGTGGCATAGTAATCTAGTGGCATTAGCAGTATTACAATGGTGATAAGGGAGGTGGCATAGTAATCTACCCGGTAGTGGCATTAGTCGTATTACAATGGTGATAAGGGAGGTGGCATAGTAATCTACCCGGTAGTGGCATTAATCGTATTACAATGGTGATAAGGGAGGTGGCATAGTAATCTAGTGGCATTAGCAGTATTACAATGGTGATAAGGGAGGTGGCATAGTAATCTACCCGGTAGTGGCATTAATCGTATTACAATGGTGATAAGGGAGGTGGCATAGTAATCTAGTGGCATTAGCAGTATTACAATGGTGATAAGGGAGGTGGCATAGTAATCTACCGGTAGTGGCATTAGTCGTATTACAATGGTGATAAGGGAGGTGGCATAGTAATCTACCCGGTAGTGGCATTAGTCGTATTACAATGGTGATAAGGGAGGTGGCATAGTAATCTAGTGGCATTAGCAGTATTACAATGGTGATAAGGGAGGTGGCATAGTAATCTAGTGGCATTAGCAGTATTACAATGATGATAAGGGAGGTGGCATAGTAATCTACCCGGTAGTGGCATTAGCAGTATTACAATGGTGATAAGGGAGGTGGCATAGTAATCTACCCGGTAGTGGCATTAGCAGTATTACAATGGTGATAAGGGAGGTGGCATAGTAATCTAGTGGCATTAGCAGTATTACAATGGTGATAAGGGAGGTGGCATAGTAATCTACCCGGTAGTGGCATTAGTCGTATTACAATGGTGATAAGGGAGGTGGCATAGTAATCTAGTGGCATTAGCAGTATTACAATGGTGATAAGGGAGGTGGCATAGTAATCTACCCGGTAGTGGCATTAGTCGTATTACAATGGTGATAAGGGAGGTGGCATAGTAATCTACCCGGTAGTGGCATTAGTCGTATTACAATGGTGATAAGGGAGGTGGCATAGTAATCTACCCGGTAGTGGCATTAATCGTATTACAATGGTGATAAGGGAGGTGGCATAGTAATCTAGTGGCATTAGCCGTATTACAATGGTGATAAGGGAGGTGGCATAGTAATCTACCCGGTAGTGGCATTAGTCGTATTACAATGGTGATAAGGGAGGTGGCATAGTAATCTAGTGGCATTAGCCGTATTACAATGGTGATAAGGGAGGTGGCATGGTAATCTACCCGGTAGTGGCATTAATCGTATTACAATGGTGATAAGGGAGGTGGCATAGTAATCTAGTGGCATTAGCCGTATTACAATGGTGATAAGGGAGGTGGCATAGTAATCTACCCGGTAGTGGCATTAGTCGTATTACAATGGTGATAAGGGAGGTGGCATAGTAATCTAGTGGCATTAGCCGTATTACAATGGTGATAAGGGAGGTGGCATAGTAATCTACCCGGTAGTGGCATTAGTCGTATTACAATGGTGATAAGGGAGGTGGCATAGTAATCTACCCGGTAGTGGCATTAATCGTATTACAATGGTGATAAGGGAGGTGGCATAGTAATCTAGTGGCATTAGCAGTATTACAATGGTGATAAGGGAGGTGGCATAGTAATCTACCCGGTAGTGGCATTAGTCGTATTACAATGGTGATAAGGGAGGTGGCATAGTAATCTAGTGGCATTAGCCGTATTACAATGGTGATAAGGGAGGTGGCATAGTAATCTACCCGGTAGTGGCATTAGTCGTATTACAATGGTGATAAGGGAGGTGGCATAGTAATCTACCCGGTAGTGGCATTAGTCGTATTACAATGGTGATAAGGGAGGTGGCATAGTAATCTAGTGGCATTAATCGTATTACAATGGTGATAAGGGGGGTGGCATAGTAATCTAGTGGCATTAGCCGTATTACAATGGTGATAAGGGAGGTGGCATAGTAATCTACCCGGTAGTGGCATTAGCAGTATTACAATGGTGATAAGGGAGGTGGCATAGTAATCTACCCGGTAGTGGCATTAGTCGTATTACAATGGTGATAAGGGAGGTGGCATAGTAATCTAGTGGCATTAGCCGTATTACAATGGTGATAAGGGAGGTGGCATAGTAATCTAGTGGCATTAGCCGTATTACAATGGTGATAAGGGAGGTGGCATAGTAATCTAGTGGCATTAGCCGTATTACAATGGTGATAAGGGAGGTGGCATAGTAATCTAGTGGCATTAGCCGTATTACAATGGTAATAAGGGAGGTGGCATAGTAATCTAGTGGCATTAGCCGTATTACAATGGTAATAAGGGAGGTGGCATAGTAATCTAGTGGCATTAGTCGTATTACAATGGTAATAAGGGAGGTGGCATAGTAATCTAGTGGCATTAGCCGTATTACAATGAGGTTTAACTGTGGAAGTAAATGAAATAGCTAAGTTATGGATGGGAATTATAACAAGGTTTTAATTTACATGATTTTTTAGCAAATTTGTTTTCTCTTATTTTAAAACATATTTCAGTCTTACCACTTTCATCTTTTGCACCATCTTCAAAGAAGAATCTAATTTTGTCACCACTGTTAAGGAAATAGTCATCCGAGGTCTGAAAATATACATTTAGTATAGTACAGTAGTAACATCTGAGGTCTGAAAATATACATTTAGTACAGTAGTAACATCTGAGGTCTGAAAATATACATTTAGTATAGTACAGTAGAAACATCTGAGGTCTGAAAATATACGTTTAGCACAGTAGTAACATCTGAGGTCTGAAAATATACATTTATATAGTACAGTAGTAACATCTGAGGTCTGAAATATACATTTAGTACAGTAGTAACATCTGAGGTCTGAAAATATACATTTAGTATAGTACAGTAGTAACATCTGAGGTCTGAAAATATACATTTAGTATAGTACAGTAGTAACATCTGAGGTCTGAAAATATACATTTAGTATTATTACACCTTATGTAAAAATCTAGCAATTTTATTGGACAAGAGCTATGTAACAATTTGTACTGTCACATAAAATTTATAATGTCACATAGCGATGCGCGTGACTATGTGACAGTACTTTTGTTCAAGTCGCCTCCCTTCCTTAAACTTTAACTGGATCACGTCAGCGCTTTGAATGAACCATGTTTTTAATTGTAACTACACAAGCGTCTTATTGTTATTGATATTGTTTACATTCGTCTGCAACAACAACAACAAATTGGAAGATCTTTGCCGAAGTTGACAACAATTATCTTGCCAATTTATTAGAGTCTAAAGACTCTGTATCAACTAAATGGACCATTAAGCGGGCTGTGGATACATTTTGCAAATTTCTTGGCCCAAATGACTGTGAATTTGAGGCATTTCCGACCAATAAGTTGGACGAAAAGCTTGGAATGTTTTATGCATCAATTCGTAAACATGATGGAGATCATTTGAAAAAGGCCACTGTAAACAGCATACGTTATGGGATTTCAAAATATCTTCGTGTAAAATGTAGTATAGATATTACTAAAGACTTAACTTTTCAGAGTAGCAAGAAGGTTTTCAAAGCGGTTGTTGGTGATTTGAAGAGGAAGGGCTTTGGTTCAGTGAATCATTTCCAACCGATAGCACACAATGATTTAAAGAAACTATATTCACCAGATAACATTGCGTTAAATATTGACACACCATATGGTTTGCAAAAGAAAGTATGGTTTGACATTATTTTTTATCTTTGTAGAAGGGGCAGAGAAAATTTGAGGGAAATGACAAAATTGACATTTGAAGTCTCTAGGGATTCTAATGGTGTAGAATATGTGCATCAGGTCGTTGATGAATCACAGGGGTGAGAGTGTCCCAGATGACACCATAGGGGAGGCCAGAATGTATGCTTTGGAAGGGAACATTATGTGACCTGTGGCCTCATTCAAGAGATACATTTCAAAATTAAACCCATGCTGTAATTATTTTTGGCAGAGACCAAAAGATGCCTTTAGTTTAACTGATAGCATTTGGTACTGTAATTCCCTTGTTGGTAAGAATTTGCTTGCAACCATGATGTCAGAGATTTCAAAATTAGCAAATTTGTCACAACGGTATACTAATCCCAGTGTACGTGCAACATCAATTACTGCAATGGATGAGGCTGGAGTGGAGGCACGTCATATTATTCGCGTCAGTGGCCATAAGAGTGAGACAACGATCAAGAGCTATTCTAGCCGACTGACTGATAATCAGAAATGTGATCTATACGGGTGTTTGAGTAAAGCTCTAATTCAGGAAACATCTGTTGCTTCAAGGTCCCTTTGTTCCAGTACTGTCCCTAATAGAATGGCAGGTGTATGTGACACACCAGTTAAAATAAGAGACAAAGAAAATACCAACACTTTATCTAATAACACTGACATAATGAATTTGCAATTTTCTAAAATAAGTGAGGTTGAATTCAATGAAATAAGTTCTCTGTTTAATGAGATTTCAAATGAATCATGGGATAACCAGGAGTGTTTACCATCAAGACAGAGGCAGCCTAAATTTTGCTCACTTATTTAAAATTGTGTTGTACATTTCAACATGTATCAAAAACAGTAACTTGAGTATGGTTGAAGAGTAATATTAGTGAAATTTGTTAAAACTTGTTCTTAAAGTATGGTTAAAGAATAATATTAGTGAAATTTGTTAAAACTTGTTGTTAAAGTTGTTAACATTATAATAACATTTTCAATGAATTATAAAATATTTAATGTTACAGTTATGTTTAATATATAAAATTTAGGAGAAGAATAATGTTGTATAGTTGTATGTCTTCAGTATGCAATAAAAACTTACAGTAAAATATTAATCGGATGCACAACATATATATTGGTAAATTAAAACAAACATTTGTAATAAAATAAATACTAGTATTACATTTCTGACAGGGTAACAGTACATATTGTCACCTCTCGAAAAGCATTGTCAGCCTCGGCAAACAATGCTTCCTCGAGGTGACAATATGTACTGTCACCCTGTCAGAAATGTAATATTTATATATTGTACAGTAGTAACATTTGAGGTCTGAAAATATACACATATTGTCTTGTTTCATGTCCTAGAATTTACTATAACTAAAGAGATGAATAATGGAGTTTTATTACCCAGTCAAGATTCTTTCACTTATATCAAGGCGGTTATTTCAGGGATGGCAGAGGAAACCGCAGCACCCCAAATGTTTGGCCAGCCAACTGTCAAATTTGTAAAAAATAAAAACCACAGGCCACACAGTAAATACTTATACCAAGCCAACCAGGTCTATGAAAAAGAAAACCACTTTCTTACTTGTGTTCTACCAGTCAGTCAAATCCACTTTCAGTTTGGTGGTCTTTATAGACAGGTTTGACTGTATATCTAGTTATTCAGTAGTCAAGTAAGTCTTGTAATATAAATATAATTATATTCCAACAAAATAATCAAAAGCAAATGGACCCACCAATGTCCAAATCATAATCCAAAGTAAAGCAAAAAAATTTGAAAACTGGCAAATTAAATTACACATGTGAACTTCCAAAAAGGAAGAGAGACCCGATGGTCCAGAATGGTAAGCACCTTCTGTTTAGCTAGCTACACCTGCCTGCAACATCTATTATCAAAATCAAAAGTGAAAGGAACATGGAACTATGGGATTAAAATGGCAAAAAGTTATACAAGTTACAAAAGTAGATACAAGATCACTGTTTAGCTTCCATCATAGCTGTCTCCATCAAACTTGTAATATATTTTGGCAAACTACAATCAAAAATGACGATCTATTGAAAATGACCAAATCAAAATGTATCATCAATGAAATAAAGCAGATAAGATTCAAATGGCTAGGGCATGTTAATGGATTGGAAGGAAATAGTATCACCAAAGCACTAAAATGGACACCATAGGTAAAAGACCAAAACCAACCTAGGGCAGAACAGCTGAAGGAGAACTGAAGATCTGAACCTAACATGTGGAGCCGCAGAGACCAAATCCAAGAACACAGTCAAATGGCAAACTGAAAGATCTGAACCTGGCATATGGAGAGGCAGATACCAAAGCCAAGAACACAGCTGAGTGGCAAACTGAAAGATCTGAACCTGGCATATGGAGAGGCGGATACCAAAGCCAAGAACACATCCGAATGGCAAACTGAATGATCTGAACCTGGCATATGGAGAGGCAGAAACCAAAGCCAAGAACACAGCCAAATGGCAAACTGAAAGATCTGAACCTGGCATATGGAGAGGCAGATACCAAAGCCAAAAACATAGCTGAGTGGCAAACTGAAAGATCTGAACCTGAAATATGAAGAGGCAGATACCAAAGCCAAGAACACAGCCGAATGGCAAACTGAAAGATCTGAACCTGGCATATGGAGAGGCAGATACCAAAGCCAAGAACACAGCCGAATGGCAAACTGAAAGATCTGAACCTGGCATATGGAGAGGCAGATACCAAAGCCAAAAACAGCTGAGTGGCAAACTGAAAGATCTGAACTGGCATATGGAGAGGCAGATACCAACACCAAAAACACAGCTGAGTGGCAAACTGAAAGATCTGAACCTGGCATATGAGAGGCAGATACCAAAGCCAAGAACACAGCCGAATGGCAAACTGAAAGATCTGAACCTGGCATATGGAGAGGCAGATACCAAAGCCAAAAACAGCTGAGTGGCAAACTGAAAGATCTGAACCTGGCATATGGAGAGGCAGATACCAAAGCCAAGAACACAGCCGAATGGCAAACTGAAAGATCTGAACCTGGCATATGGAGAGGCAGATACCAAAGCCAAAACACAGCTGAGTGGCAAACTGAAAGATCTGAACCTGGCATATAAAAGGCAGATACTAACACCAAAAACACAGCTGAGTGGCAAACTGAAAGATCTGAACCTGGCATATGGAGAGGCAGATACCAACGACAAGAACACAGCCGAATGGCAAACTGAAAGATCTGAACCTGGCATATGGAGAGGCAGATACCAAAGCCAAGAACACAGCTGAGTGGCAAACTGAAAGATCTGAAACTGGCATATGGAGAGGCAGATACCAAAGCCAAGAACACAGCCGAGTGGCAAACTAAAAGATCTGAACCTGGCATATGGAGAGGCAGATACCAAAGCCAAAAACACAGCTGAGTGGCAAACTGAAAGATCAGAATCTGGCATATGGAGAGGCAGATACCAAAGCCAAGAACACGGTCGAATGGCAAACTGAAAGATCTGAACCTGGCATATGGAGAGGCAGATACCAAAGCCAAGAACACAGCCGAATGGCAAACTGAAAGATCTGAACCTGGCATATGGAGAGGCAGATACCAAAGCCAAGAACACAGCCGAATGGCAAACTGAAAGATCTGAACCTGGCATATGGAGAGGCAGAACCAAAGCCAAGAACACAGCCAATGGCAAACTGAAAGATCTGAACCTGGCATATGGAAGGCAGATACCAAAGCCAAGAACACAGCCGAATGGCAAACTGAAAGATCTGAACCTGGCATATGGAGAGGCAGATACCAAAGCCAAGAACACAGCCGAATGGCAAACTGAAAGATCTGAACCTGGCATATGGAGAGGCAGATACCAAAGCCAAGAACACAGCTGAGTGGCAAACTGAAAGATCTGAACCTGGCATATGGAGAGGCAGATACCAAATCCAAGAACACAGCTGAGTGGCAAACTGAAAGATCTGAATCTGGCATATGAAGCTGCAGATACCAAAGCCAAAAACACAGCTGAGTGGCAAACTGAAAGATCTGAACCTGGCATATGGAGAGGCAGATACTAAAGCCAAAAACACAGCTGAGTGGCAAACTGAAAGATCTGAACCTGGCATATCGAAAGGCAGATACCAACGACAAGAACACAGCTGAATGGCAAACTGAAAGATCTGAACCTGTCATATGGAGAGGCAGATACCAAAGCCAAGAACACAGCTGAATGGCAAAGTTTTGTTTTGATCTTATGCTTTATTGAGAGCAAAGAGGATATAAGGTATATGTTAAAGTAACATTAGGTTTATATTTAATATCATAGGGTTATTGAACTGATATTGTGAAATATTGTCCCGAGTTGACTCAACATTTGCACAATATCGGTTTAATAACCCTTTTTATTATATAGCAAAATAAATTTCTTTTACTTCTGTCAAGTATTTCATCTATAACACCATTTTGTCGTTCAATACATAAATATTACTCTAGTTCTTGTAAATGGATACAATGACATCATAAACAAGTGCAATATAACAACAACACAGCAATGGTGTCTTCAGCCACGCAACAACAATAGCATGATGTCATAAACAGCAGCATCATGTGACAAAGCATGCAATATGAAAAAAATATTCGGGAAACCACATACTTGAACAAAATTTGTGTGCAAATATTGATCCATATTGCATGCTTACACCTCGGGATTTATAGTTTTATTTGTATGCGAAGCGTATATTGCTAAATAATAAACTGTAAAATTAACTTAATATTTTACCCTTTTCATTTCTAAGGTAGTAAACACGGTATTGTGTTCCTCTGGGTTCATTTCATCCACGATCTTCCTACACTCCTGTATAAGTAGGTCACACTCCTCCGCAGTAAAGTAATTATCAATGAGCAGGAATCCATCCTCGTTAAACTGTTAATAAAATTGCACAAATAATGGTATTAACATTTACTGTGTTGTACTTATTTACCTCCGTAGTACAGTCAAACCAGTATGTAAAGGCTACCCAAGGGGGCCAGTAAAAGTGGCTATAATGGAGGTTCAAATAACATGAATATATTGTTATATGACGTTTTAAGCTTCTTGGCCTTTTCAATATAATAAAGATCTGAGGATCACAACTGAAATAAATATCAACCTGTGTACAATCTAGGGTTTTTCAGAGGGGGGTTATTTCAACAACTTTCCTTTAAAACTTCAAAGCATCTATATTTTTCATATCATATTCATAAATATAGTCAACAAAGTCCTTAACCACATGGTCATTTCCAGAATATTTCACTTATATCGAGATGTTGTCAGCTGTAGGCAAGGGTACAGAAATTATGCACGGCATTGCACTGATGGAGTTATGCAGCAGGGTTCTTTATCGTGTCACAACTACAGGGACACAGGACCTCATTTAAAGTTCCCATCCTGAAGAACTGTGATTTTCATTTTGTGATGCCAAGTGCTTGGAGAGAGAACAGTCACTACCTACTTTCAAGTGTTTGGTCAGACCCGGTCAGGGTTGGAACCCACGACCTCCAACTTACAGGGCGAGCACTCTACCAACTGAGGTAGAGCAGTGGTCTAAGTACACATCAATAACAATAACCTATAGCTGGTGGTTTCCATTCAAGGATAGCTGATTCGAAAAGGAATAAATGTGTAGCATTCTGGGTAGCTCAATGGTAGAGCACTCACCAATAGTGTGGGAGGTCCCTGGTTTGATCCTGAATCTTACCCTGCATTTTTTTTCCTTACTGTTACAGTTTTGTGGCCAGTGTGTCCCTTGGAAGTGATGGACTGGCACTGTGGTAGCCATATAGTCCATCTGAGGGAGTTTGGACGAGATTTCGCACATGGGACCGTGGGAAACTAAAAAAATAACAGTGGAGGAATGTAACAGTCTGGGTAGCTCAGTGGTAGAGGACTTGCCTATTGTGCGGGAAGTCCCGGGTTCGATCTCCGATCCGACCCTGTATTTTTCTCTTTCCTGTTACAAATGTAACATTATGTGACAGACTTGATGGGTGACCAGGTTAGGAACTCTGTTGATAGTGTTGAGTTTGTATTGAGGATATCTCAAGTTAAGTCCCAGTTTAGCTGCTGCATCTTCCCCTAATCAAATTAACAAAAACTTTCCATGCATTCATTGTCAAAATTTTACAGAATTCAAAGAATTCCAGCCCAGTTTGTCAAAATATTGAAACATTATGGAATTCAATATTATAAAATATACACGATTTTCTGTTGCCATCCGGGGGGGGGGGCGTTAAGGTGAGGAGGAGGTTCGTAATTAATCGGGGATGGTGCATACACTGAAATTACATCAAACTTTTGTTATTTGTGTTCATCAAGATAAATATTATTTACCGTTTATAAACGAATATATTTTACCTTTTTAATTTGCTCCGGTGACAGCGACATGGTCCCGTATCTGTATCAGGTCAAGTATGCATATATATGTATGCGTGTCCTAGTTTCTGACCTTACGTGCCGTATGCCGTGGTCACTTTCACCCACGTTTTATTTTACCGATATTATTATTTTTAAATATGAATGTTCTAAATATTATACAATTAGATCTAATGTAATTTTGTAACATGACCTTCATGCCGTTAGCTCTCATTTTGCTAATCTACTATGGTCTCTCAAATAGGCATGGCTGTGCATTAAAAATCCGTATGGGGCCAGTTGTTTAAATCTTAGGTTGAATAGTTGAAAATTATTTGGTTTTTTTGGCATAATACCCGATAAGTTGTGAAATGAAAGTTGAAAATTTGAAAAATAGATAGAATTTGAAACATTATTAAAGCACACTGTTAACAGCGTAAACGTCGCTGGTTATAAAAAAAATATTGATTTTGTTTTGTCTTCATGTTTTAAATTTCGGATAATCACTGATGCCGGACACTAATCAAGTTTCGAACATCTGGGTCCTGTTAAATTATAACATGTGACTTAAACAGCAGGTGTTTTAAGTTGATCATTATATACCAGTATTAACAAAATTAATTAACAGTCACGGAATCTAAGTGAAAACCAACGCGAAAGAGGGGTACCACTATGACATTACCTACATAAACATGATAAAGCAGGGATTGATAATTTAAGAATTTTGAAAATATTTGTTGTATTTTTAATTAAAAGTGTGCTAAAATACACGTTTGGGGAAAAATAGTTTTCACCTCATATAACGAATTAATTAAAAAATCAAAAGATATTAATATATAAATATATATATATTTAACGCCGTAGAGTACTTTCATAGGGACCGGAGTTTGTTAAAGAAATACGAGGTTTTTTTGAAAACTCAAAAATTTACGGTTGAGGTTTTCTACGATTTATTTTCCTTTTCAAATGTGTGTACCAGGCGTGATAGTTCATACGCCCAACACTATCCTGTGTAGTTGCTAACTCCCCAACATTGTACTGTGTATTTGCTACCTACCCAACGCGGTCCTGTGTAGTTGCTACCTGCCTAACATTGTCCTGTGTAGTTGCTACCTGCCTAACATTGTCCTGTGTAGTTGCTACCTCCCCAACATTGTCCTGTGTAGTTGCTACCTCCCCAACATTGTCCTGTGTAGTTGCTACCTGCCTAACATTGTCCTGTGTAGTTGCTACCTGCCCAACATTGTCCTGTGTAGTTGCTAACTCCCCAACATTGTCCTGTGTATTTGCTACCTACCCAACGCGGTCCTGTGTAGTTGCTACCTGCCTAACATTGTCCTGTGTAGTTGCTACCTGCCTAACATTGTCCTGTGTAGTTGCTACCTCCCCAACATTGTCCTGTGTAGTTGCTACCTCCCAACATTGTCCTGTGTAGTTGCTACCTGCCTAACATTGTCCTGTGTAGTTGCTACCTGCTCAACACGGTCCTGTGTAGTTACTACCTGCCCAACATTGGCCTGTGTAGTTGCTACCTGCCCAACATTGTCCTGTGTAGTTGATACCTGCCCAACACGGTCCTGTGTAGTTGCTACCTGCCCAACATTGTCCTGTGTAGTTGCTACCTGCCCAACATTGTCCTGTGTATTTGCTACCTGCCCAACATTGTCCTGTGTAGTTGTTACCTGCCCAACATTGTCCTGTGTATTTGATACCTGCCGAACATTGTCCTGTGTAGTTGCTACCTGCCCAACATTGTCCTGTGTAGTTGCTACCTGCCCAACATTGTCCTGTGTAGTTGCTACCTGCCTAACATTGTCCTGTGTAGTTGCTACCTGCCTAACATTGTCCTGTGTATTTGCTACCTGCCCAACATTGTCCTGTGTAGTTGCTACCTGCCCAACAATGTCCTGTGTATTTGCTACCTACCCAACACGGTCCTCTGTAGTTGCTACCTGCCCAACATTGTCCTGTGTATTTTCTACCTGCCCAACATTGTCCTCTGTAGTTGCTACCTGCCCAACATTGTCCTGTGTAGTTGCTACCTGCCCAACATTGTCCTGTGTATTTGCTACCTACCCAACATTGTCCTCTGTAGTTGCAACCTGCAAAACATTGTCCTCTGTATTTGCTACCTGCCCAACATTGTCCTCTGTAGTTGCTACCTGCCCAACATTGTCCTGTGTATTTGCTACCTGCCCAACATTGTCCTCTGTAGTTGCTACCTGCCCAACATTGTCCTGTGTATTTGCTACCTGCCCAACATTGTCCCGTGTATTTGCTACCTGCCTAACATTGTCCTGTGTATTTGCTACCTGCCCAACATTGTCCCGTGTATTTGCTACCTGCCCAACACGGTCGTGTATTTGCTACCTGCCCAACATTGTCCTGTGTAGTTGCTACCTGCCCAACATTGTCCTGTGTAGTTGCTACCTGCCCAACATTGTCCTGTGTAGTTGCTACCTGCCCAACATTGTCCTGTGTAGTTGCTACCTGCCCAACACTGTCCTGTGTATTTGCTACCTGCTCAACACTGTCCTGTGTAGTTGCTACCCGCCCAACATTGTCCTGTGTAGTTGCTACCTGCCCAACACTGTCCTGTGTATTTGCTACCTGCTCAACAGTGTCCTGTGTAGTTGCTACCCGCCCAACATTGTCCTGTGTACTTGCTACCTGCCCAACACTGTCCTATGTATTTGCTACCTGCTCAACACTGTCCTGTGTAGTTCCTACCCGCCCAACATTGTCCTGTGTAGTTGCTACCTGCCCAACACGGTCCTGTGTATTTGCTACCTGCCCAACATTGTCCTGTGTAGTTGCTACCTGCCCAACATTGTCCTGTGTAGTTGCTACCTGCCCAACACGGTCCTGTGTATTTGCTACCTGCCCAACATTGTCCTGTGTAGTTGCTACCTGCCCAACATTGTCCTGTGTAGTTGCTACCTGCCCAACAGTGTCCTGTGTATTTGCTACCTGCCCAACACGGTCCTGTGTATTTTCTACCTGCCCAACATTGTCCTGTGTAGTTATTTCCTGCCCAACATTGTCCTGTGTATTTTCTACCTGACCAACATTACCCTGTGTATTTGCTACCTGCCCAACATTGTCCTGTGTAGTTGCTACCTGCCCAACACGGTCCTTTGTATTTGCTACCTGCCCAACATTGTCCTGTGTACTTGCTACCTGCCCAACACTGTCCTATGTATTTGCTACCTGCTCAACACTGTCCTATGTATTTGCTACCTGCTCAACATTGTCCTTTGTATTTGCTACCTGTCCAACATTGTCCTGTGTAGTTGCTACCTGCTCAACACGGTCCTGTGTATTTGCTACCTGCCCAACATTGTCCTGTGTAGTTGCTACCTGCCCAACACGGTCCTGTGTATTTGCTACCTGCCCAACATTGTCCTGTGTATTAGTTACCTGCCCAACATTGCCCTGTATATTTGCTACCTGCCCAACATTGTCCTGTGTAGTTGCTACCTGCCCAACACGGTCCTGTGTATTTGCTACCTGCCCAACAGTGTCCTGTGTAGTTGCTACCTACCCAACATTGTCCTGTGTATTTGCTACCTGCCCAACATTGTACTGTGTAGTTGCTACCTGTCCAACATTGTCCTGTGTAGTTGCTACCTGCTCAACACGGTCCTGTGTAGTTGCTACCTGCCCAACACGGTCCTGTGTATTTGCTACCTGCCCAACATTGTGCTGTGTATTTGCTACCTGCCCAACATTGTGCTGTGTATCTGCTACCTGCCCAACATTGTCCTGTGTAGTTTCTACCTGCCCAACATTACCCTGTGTAGTTTCTACCTGCCCAACATTGTCCTGTGTAGTTACTTCCTGCCCAACATTGTCCTGTGAATTTGGCACCTGCCCAACACGGTCCTGTGTAATTGCTACCTGACCAACAATACCCTGTGTATTTGCTACCTGCCCAACATTGTCCTGTGTATTTGCTACCTGCCCAACATTGTCCTGTGTAGTTACTTCCTGCCCAACATTGTCCTGTGTATTTACTAGCTGCCCAACATTGTCCTGTGTAGTTACTTCCTGCCTAACATTGTCCTGTGTATTTGGCACCTGCCCAACACGGTCCTGTGTAGTTGCTACCTGACCAACAATACCCTGTGTATTTGCTACCTGCCCAACATTGTCCTGTGTATTTGCTACCTGACCAACATTACCCCGTGTATTTTCTACCTGCCCAACATTGTCCTGTGTTGTTGCTACCTGCCCAACATTGTACTGTGTATTTGCTACCTGCTCAACATTGTCCTGTGTAGTTGCTACCTGCACAACATTGTCCTGTGTAGTTGCTACCTGCCCAACATTGTCCTGTGTAGTTGCTACCTGCTCAACAATACCCTGTGTATTTGCTACCTGCCCAACATTGTCCTGTGTAGTTGCTACCTGCTCAACATTGTCCTGTGTAGTTGCTACCTGCTCAACATTGTCCTGTGTAGTTGCTACCCGCCCAACATTGTCCCGTGTAGTTGCTACCTGCTCAACATTGTCCTGTGTAGTTGCTACCTGCTCAACATTGTCCTGTGTAGTTGCTACTCGCCCAACATTGTCCTGTGTAGTTGCTACCCGCCCAACATTGTCCTGTGTAGTTGCTACCCGCCCAACACTGTCCTGTGTAGTTGCTACCTGCTCAACATTGTCCTGTGTAGTTGCTACCCGCCCAACATTGTCCTGTGTAGTTGCTACCCGCCCAACATTGTCCCGTGTTGTTGCTATCCGCCCAACACTGTCCTGTGTAGTTGCTACCTGCTCAACATTGTCCTGTGTAGTTGCTACCCGCCCAACACTGTCCTGTGTAGTTGCTACCCGCCCAACATTGTCCTGTGTAGTTGCTACCCGCCCAACATTGTCCTGTGTAGTTGCTAAGATATTTCAGCATTTAGTTGTATTCTTCTATTTGTATATAGTAAGTAGAATGGAAAACTATTCAATAAAGACTTCATCAAGAGTTAAACAGAATCAATTTAATGCTCGTCAAACGATTGATGTAAAGTAAGAGCTTGATAAAACATGAGCTAAAATACTAATCTTCTAAAGTAAGCAGATTTAAATAGAAAATCATATGGCGAGAACAAATCAGGAAAAAGTAATCAAAAACAAACATACTAATCCATGTACGAACCACAATCCAGATGCAAAGTAAACACTTCGGAACTGACAAGTTAGGTTAGACACGTGAATGTCCTCCAGGGAAGTGAGGCCGGGTGCTTTGGAACGGTAAGCACCTCCTGTTTACCTAGCTACACCCGCCACGTGTGCAAATGATAGTTACACACAAGAAACATCAGTTGCTATAGGTCGCGCACGATAACTTGGCACATCCGGGGTTTTTCAGTTTGTAAATAAACATTGCAGCTCGTTCGATAAATGTTATGTTTTGGCCCATAGTGTATAACGGGGACAAGTGTTGAGAGTTCTATCCTGCTATAATACATTTTTTTAACAAAAAAGTTTGAATAAGCCCATTAATAATAGTAATTTTAATAACAATAATGTCATTAATAATAATATCGTCAATATATTGTCGTGTGCTATTTTGACTCTATATTTATTTAATAAAAAGTCAAAATAGAAAATAATAATAATAATTTCTTATTATTTGCTGTATCAAATAATAAATTCTTCACCATGAAATGTATGCTGAATATATTTAAAACAAGTTACTGAATGGCTTTGCGAAAATTTTAATTCAAAACTATTTATTTATTAATCTTATGTACTTAGTCTTATTCTGTTTTTGTTTTTATTTTGTGTCTGGAATTTATAATTGTGCAGCTCCATGCAAGTTGGTAACAGTAAAAATTTCGTCAGCTGTATCAGTCGTATCTTCTTCTGAAATGGTTGATTCTTCGTCGGCCGTCACTGTAGATGTTTCTTCTTCCTCATCCTCTTCTTCTTCTGTTGCTGTGTCTGTGTCTTCGTCGCTGGAATCGGTATCGTCCAAGTTTATTACAAATTTCTCTATTTCTTCATCAACTGCGATGTCATTTTTCCAGTAATCGGTTTCTATTTTCTTTACGTGTTCAACACACCTTTTCCATTTTTCTGTCGATATGTCTTTCAATTGTTTTTCTGCAAGTTGTTGCACGCCCGAAAATTTAAATTTTAAATTTTGTGAAGCAACATATTTTAGATCAGCCCAAATTAATTCTATAGGATTTAAGTCTGCATGATAAGGTGGTAATCTTAAAATTTTATGTCCATGTTCTCTTAATATATAATCAATTCTGTAGGAAGGTGGAATAATTTGTTGTTTGCATATTGTAAGTAACTGTGCGCGAACCATGTCTTCTGTAAATTTAATGTTGTGTTTTGTGAGCCATTCCTGAATGTCTTTTTTCTTCCACGATGTTGTTTGTTTTTTGTCTTCTTGGACGTTATGATAAGATGCATTATCGACTACCAAGACGGAATTTGGTTCAAGGTTTGGAATTAATTTTTCGCGAAGCCATTTAGTGAACTTCTCAGCATTCATTTCATGGTGATAATTACCTGTTGATGACTTGGCTTTATATATAAGGCTTGCATTAGGAACAAAACCCTTTTCTGAACCAGCATCAACAACAATCAGACGGTCACCTGCTCCGATTGGAACACTTAAACCGTTCCCATCCAGCTGCCAACACTTGGGTACAGTGTGTGAAGAGTTTATATACGTTTCATCCATATAAATAATGTTTCGTTCGCATGTTCTAATTAATGGTCCAATTAACTTAATAATTAACATCTCGTCCCTTTTAACTCTCAGATCCACCCAACGCCATGATATGTTGGAATTCATATCCTATTGTATTATATTATTAATTAGAACAAACACCTGCTGTAATCTCTTGCATCACAAATTGGAAACTGGTACATTTGATTCACTTTAATTTTGAATCTATTAATAAAAATTATAAATGAATGCATTAATATGAGTTGTGTTGTTGGACATAAAATATTTCACTTGTAAGGAGGATTTGTATTTTTATATTTCGCACAGCGTCATGTGGAGCATTTTGAATTTTAACAGAGAAAAATATTAAATTTAAAATTATGCACATGACAACAATATTAACTGTCTATTCCCAGATATGAATAAATAAATAAAAAAAACAATAAATAATGAATAAACACAGTATAAAATTTATTGATGTTGGCATCCTTTTCCAAATTAATAGTTTACAGTTTGATTTTTTCGTATGACGCGGCGGTGAGGTACGGATTAATAATAGTGATTAGTCCCAAATAGTGCTAATATTTGATTTCTGTATGAAACGAGACGTTAAAATGTTGCCCTGTGCTAATTTTAAATGTTATGTAGTTCTGGTAGAAATAATTTCCACAAGAATTTTAAAATTTAGGTTGTTCATACATTTACAAGATAGAAATTATTAATTATTAGCCTGATAGCACATTTAAATAATTAGTATAGATTCATTTATTTCTTTTACTTTTTAATTGAAAAGTTTTTATAATAAAAATTAAAAACAAAATTAAATAAAATTAAAAATATATATGTATGGACCCGGTATTGTTCGAACTCACTTGTGACAAAATTATATAGCTGTCCACTAACTGTAAGATATGTTACATACCACTGAGCCAAGGACGACAGTAACCTATCCTACCAAATTAAAGGTGTTAATGACAAATACCTTGTTATATCTCCAGACAATTCGTTCCAGTTATGTGGAACTTCACAAAAATTATGCAGAAATGAAATAATTTCATGTGAATATTTAAAAAGTTTCAAATAAAGAACATAAATGAAAATGTCCAAGATAAGTGGAATATGATAAATATTTATATTTCAACAAAAATATGTATGAAGGTGCAGCATGGACATTGGCGAGTTGTTCAATGTGCGTGTTTCATGAGTCCGAGTTACAATGTTTATTTACAAAATGAATAAGCCCGGATGTGCCAAGTTATCGTGCGCGACCTATAGCAACATGGATATAATACAGGTCCGTTCAAAAAGTAATGTCACCCTAACATTTCTAAAAAGAAACATCACCCTCTTGTGTAGAATCTAAAATCATTTGTTTTACTTTACTGCAATAGGTGTTACAAATTAGGAAAAAACCTTTAACGTAGATATCATGATGGCAAGTAATTTTTAAATTCGAACGGTTTAAATGTCAATACATAAAATTTAAATTGTTTTCTTCAAAGAGTTGAACACTTAAAATCAAATGCATTTCCCAATTCAAAGATAAATATATTATAAATAGTTGATCGATGATGCAAATTATATAAAAATGTTGACTTAAGGTTTGACTTTCAAATAATATTGGCAATTGCAAAAGCGTGTCCTAGATAGAATTATAAGAATTTGAAAATTATTTGATAAAATTGAAATAAGGTCAGAGTGATTATATTTTTTCACTTTATATACATGATTAATGAATTTGACTCGTGTGTATTTTCTATCGTGTGTTTTTTTTCCTTTCCTAATTTTGATTGCACGTTTATTGTCAAAGTTGACAGCAATTTTTACAAACCAAAATATACTAATCCTAGAATGACCTAGTTATTTTTTCGGACATGAATCCCTTAAAATAAAAATTACCTATGTCTAATATGAAAATATAGGCATTGCCTATCCCGGGAAATGTCCATAATTATCGACTTAAACCACTGTGTAAACCCCCCAAAAGATAAATTATCATTAAAGATCAACACAAGTTATAACATATATTTATTAAACTGAAGAGCTTTAAATATACACTGATGAGAGTGAGTAAGTTGTTTTGTCAGAAACCAGTGCATTTTTCAATACTAGTGGAACTGACAATATATCTACCCACTACCAGTACCGGCGAGATATTCCGCTGTCTATAACTCATAACTGGACAATTTATAGTTGAGGTTTTCCTCAATTTATCGCCTTCTAAAAATGCGTGTACCAAGCGTAATATTCATATTCCAAGGTTGCCAATAATCAAATTACAACACAATTATGAAATTATTATTACAAGTTTATTGTTAGGTTTGAACAATGCTGAACTATATATAACTGATTGTGTTTCGATATAAAGACTTAGCTTTTATAACCTTAACTTTAATAGTTGGTAGCCTTAAAATATAAAGTATCACCCCTTGGCAACGCATTTTTAGAGGGTAAACAAATTGAAGAAAAACTCGTCCATTAATTGTCAAATTCTCATTAAACTACAAATTCGTTTAAAAATCCACAGGCCTAATGTGCTACACTTATCTTTTGCTAAAACTTTATTTTAAATATTGTTCAAGTTAAAAATCAAAACCGTTTTGACACGAAGGACTGAATAATGGTTATTTAATAAATAATTTGAAAGATGTTTCAAAAACGATATAGAGCTATGATTTTCTATTATTAAGTAACATATCCAGTGACACTAAATTTCAAAAACAGATTTATATATGAAATTATTACGGAATTTCTTGCTCTGCTGATACCTACTTTGATCCCCCTTATGTTTTGCCTCTGGGAAACTTCAAATGTCAGTTACATTCACAATAAAACATTACTAAAAAGTAATATATCTAGTACCATGAATAACAATTAACCGAAAAGTACTTTTATTTTAGAATTAAAAATACTTTCAATGTCCAACTTCTAAAAAACCTTAACGTCAGTATTGCATGCTTGAATACGATCACGTGACTCTACAGTTAAATACCCCCGTATGTTTGAGCTTTGCGAAGTTTTTCTCCAATAAGCGTAAGGACCATCAATCTAAGTATACTTATAGTGTCGCTGTTTACTCTGAATTCATTTTCATTGGGATATGGACCACAGAGAGACAGAAAAAAGTGTGACCAATATGATCCTCCTGCTATAAGAAATGTGAATTTTGATAAAGTAAGTTCTTAAATTACATATTATGCCTGTCTTAATTCTACAGCGCTCGAAATCATTACTTACTACTGCAATAGTGTTCTTCTTCACATCAAGAGTGAATACACAATATACAAAAACTTCTACTTAGACCTCCTGAATTGTAAATAACCATTATGAAATTTGCTAATTTTAAAATTTTTATTTAAAAATGCATTCAAAAATGGAACATGATTTTTTATAATATATTGCTCAAAATAAAACATACCAATCCATGTCCAAACCTCAATTCTAAAACAGAGTAAAAACTTTGAAGCAAGCAAATTAGGTTAACATGTAAACTTCCACTAAACTTCCACAAGGGAGTGAGAACGGGTGCTCTGGAGGGACAAACACCTCCTGCTTAACTAGCCACACCAGCCAGTGTGTGATCAAAATTGAGAGAGGCGTCATACGTACCAACAATATAGTGATGACGACCATAAAATTGAATAATTATAATTATAACACGTATATAAAATGACGATACGGGAGGTATGATGAAAGACATGCATTTGTACCTTCTTAATGCACTACCATAATTTTTTCCTTGATTTCTTACTAATAGTGCTGAGGGATAGTAATTACGGGTTCACCCTAAAGCTCTTCGGGGAAAATTTGTTCCCGATTACTCAATAACATATATAAACCGTTGGCATTTGCATCGACATGGACAAATGCTGACAGTATTATAACTAGTGTTATTAGTGTCACACCTCTATAGAAGACCCCCGTGTATAAAGAAAAATGCAGTTCTGTTTTTTTAGAGAAATGTTTACTAGTATATATTTATGTCGGCATATACCAATTTACATCTTTTGTATAAAGGCACAGTTTTAATTCCTTGGCAACCCACATATAGATGTCACTATTCTGTAGTCAATATATATATAAGAAATATTTATGATAATGCAGGTTCCCGTCTTAGTATAATAGAATGTGTTAAATAGAACAAATGATTCAGAAAATGATCAACTTTTCCTTATAGTTTAACTTAGCAAAATTCAAAAGAAATAGAATTAGATTATTATTACTTTTTGTGCAAGATTAGGAACTTGTTCAATTTGAATTATTGCAAACTGGTTACCCAGTCCATTCTCTTGTGGTTTATTTTTAAACCTACCCTTTTCCGTTTCCAAATATTCACTACTCATTCTTAATAGTTGTAAAACAATTCTGCTTGTGTATTTTGACTTGCTGGATAACTTATTAAAAATTTCAAATAAACCCAATGTCGAATGTTCTTGATCTTTTCATCACTATTGCATTATAATATTCTTTCACAAAAAATAATATTTTGATAATGAGAAACCTGCAATATCTCAGTACAATTGAGATCATCTGGTTTTTTTATTTTCAGAACTTTTATTTTAGCCTTGTGATTATGATCTGAATAGGGTCAGGTATACTTGTATTTGATTCTTTTAATAAACGAGAACAATGGGGAAATATACTGTTCATGCAATGAGCTTAAAAGCTCGAAAGCTTATTAAACAGGAGGGGTTGTTTTGTCCATCGTTAATCTTAAGAGATGTTAATTTTGTGTTATTGCAAAATATTGTATGCATATGTACTAACTCAAAATGCAAAAGTGGGAGCAGATTAATACACAGTTTCAATTTAAAACAAAGTTTTTCACATGGCTATTGGTAAGTTACTGACAAAGGATCAATAGAAGAGTTGTTTTTGGTTGCTCTCTTGGACGAATGTCTGACTATATCCAGAAACCTTATTTCAAAATTACAATTTATAATTATAATTATTGGGCGTCATCACAGATTGTTGATAAGTTTGATGTCTATGTGTCCAGGATTGCCCTAGATATATTTGACGTCCTATAGTTGCATGTTC
Source organism: Anadara kagoshimensis (assembly GCA_021292105.1). Lineage (NCBI taxonomy): Eukaryota > Metazoa > Mollusca > Bivalvia > Arcoida > Arcidae > Anadara > Anadara kagoshimensis. Next base: position 48,738,314 of record CM037859.1, on the reverse strand, counting down.
GATATAACTGGTTTTTATCAGTTTAGCAATAGTTTTATTAAAAAATGTATTTGTTGTTATTTTTAACTTTACATTTTAATACTTTGTATTATTGATACTATTGTATCTTTTACTTTTTCCAGCCGCGAATAGCTGCAATAATGCTGATGCGGCTTTAAACAATAACTCACTCACTCACTCACTTTCACACAATTTTGATTACACACGTGGCGAATATAGCTAGCTAAACTGGAGGTGATTACCCTTCCAGAGCACCCGGCCTCACTTCCAAGGTGAAAGTTTACGTGTCTAACCTGACTTGTCAGTTTCGAAGATTTTACTTTGCTTATGGATTGTGATTAAAACATGGATAAGTATGTTTGTTGTTAATCACTATATGTCTAATAAGTTGGTTGATAATTTGCATAATGAATCAGCTGATGCATGTAGGAAATTTGCAAGATAAATTTTCATAGCAACAAAAAACCTTTAATCCGTTATGGTAATACTATAGCTGTTCTAAAGTACTTCCATATCTAGAGATTTACCTGTAAAGTTATATACATGGTAATAAAATGGTTGGAGTCGGTTTAAAATGTTCTTAGAAAGTCATGATATTTCTTTTAGTTCATCAAATGTGTTAGAACTAAGAAGATGAGGGGGGATATATTGTAACCTTGTTTAAGGTTTAAGAGAATGCCTCAATTCACACTCAATAAAATTATTTATTTATTAAAATATACCATTAACAGATAGCGGGGAAATGGTACTTGGTAAGATTAAAGACTCAGTCTACTATAAAGAGGGAACGTACTACCGATAGTACTGCAGAGTGGATTCGTGGAACAGATAAAGCAATAAGGAACGTCAGGTACTTACCAAAACTAATAAAATGCATGAGTGAATTGTTTAAATAAAACACAAACATTCCAGTTCACTTTCAACTCACGATCCAAAAAGCAAAGTAAAACGTTTGAAGTGAGGCTGACGCTCTTGAAGAAGAAGCTACCAATGTCTTTCATATAAACATTGTTTATGTTCTAGCAAGCAAAACAGGAGGAACGGACCCTTCCGTAGAAACCGACCTCATTTTCCTAATGGAGGCTTACGTGTTTAACTTAATTTGCCAGCTTAAGGTTGTTTACTTTGCTTTGGGATTGTGGTTTGGACATGGAATGTTACGTTTGTTTTTACTTTGCTTTGAGATTGTGGTTTGGACATGGAATGTTACGTTTGTTTTCACTTTGCTTTAGGATTGTGGTTTGGACATGGAATGGTACGTTTGTTTTCACTTTGCTTTAGGATTGTGATTTTGACATGGAAAGGTACGTTTGTTTTCACTTTGCTTTAGGATTGTGGTTTGGACATGGAATGGTACGTTTGTTTTCACTTTGCTTTAGGATTGTGGTTTGATCATTGATATGTTTATTTTTAATATTCTCTATTAACTTATTCACTGTATGATAACAGTTTACATACCTTATAACGTTGCATTTATATTATCATGGTAACATCAGTTTAATTCTTGTTTAAGTCAACCTGACACAGAGTTACAGATTTATTAAGGCTTCATTAGAATAACTAAAGAAACCAGCAATCAATGATGCACAGTTTGTTTGCATTGGTATACATTGGATGTTAGAAATGTTAGATAATTTCTGAAGTGGTTTGGCTTTTACTCACTTAAACATTTTTCAGTAGTTACCGTGTTACTTCATTGCCTTTCAGTCGTTAGATTGGTACTTCACTTGGTTTAGTACATGTTATCAGAAGTGTAAACAGTTCCCATTGAAATTTTCAAAAATGGGTATTATTTCCGCCTTGTTAAACGAAAACGCAATTTGCAACATCTTCTGCAGATTGTTAAGTGCGCAAAAAAGAATCCGCAAACAAAATACAACCCTTGTTTTGACACAAATCCCAATTCACCAGGTAAAAATCTTAATTTATGGTGAATATTACAAGGACACAAGCAAAATTTTAATATATTATTTGTTAATTATAATACATAATAATGAATATTTATCACGAAAAAGCCGAAAACAATGAAGGACATGACAATATGAATTACAATGTATCAATCAAATATTAGATCTGCATACCTATTACAATATTAACATAGGCATTACTCATATAACTTTGACAGGTTAGTCGATATCAATAGCTACTTTAGAAAATATTTGATTTATAACTTCAATTTTTTTACAAAAAGATCCTGTCGTCTTTTGATCGTTATACTTGTGTTTTAGGTGATCTGAATTTTGAGGTTTGAGATTATTAGAGCATTAAATTGGACCCTCCTCACTGGTATAAATATATATGTATCATTTGTTGATATAATAATTAAAATATGCATATCCATCACGAAAAAGACCAAAACAATCAAGGTCCTGACAATATAATTACAGTGTATCAATCAAATATTAGATCTGCATACCTATTACAATATTAACATAAGGCATTACTCATCATACTTTTGACAGGGTTAGTCGATATCAATAGCTACTTTAAGAAAACATTTTGATTTATAACTTCATTTGTTTTTTACAAAAGGTCCCGTTGTCTTTTGATCTTTATACTTGTGTTTTAGGTGATCTGAATATTTGAGGTTGAGATTATTAGAGCATTTAATTGGGACCCTCCTCACACTTGTCAATCGTTAATTTTTACTTAATATTTTTAGCTGGTTGTTATGGTAATATATATGTTACTTTAAAGCCATAAAACATACTTGTTTACTGGAAACTTTTATATCAGTTAAAAAATAAAATTATGAACGCTTTTAGTAAAATACAGTTTGCTCCTTTTTTTCTCTTTTCAATATCTTAAAAAATTGGAATCTACAGTTTTAGTTTTGACCTGTACTGATTTTTCCCCGAACGTGCCTACTACTGCTTCAAAATTTTAAAAGGTTTATAATAATCTAATCTTCAAAAAAAACACACCAATCCGTGTGCAAATCACAATCTAGAAGCAACCTCAAAACGTTTAAACCGACAAGTTAGGATGAACACGTGAACTTTCACCAGGAAAGTTAGGCCGGGTGCTCCGGAGGGGTAAGCACCTCCTGTTTAGCTAGCTACACCAGCCACTTGTTCAATCAAAATAGAGTGAAAGGAACGTGGAACTATGAGACGTCAAAAACATCCAGGACAATCTTTTACACAGAGACATCAAATGTATCATTAATACAGTGATGACGTCCGTCAATTTTTGAGGGCCCTGCATGGTTATATAAAGTCTTTTAGTGGGAACAAGCTCCACCGTATGTAATTTTTTGGCAATTCAACTGAACCTCAACTACAAAATAAACATTAAAATTATGAATTTACTAATAAATTTTATAATTTGTTGTCATTTTATGGTTTAGACTACGTCATAATCCGGGGTATTGTAGTACCATCCTTCGTGAATTCATACCAATACCCGGTACAAGTCGGTCTGCATTCAGTCTGTTTTTAGGTAAGGATGTAGTGCACATCATCACTAGTTGAAACACACATATGTGGTTTTCTGACGTAGCTGATCGCACGAGTTTATTGTGCTGACGGATACATTACACGAATGCGCTCTGCGCACGAGTGCAATGTATGCGTTCGCACAATAAACGAGTGCGATCAAGCTACGTCAGAAACTACTTATGTGTGGTTTTGTATTTATCACATACCCTACAAACTAAATGAAAAGCTTTCTTTGGCTTAATCTGTCAAAGAATTCACAATCAACTCAGTATTTCATATTGATTTTTGATCTGATTCGAAAAAATCTGATACCTGACTGAAAAACTGCTAAGAAGTAATTAAAAACAACAGATAACTTTTCGTTTACGCATCATTGGTTAAAATTTTACTAATACCATCGTAAACATTGGGAAAAATTAAAAAAACAAACATTGATTTTACAAAATTATTTAACATCGTCCGCGATTCTCCCAACTCGAGTAAATTCTCCCAACTTAACATGACGTATGTATCACACATTGACGTCATATTATTTTTGTCATTACGTATCACATAATGACGTCATATTATTGTTGTCGGAAAAAGGAATTTCCCTAAAAGGAGTTCCGGCTACTATGGTGATACGGAATGTTGTATCACACACGCGTGTGATATAGACTTCCATATCACATAGCTGTAAAAAACAGTGTATTACTATATTAAGATTAAATGGATATGTGATAAAATGCTATATATGAAACAAATAAGGGAAATTATTTACTGAAGAACGACTAAAGTTATCAAGAACATAACACAAGTTGGTGACATAAACAACAAAGCAAGAGAAGAAAACAACCAGCATAAGAACATAACGAAAGTTAATGATAAAATAACAAAACAGTACAACACAATTGTCAACGTAACCAAGAACATGCCACAGTACAAGATGATGACAAAACAGCTAAACAAAACAAGATAGACGCATCAACTGACTTCAAAACTCCTTGTTCAAATCGCAATCTAAAAGACCGGTAAAAACTTAAGTAATTTAAGTCAAACACGTGAACTTCCACCAGCGAAGTGAGACCGGGTACTCAGAAAAAATAAGTACCTCCAGATTAGCTAGCTACACACCACCATATGTATATTAAAGTTGATGATGGAATGAAGATAGAAATATAGTTCATTAATATATCCTGATTAATGTTAAATGCAGTCATTATACTTATCAACAATATTGTGATGGATGCCATTTAATCGTTTGATAAGTCAAATTTTGCAATGTCCCTGTGTCCACAATAAGTAGTTTGATTACAGTTTATAAGTTATATTAGATCTTGTTCCCACTATCGACTCTTACTACAAATAAGCAACTTGCTTACAAACAAATCGCTCTTTAAAAAATATTGCAAGCCTTTGCTATTAAGGTAGTCAAAATGTTTTTGGCTATCATATCAATATTGCTGATAATTATGTTGTCTTAGTGTCAATGATTACCCTTGATATACTTGACGTCCCAGAGTTCCATGTTCCTTTCACTCAATTTTGATTAGACACGAGACATGTGCAGCAAGCTAAACAGGAGATGCTCACCCTTCCGAAGCACCGAGACTCAGAACCCAGGTAAAATATATGTTTTACCTAGTTTGTTTGTTTTAAAATGTTTACTTTGGTTTTGGATTGTGATATGGACATGGACTAGTATGTTAGTTTTTGATTACTATGTTTGTTTTTGATTTAAACGCGTTTTCTCTGTGACTTGAACATACACTGGCTTGTTTGCATTTGATCCATTAAGCTTAATTATTAACTGTTTTAGGTTTATGCATTCATGGAAAGGTAAATTTTGATGAATATATTTCGATCCTTTGGATAGATTTTCAGCTTTAAAAAATGTGATTTCACTATTTCGTTCCAAGTACTACTGAGGAATTGTATTCCGAAACGACCATCTAGTGCTGTAAAATTAATACTGGACAGGTATGATGTGTAATTTAGCTATGTAGATATAAATACAGTCACACAAGACATTACAAACAAAAGACAACACACAAATTGCTTAGGACCCAAGAGTAAATGTCCAGTAGTATTACTAATTGAGGTTTCCAATTACCTCACTTAATTTACAACTAATGATCAATACCATTTAAAACTTTTTAACCAATTAATTACATATAAGAATAATATGGTATATGATTGTAACATATTTATATAACGTTTTAGAGGAGAATAACTTCACAATCGAATGGCGTCTTCTACACTATGACTCTGAATACTTAATAACATGGGGATGTTTCAGTAGAGATAAGGATAACCATTGTACGGACTGGGCGTCAGGGGTGTTCAGGAATGCTCCAGATGTTGTCATTGACAACAAGGATATGAGAAGACTGGATCGTATAAGTAGACGAATAACGTGTAAAACGATATCGGGGAATTACATCATGAGAACTACTACTGAAGGTAAGCTGAATATAATAAAAAAAACAACAAACATGTCAAAATCAAAATGCAGTAGCAAAGTAAAATCTTTGAAGTAGGCAAATACGGTAAACACGTGAACTTCCACCAGAGAAGTGAGGTAAGGTGTTTCGGAAGGATAAGCACCTCCTGTTAGGAACATTTAATCATAACAAAATATAACACTGCATTAAAATCTTTGAAGTAGGAAAATACGGTAAACACGCAAACTTCCACCAGAGAAGTAAGGTCAGAGGCCTCCGGAAGCACCTCCTGTTGTAAACACTTAATCATAACAAAAAAATAACACTGCTGTAAAAGAGAATGAAACACGAGTGGGCCCAAAAGCCCAACACGTTTCATTTTCAATTATTAAGATAAATGTGACATTCACATAGAACAACTATGTGTAGGTAAGCATGTCCCTATTTCATTGAAAAATATATATATAGGCCGTTGCCATTAAGCTTTGTTTGTACCGGTGCCATGTCTACACAAACTAGGCCAAGATGACAAAGGGGTATTAGGAAATGCCGTGAAATGGATTCAGTTTTTTGCTTGATTAATTTAAGAGATTATGACAGTTTTTTGGTTTGTTTTTTGTTTAAAAGAACTTCAAAATAGGATCAAGGTCATGACATTTCTATTTTAACTACTATTTTAGCTGTAAAAGATGCCGTATTAGATTACTCTAGTGTTTATATATAGACCTTACCACCTCAGATTTAGTGCAAATGAGTTCCTTGTATTTTTTCACTGTTTTTAAACTTTAAGATATGTATATCTATATTACAGAATGTCGTGACTGGGGACTTCGGACCAGGCAGAAATGTTATTGATAAAATAGATAAGATATTTTAGCATTTAGTTGTATTCTTCTTTTTGTATATCGCAAGTAGAATGGCAAAATGGAAATTATTTAATTAAGACTCCAATAAGACGTAATACAGAATCGATTCAAAGCACGTCAAACAGCTGATGTAAAGCAAGAGGTTTATAAAACATGAACTTAAATAATACTCATGTAAAGTAAACAGATTTGTATAGAAAATAATATGGTTAGAAAAAAATCAGGAGCAAGTGAATGATAGTTACGCAATTTTGATTACACACGTGGCGGGTGTAGCTAGCTAAACAGGAGGTGCTTATCCTTCCGGAGCGCCCGGCCTCACTTCCCTAGTGAAAGTTCACGTGTATAACCTAACCTGTCAGTTCCAAAGTTTTTACTTTGCTTCTGGATTGTGATTCGGATATGGATTAGCATGTTTGTTTTTGATTACACACAAGAAAAGACATTTGGAGTCAGTTGCTATGGATATGGTTATGGTACTTTTGATAGGGCACCAACTCCCCCTCTACATGGTCCATAAAATCGATAATCATATCAAAGTCTTATTTTACGATAGAAGAAGAAAATAGGAAAATAAACAACATGAACTTAGCAACAAACTACGTGGCTCAAAAGCGAAACAATACAAGCAAATAATGAAACAACCAAACATCACAAGACAAGACAAATCACATATTTGGACCCAGCAATATAACAAAATTCCTGCTATTATCAAAAACAAACATACTGATCCATGTCCGAATCACAATCCAGAAGCAAAGTAAAAACTTTGGAATTGACAAGTTAGGTTAGACACGTCAACTTCCATCAGTTTATTATAAATATGCTGTCACGTGTGCTAATTGATTTTTCTTTTTTGGCGTTTGTCTAAAGTTTTCATCTTTTTCATTGCAAAAATGTAAACAAAGCCTACATTTATAGTTAAATCCTTAATCCGCAATATACTGAATTTGATTAGAAATGTTATTGCGAAACGACCGTCTAGTGTTGCAAAATGAAAGCAAACAGGTTAACTGATAATTATGACACCAGATATTTGGAATTGTCAAAATACCGGACGCATAAGATAGGAAAAACAAATATTAACTTTAGTGTTTTAATGTGTTTGGATAACGATCTTTCAAAAGAAAGCATTTCTGCGAAACGACCGTCTAGTGTTGCAAAATGAAAGCAAACAGGTTCACTGATAATTATGACACCAGATATTTGGAATTGTCAAAATACCAAACGCATAAGATAGGAAAAACAAATATTAACTTTAGTGTTTTAATGTGTCTTGGATAACGATCTTTCAAAAGAAAGCATCTCTGTACTTATGGGTTTTTGTGATGTTTAGTAATGGCCTATTACAAAAGCGTTTAAATATGTTTTAATTTGCTTTGCTATCCCCAATGACAAAACAATCATCTTTATTTGTTATATAACAGCTTGAATTATTTCTCCTAGTGTAATATGATGTTTGTACGCCACATGTATATCCTTGCTATCAGGCTATAACTGGTTCATGTTATAGAGTGCAAGTGCATATTGCAAATCAAATGGAATCAAAATTGTAAATTAATCCTTTATAAAATAAAATAGCTCCATCTCAAATAACGTTTTTCATGTAACATTTGACACCAAGGCATGATTTGAAGTCACTTTATATCAACTTGTGCTAATTACATATTATACCAGTTTTAATTTTACAGCACTAGACGGCCGTTTCGAAATACAATTCCTCATCAGTAGTGCTTGGACAAAAATTATGTTAATTATGTTGTTTTCAGTATTTTCAAACAATAACATTTATATTGTTCACTATTACAATGAATTGTTCGACAACTTGTTTCAATTTGCTGAAAAATAGAAGATTTTACTTGAAAAACTAATACAATAATAGTTAGAACAATGCAAATACAACAATGATCTATTTAAGTGACTGCCATTGCTTGGTATCAACTCAACTTATTTACAGCTTGTATTTTGTAGAAGCACTTCTTGTTTGAATAACTAACACCTTTAACAAGATAAGGTAATGTGCGATACAAATTTTAACATTTTTATTATCTGATCCACTGATTTTTAACAACCTGCAAAAACTGTGTTGACGATGGCTACTTTCCTTTTAATTTGTAAAGGAGTTTCACAAGTATTCTATGAATTCATATCAGGAGAATTTCTTAGCCAGGCAAAGATAGAAATTTTGAATCAGTTGTACCACTTGCAGATTTCATATTATATGTAATACCTTCTAAATTGTACAGCACTAGACGACCGTTTCATACCGATATATTTCCCAATCAATAGTGCTTGGGACAAAATTGTGAAACCGAAATTTTTCAAAGGGTTGAAAAAGTACACTTAAAGTGATTCTAAGTAAGTACATATTGAGAGTACTGATTATAACATAAGGCTGAAACAATGCTTGTCCTTTATACTCATACGTTGCAAAGAGATACGATTGGTTTTTTGAATGTTGCTTAACGTCGCGTCAGAACTATTTTTATTAATCTCTATGAATTAATCTATGAACAAGTTTGTGTATGCATGTGAAGTGCGAGTGTGTTTTATGGTCTGCCTTGTACAAGCGTGTACTCAGGGGGCCTTTAGCGTGCTAACTCACAGAGTCAGTAAGCCACAGACAAGCGTACCACTCCCCCAGTCACATAATACTGATACCAGGTGAACCAGTAAAGTTTAACGGCAAGGAAAATTCACTTTCCTACATGTGGTCTGAGCGGGGCTCGAACTCACAGCGGCGAGGGACCCTGGATTTGTAGACTTACGTCCTATTCATTAGGCCTCGCAAAGAGACACATGTTGACGTCTGTTCGGAGCTTGTAAAAACTTTGGAAAGGGCACTAGACAAAATAAGGAAAGGGACTCGATTTCTTTACATTCACTGTACAAACATTAATGCATGTAATATGTTACAAAGTGTTGAATAAAGAACTTAGATAAGTATTAAACTTTTATTACACAATATATCATTATATCTAAATTTGCATTTAATTAATAAAATCACCGGTTCTTCATTATAATGAATAAATGAGCAAAAGTTTTATAAGGACAAAAGTCTAACAATGCCTCTATAACAAGTCGAATTATATTTACACACTCTAAAATGGTCATTTTTTAAGGCTTTAAATTTTGGAAACACGTTGTGGACTTACATCTCAACTCTTATCCATAAATACTTTATGTATAAATATTTGTTATTCCAAAGTACTTTTAATTATTACATTAGAATACAAAATCAATCGTGGATCTCTGTTTATCACAATACTTTGCACCTTTAACATTTGATTATGCACCTACTCTCAGAGCCTGTCCGGTCCGTCAGTGTTTGTGACAGTGAATAACGCTTTATTTCTATAGAATACACAATTTAATCTGTATAAAAATTCATAATATTCGCTTATTTGTTCCTAGTCGTAACAGGAAACTTTTAAGCGCATCCGTATTTCTACACAGAGCAATACATTGGCGCTATGGGATTTAACATGTTGAAAAACCAGCCAAATAGCGGGCCCTGTTGTGCATATGACGTAAAACGTCACCAAGGACATCACTTTCAGTGTAAACATCGCATCGTCATTTTCGTCATGTAAAATCCCCGTAGCGCCAACATTTTCCTTTCTACAGAAATACTTTATGATAATCGTGGATGCGCATGCAGATTTTCAGTTACGACTAGGCACAAGTAGGTGAATAATATCAATTTTTATTTAGATTTATTTGATTTTCTAACTCCACTGTCATTAACAGAACGGCTCTGACAGAACGCCATACACCATACTGTTTGTATGAATCTATTTTCTCTGTTGGGTACGAATTGAAACGGCGATATTCGGAGAAAATGTGATGTACACGATCAGCCTTTGAAACAAATATTGCTTTTGATATGAAACAATGTAAGCGTTTTTTGTCGACAAACGGTGCTTGCTTTTAGCTCTACAACAGCTGCAATAAAACCACAAGCCATACAATCTATATCTTAGTGCGTGTTTAAGTCGACGTAATGTACATGCATTTAACAAATTGTATATTTTATCATATAATTTCTGACAGCAAGCACCAAACTACCATAAATAATAACACTATAAAATCGGACATCGACATACAAATGTAGAATTATCTTCGTTTGTGACGCAATTCCTGAGTTATCCGGTTATTATCTCCCTTGGTTGAAAATCTTTTGTTTTGGAGATGCACAACTGATGACCACTGGATGATGCTAACTATGCTAAACTTGTTTAATGTTGCAGCACTAGACGGCCGTTTCGGAATAAAAATCCTCATCAGCAGTGCTTAGAACAAAATTTGGAAAACAAATATTTCTTTAAGATGTTAAAATTAGAATATCAGAAGGACCAAGGCCTATTTTACTTTATCCACCTAAAACAATACTTTGAACGATAAACGCATAGCTTAGTTTTTAGAGGAATTATAAATCAGGAAGCAGCTAATTTTGGTGAACAATGCTTATCCGTATTGCCTCTAGGAATAACGATATCCTCGGTAATGTTTCGTCAACCAGCAGAGATATCAGTCTAGTGATTGTAAGTATTAAGAAATATTTTTGCAGCTAACGCTTTGTAACTGTATGATCAAAGTATACTCTCTATGTAAATTATACCAGCTGTGTAATAAGTCACAAATTGAAAATGTCCACGCCGATTTCCTGTTTAACACACATTTTACTTCACATAAAAATAAGTCTCAATCCATCCCATAGTAACTTATCATGTTATAAATCACTTAATTAATTTATTTCTATAAAAATCAGCTATATAAACCCTGTTGCTGGTTATATAAACATAGAATTTCGTTTTTCCTGTAATGTTTTATAGAAGGAATCTTTGTCAATGGTATTTTGGTATCTAGTATTGGATCAGTAGCACCACTATATCTTCTAGAATTAGAATTGTACCCGGTATATATAGTCCTTGACTGTTCTGAGGTTTTATGGAGTTTACAACTTGTTTGACTTCCTCTGTTTTCTATCGCCTCGTATAAATTTGTAGATGCTTTTCCTGATTGTGATTTTGGTAAATATGGCGAAGGAGGTACCAACCTGCAATATAAAATATGAATTGTTAATAAAACGATACATTTAAGGTTAATGTTGCGCAGTCTATTTCAATCGCTTCTAATTGTAAGCGTCCCCTGTAGTGGCCACCGGCGACCTACTCTTTTTTCGAACTCCACAGAGGAGGTAGCTTTGACACGGGGCCTCGGTGGTTTTGAGTCTCATTCAAAAGACTACTGAGTAACGAGCTTTTTACAGCCCTAGTATGTACAGAAGGTGAAAAGAAAGAGTGGGAGACCGTAAAGGTCAAGTAGCATGTGAATGTTGTCTACCGATAAACAGTCAATCATAGCACTGAAAATGCTTCAGAAACTTGTTTCTTTAGTACTTGTCGGGTTAGAGTGGTTAACTAATGCAGTCGATCCAATATGTACCGATCCTTAAAGACAATGATTGATTTGATTGATTGAACGGGTTTTTACGTCAGTCAAGAATATTTCACTTATATCGAAACCTCACCAGCTATAGAAAAATTTGCTATGCGCTCAGGAAAATGTGAAGCCAGTGTTCTTGAACGTGCCATGCATGCCATGACACAGGGCATCTGAATGTATATTCTGAAGGGTCCGTGACTATCATTTCAAAACACCAGGTGCTTGCCGGAAAAAACTCAGTCACTACGGTAATACCGGCCGGGAACCCAGGACCTTACAGCATACGAAGTGAGTACTCTACCACCTAAGTTACAGCTATGGTTAGGGTAAAAACATATCAGACAAGATGAATTTTATCGGAAACGCCGATTAAAATTACCGAGTTTTAGCTCACTTGAACTGAACGCTTGTACAATGCTATCTGTCCCTAATAAATATAATTGCTTATTGAACTCCTGCAGGAGACCTAGATATGGAACATATACTCAGGTGAACATTAAGGCCCTTTTGTTTACAGACATGCTGGTGTAATTACTTCTGGTAGTGAAATATTTCAATTACAAGACAAAATGAATGTTATTCCATGAGGGTTAAAATTTGAAAAAAAATCTATCTTGGTAACAGTTACTGGACAAAACTCATACAACAAATAATGTTTTTATATAATCCGAATAAAAATTTCATCTGCTTGATTCTTGTGGGTCACTATGTGCATGTCTAATGTCTTTTTATTGATATATTTTCTAAACTTACTCTAGAAATTGTCGTCTGCTCATTATAAATGATCCGTCCCGCTGTAACCGGTTGACTCTGAGTCGTATAATACAGAATGTAGCTAGAGCGACAACAGGAAAACCAAACATAATCACAGCTGTTATACTGACTTTAGTGTAGTTTATGTTCTCCACGTACCCTGCAATAGACAAAAATATGGATGTATGGTTTAAATAGATATAAAAAATACACATGATATAAAAGAAAGAGGTCTTAAACATGAGCTTTAAAGACAAAAACCTTTATTATCTCCAGTTGGATTAAGGATGCTCATCTACTTAATCAAGACGAATTAATAATATACGACATTAAGTTAATATATTTCATAAACAAGATGGTCGTGTAATTGGTGGTATTAAACATTCTAACATGAACTGCGTTATCCTTCATATGAAACAAGTAGAGAGCCAACCGTGGTATAACAAACATTATTATACCTCATGAGAAAAATACGATGCTATCTGTAATTTGATTGGATCGTTTGATCATGTGATCAGGGTGGAGAAAACATCGTGTATCCCTCTGAAAACATCATATCCCACCTCTTCGGAACACACCATGACGTCACAATGATATGACGTCATCGATGGAGAATCGGTCACGACGTTCTAACATTTGCCTCCGATGAGTTCCGATAGGAGAAAAAGCAATGAATCGAAGAAGGAATGATGTTTTCAGGCTGTCTTTTGTTAAATATTTATCTTTCTTTCTGTCTTTCTTAATAAATGGTTATTTTTCGGTATAATAAACAATTTATTGCCTTTGTTTGAGGGAGATATGACCATTTATTCACCCTTAACAAGTCACATTTCCCTCGGGCTTCGCCCTCGGGAAATATGACTTGTTGCGGGTGAACAAATGTTCATATCTCCCTCACTCAAAGGCAATAAATGTATAATATACCCATCGCTGTTCCGTTTTAATGACGTACTCCCTTGCTTATCTTATGAGGTCATCATGCATGCTATGTGTCGCGAACAATGGTTGTGACGTAATTTTCATTCATAAAATCATTTATTTCAATGGAGGTACTATCAACAGCCGAATTGTTTCAATGAACCTTTTTGCAAATAGATGCTAAAATGTTCTTCCGAAGAAAGAATTCGCAATGCTTATTTCAATTCTTTTTATCTAAATCATGTTAGTTTGCCACCTCGTGATATATTCTTCCGCATGTCAATTCCAGCCCGTGGATTATTCGACGATATACCACGGCCAAATGATGATTATTTCTTAATTCTAACATTGCCTGAATTTTTCTTTCATATGAAACATTAAGGGAGCCAGCCGTATAATATAATATACAATTATTACATTTTGTCGCCTCGGTCAATATTTATTTTACGGTGAATATCACATCATATTCAACCACTAAAAAGTCCATAACTGATTTATAATATAATTTAGCCATTGTGGCACTTCGGTTGACAATGTTGTTTCAAACCTGTGACCATGCAGTCTAGCTATTTTACCGGTGTTAGAATTCTCTGTCTCGTCCTGGTTGGAACAGATCACACGAAAAATATTCCGCATTAATAATATTTCTTTGACTCTATGAAATAAATAAATGGCATTCCGGATGACAAACAATAAATTGATGATGCCATAACGTCAACGTTCTATAAAATAACAGGCATCCCGGTTGAGACACAATCACTTGACGTTATAATCATTTTACGCGATAACGTCAACAAAAATTGATGACGTACACCGAATTTGATATTCACTGGATTTTTTCTGAAATCTGTGGTATATCATGTGAGATTCAATGGTCACGTGTTACCATTTTAGCCAATCATTAAGATGTAATTTATTAATTATATAATAACAAATGATATACCCATCGATGTTCCGTTTTAATGACGTACTCCCATTGTTATCTCTAGACGTCATGTTATGTGTCGCGAACAATGGTTGTGACGTAATTTTCATTCATGAATCATTTATTTTAATGGAGGTAATCTCAACAGCTGAATTATTTGAATATTATACATTTATTGCCTTTGTGTGAGGGAGATATGAACATTTGTTCACCCGCAACGAGTCATATTTCCCGAGGGCGAAGCCCGAGGGAAATGTGACTTGTTAAGGGTGAACAAATATTCATATCTCCCTCACACAAAGGAAATAAATTGTTTATTATACCGAAAGATAACCATGGCAATAAGAAAGACAGAAAGAAAGAAAATATTAAAAAAAACAGTCTGAAAACATTAATCCTTCTCTGATTCATTGGTTTTTTTTCCTATCGGAACTCATCGGAGGCAAACGTCAAGACCGATTCTCCATCGATGACGTCATATCATTGTGACGTCACGGTGTGTTCCGAAGAGGTGGGATATGATGTTTTCAGAGGGATACACGATGTTTTCTCCACCCTGATCACATGATCCAACGATCCAATCAAATTACAGATAGCATCGTATTTTTCTAATGAGGTATAATAAATGTTATTGTTAATTTCGCCATAGTGGAACTTTAAACTACATAGTGTTATTCCAAATTCCAGAGTCAATTTTCTCGCGAAGAAGGAGATTGGGATAACAACAACAACAACAACAACAACCTTTTTGCAAAAAGGTAAAATGCACTTTTAACCCTCTTAATACCGGAACGACAATTTTGTCATTACCGGCTTAGTACCGGAACGACATTTTTGTCACTTACCGGCTTAGTACCGGAACGACATTTTTGTCCATTTCCAACCAAATATAAAATTGAAAAGATTTTTTTTTAATTTTAATATTTGTGATATTGAACAAACATGAATATGTATATGTGTACCGTGTGATGATAGACAACGTTATTGGTGACGGTATATTAAATAAATCGTGACGTCATATAGATTGAAATGTGACGTCATTGGTTATGTTAATGTGTCCGATTTGCTTAAATGCGCCCACCGAGTTGAACGGAATGGACGGAGGAACTTTTAACAGCGATAGCGATTCTTTATTTATCCATAATTCGAAAACTCTCTTCTCCTACTGCAACCAGACAGAAATAACCCTACCATTTAATTTGATTAAAAGCAAAGTCTCCGTGCATTTTTGTGAACAAATTTAATACAGGTTATAACAGATGATACCAATTTAGATAATATACATAAATGCAATGCTGTTGATTGGCACAATGGGAACTATGAGAAAATCACAAAATGTAGGCCTTTATTTTCCAATGGATTTAGTATTACAGGGGTGTAGAAATGAATCAAGTATAACCGAGGCAAAACAGTAGAAGTGTCATAGGTCCTTAAAATCTATTTTCTATTTTCATCGTGATTCTGTAAAATAAAAATACGATCTGATTTTTACCGAGGCAGTTTGTCTCGTTTGCACCATAGTAAAGTACACCCTGACAGCAAGTCAAGTTATCATTAAAAACTAACATAGTTAATCCATGGCAGCGACAAAGTAAAAACTTCGAAACTGGTTACTCAAACAAGTGATCTTCTACGAGAAACCAACAATGCAGAATTAATGAAAATTGAAATTATGAAATAAGTTTATAAACCATCTAAATATGTCGTTTAGCTAAACAGATTATTCGTGAAAATATCCTCCAAACTGTAAGGGCTTATTGTTTTAATATACTACAACGGTACTTATTATACCCTCCGCAAACGAAGTTTAGGGGTATATAGGAATCACCCTGTCTGTCTGTCCCTCCGTCTGGTTGTCCGTCTAAATGTCGTGTCCGTTCTATATCTTCCATGTCTATGAATGGACTTTGATCAAACATGGAACAAAAATAAACCAAAATGAGACGATCTGTTGAATACCAAATTAATGTGCATAAATCAAAGGTCAAGGTCTGAGGTCGAAATGCATACACTACTGGAATCTGAGCTAGAAGTAGATAATGTTCACATCGATAGGATACATCGTATTGGTCCGTTCCAAAGTAATAAAGTTCGGACAATTGTGGCTAAGTTCGCCGAGTATTCAAAGAAGGAAGAAGTCTTAAAAATATATAAGACAAAAAAACAAAACGGAAAACAATTACCCTTCCATCTAACTTCACAGTCACCAACCGAAGTCATTGAGCGTCGCAAAATGTTATTCGATTTAAAAAAGAAATACGAGGATCAAAGCGTCAAGACACGTATTTTTAACGAAAACTTAGTTTTTGAAAACGGAACAAGATACAGAGACAAAGTGCGCGTGCCGAATGCAGAGGAACTCCTTATTTCTGACGCGGCGGAGAGAAACACTCTCAATCAAATTCAAGCTGTAACTTGTGATGCAATACAAGATTCGGGAAATGTTTTCTCCGGGAATGGAACATGTGTCAAATCTTACAACGATGTTAGGAAGTTTTGTAAGAAGATAGTAACAATACCGGAAAACGCGAGCGCGACTCATAACATTATTGCATATCGTTTTCAAGATCAGGGAGGACAGTTACATGAAGGTTTTGACGACAATGGCGAGTTCGGAGCGGGTAGACAACTTATTGACTTCATGAGGAAACAAAAAATTGAAAATTTTGCAGTAGTTGTTACCCGTAGAGCAAGTGAAAAAAGACTAGGGCCGAAACGTTTCACATATATACAGGATATCGCGATGAGACTCTATCAGAAATTATAAATTCATAAACTTTGTACACGAAACGTTTCACATATATACAGGATATCGCGATGAGACTCTATCAGAAGTTTTAAATTCATAAACTTTGTACACTTTAGTTATAATAGTTAATTATGTTAGATTTAAATCCAAACATGTTTAGTACTAATAATCTTAGCTACTGTAGATCTGGTCATTTTCTCCCATTGGCGTATTGAAAATATTGGACATATTGCGACTCGTTCATAGAATCAATGAAATAGTATAAATTTGCCAATACGGATTATAGCTAGATCTACAGTTTCTAATATTATTTTTGTATGTGTCTTGCCAAAACTAGTTGGTATTATTAGTATTTTGAAGCAGAACATTTGCCGAAATTTACGCAAATCATACTTTAAACAATCGCGTATTTTTGTCTTTTATGACATCGCTACGCGGAATAATATACATTTACGACGGGTTTGACTGTGATATGTATGTATAATATATATATATATATATATATATATATATATATATATATATATATATATATATATATATATATTGTTTAGTTTCGAATTACACGTTTTACTACGTGCGATATGGATACATGTATGATTTAGTGTATATATAACTGTATCTTTTTCTGAACATGTTTATATTCTTTCTTTATGTTTCGAGCTAAATTTGAAACATATACATGTATATAAGTTTGTTTCTTAAATTGAAAATACTGTATATATACATTAGATAAAATGTATTTTGCTTATTTTTAGTCATTGATAAGCCCATCTTTTCAAAACAAATTTTGCTCATCTACAAAAGGCTAGTCATCAGTCGCGCCTACCTGTAAACTTTTATACAATGCACTCACTACTACACAAACACACACCACACATCATGTCAACCCCATGGATTTTTCTTATGTTTTGTATAACCGGTAAAAAATGGTTTAACAGTTTAAAGATTGTAGTTAGTATTAGATCACAAGTATGCCTTATCTGTGTTATGGATGAAAAATTTAATAAGACATGCCTCGACAATAATGATTTTTTTACAATTAAATATTGTAAACCTTTTAAAAATTTATTCCCTAGACCACTCGGTTCGCAATGACGTATCCTTTTGGATTGTAATTCATATCATTAGAAATCATTTGATCCAACCTAATCATGGAATCGCGTAACAATTTCACAATACTCACTGCAAACTGTAGAGGTCTAAAGGATTATGAAAAACGTAGGGATGTGTTGAACTTCCTAAGATCAAAATCCTATAACATATACTGTTTACAAGAAACTCATTTGGTAGACAATTTACATTGGGTAATAAGATCAGAATGGGGTGGAGAAATTATTCTAAATTCAGTTACATCAAACTCAAGAGGGGTAGGCATTTTGTTTAATAATAACTTTGAATATAATATACACCAAATTAAAAAGGATAATGATGGGAGTTATATTGCTGTTGACTTGACTATTGATAAGATGAAAGTAACACTGATTAATATATATGCTCCAAATGAGGATAACCCTCAATTTTTTTCAAATATAGCAAAAATTCTTCAAGATTTTGAAAATGAATATTGTATCATAAATGGTGATTTTAATTTAGTTCAAAACCAAGAAATGGACACCTTTGGTTACCTCCATTACAATAACCCAAAAGCAAGAGATGTTGTTATAAATATGAAAGAAGAATTTAATCTCATAGACCCTTTTAGAGAACTATATCCAGAGGAAAGAAAATATACCTGGCGAAAAAAACACCCATTAAAACAAGGTAGACTTGATTTTTTCCTTATATCAGAAAATTTTATGTCCAAAGTCATAGATGTCAAAATCAATCCTAGTTATAGGTCTGACCATTCGTCTGTCTGCTTATCATTAAAATTAAATGAATTTGTTAAAGGTAGAGGCCTTTGGAAGTTCAATAATTCCCTACTAGCTGATAAAAATTATATAGATACAGTAAAAAAATGTATAAAAGATATAAAAATACAATATGTAGTTCCTGTTTATAACATAGAAAAAATTAATGAAATAAGCAATGATGATGTTCAATTTACTATTACAGATCAGCAATTTTTAGAAACTGTTTTGCTTGAAATAAGGGGAAAAACCATATCATACTCATCTTACCGCAAAAAAATGTCTATCCAAAAAGAGAAACAGATAATTGACGAAATTACTAGACTAGAAAGTAACCCCTTATCTAATCTTAATGAAATTGATAATAAAAAGAAAGATTTAGAGGAACTACGTAAAGAAAAGATGAAAGGAACTCTGTTAAGGTCTAAAGCAAGATGGGTAGAGGAAGGTGAAAAACCAACAAAATATTTTTGTAGTTTGGAATCCAGAAATTTTGTTAGTAAAATAATTCCGAAAGTTGTAAAAGATGACAACTCTATAATTACTGATCAAAAAGAAATCCTAGCAGAAACAAAGCAATATTACTTCAATCTTTACAATAGAAATATTGATGATAGTATGGATCTCAAGGGTATACTTAAAGGAATTAAAAATATAAATATCTTAACTGAAGATCAAAAGCAAAGTTTGGAGGGGGAACTAACAAACACAGAAATTCATGATGTATTAAAAAAAATGAAAAATTTGAAAAGTCCAGGTTCAGATGGTTTTACATCTGAATTCTTTAAATTCTTTTATAACGACTTAGTAAGCTTTTTAAGACGTTCGTTGAATGAGGGATTTCACACTGGAAAAATGTCAATTACACAACGTCAGGGTATTATAACTTGTTTACCGAAAGGGGACAAGCCAAAACAGTTTCTAAAAAATTGGCGACCAATATCACTGTTGAATGTTGTATATAAAATAGCATCTGGCTGTATAGCTGAAAGATTAAAAAGGGTATTACCATTTATTATTTCGGAAGACCAGACAGGATTTATCAGTGGCAGATATATAGGTGAAAACACTAGACTAATTTATGACTTAATGCAATATACAGAGGAAAAAAATATACCAGGTCTACTTTTAATGATTGATTTTGAAAAGGCCTTTGATTCAGTTTCTTGGGTTTATATTGATAAAGTACTAGATTTTTTCAATTTTGGTGAATCCTTTATAAAATGGATTAAAATATTTCGCCAAGATATTATGTCAGCAGTTCTACAAAATGGATTTGTTTCTGAATTTTTTAGTATAACAAGAGGTTGTCGTCAAGGGGACCCTATTTCACCCTACATCTTCCTAATGTGTGCTGAGATCCTGTCTGTTCTTCTCAAAAATAATAAAAATATCAAAGGTATTAAAATTGGTGATGAAGAATTTAAACTGTCACTTTTTGCAGATGACACTACTGTCATACTGGATGGAACAGAGTCATCACTACAAGAAACTTTAAATGTCTTAGACGACTTTGCATTGCTTTCTGGGTTAAAAATTAATAATAATAAAACAAGAGCAGTGTGGATTGGATGTAATAAATATAATGGTGAAACGTTTAATCATCGTTTTAAATTAGATTGGAACCAAGGTCCATTTACATTGCTTGGAGTAAATTTTTCTGTTGATTTAGACAGAATGGTAAAAATAAATTATGATAAGAAATTACAAGAAATTGAAAAAAGCCTAAAACAATGGTCAAAAAGAATCTTAACTCCTTTAGGTAGAATAACGGTATTGAAAACATTGATAATTTCCAAATTAAACCATCTATTTATTGCTATTCCAAATCCACCACAGGAAATAATAACAAAACTGAACAAGATGTTTTATAACTTTATTTGGCAACATAAAATTGATCGCATAAAAAGAGAGTTAATGTCACAGAGCTATGAAGCAGGAGGTTTAAAAATGATAGACATTAAACACTTTATAGCATCACTCAAAATAACATGGATTAGGCGACTACTTCAAATTGAATCTAAATACAAAAAGTTATTTGAGATTTCATATTCTAAGATTGATAATTTTATAAGGTGTGGAAATGAGTATTTTAATAAAATAAAACGAAATTTTAATAATTGTTTTTGGAATAATGTTTTTGATGCCTGGAATTCTTTGTCTATGAGACAAAAACCTAAAAATATAAATGATGTTAAAGATGTAAGCATCTGGTACAATAAGGATATCTGTATAAATAATAGTCCAGTATTCTTCAAGTCATGGTTTGACAGTGGCATATATTTCATAAAAGACTTACTTAATGAAGATGGAAATTTAATTTCATATAGAGAATTTACAAGAAGGTATGTTGCTGTCAGGTCAAACTTTGTAGAATATCTTGGTGTAAAGTCCACCATTGAATCATATATTAAAAAACTGAATATACAAAACCAACCTGTCAATTTATTACAAGTTGATATGCCATATTTTTTCAGAATAATTTTTAAAAGTAAGAAAGGGAGTAAGGACTTTTACAATGTGTTCATTAATAACAATCCAACTGTTATAAGTCAAGAAAAATGGAAATCCATTTTAGATTTAGATATTGACTGGAAATCACTATATATCACCCCCTTTAAAAGTTGTAAAAATACCAAATTACAATGGTTTCAATACAGGATAAACCAAAGAATAATTTCTACAAATGATTTCTTATTTAAAATTAAACTAAGAGATAATAATCTCTGTACCTTCTGTAACAATACAGCTGAAAAAATAGAGCATCTGTTTTGGTATTGTGAGATAATTAATAACTTTTGGATGCAATTAGAGGATTTTATATTTCAAAAAATAAACCGCTACATTAATATTTATAGAGAAAGTGCAATCTTTGGACATATTAACCAAAAAGAGAGAAATAAACCTCAAAATTTTCTACTTTTAACTACCAGACAGTACATATATAAGTGCAGAATTGATAAAAAACTACCAAATTTAATTACATGGAAAATTAGTATTAAATATCAACTTGATATCGAAAAGATCATTGCAATAAAAAATAATCTTTATGACAAATTTCTGGAATTTTGGGATCCATGGATAATTATCTTTGATGAATGATTTAATGTCTCCATCCAGCATGACTGTAGTTTTGGTACTGTAGAAGTGATAATAAAAATATACCATCATGATGTATAATGTACATGTATGTCTCATAATGCTTAAAACTATACCTGTATGAAAATGTTAATATACATTTTGTTTCTGAATGTTGTAGGGGTTGACACAAACAAACACACACACACACACACACACACACACACACACACACACTAATAAACCAAAACCCAGACAAAGCTGAAAAGGAAACAAGACCCTGTATTTTTTGTTTACTTGGTTACTTAAAGAAGGGATTAATCTAGCTTAAATTTAACGAATGTTCATTTGATATTTTGATCTTTTTATTGCCACTTTTGAAAGTTTTAAATTCTAATAACATCTTTCTAATTAATTGTATTGCTATATTTTCAAATACTAGTAAACTTATTCTAAAAAGCTTAAGTGATACTCGTTTAATAGTTGCTTGAATAAGGACCCCCACCCCTATTAATCAGATGTGCCTTACTACAAAATCTAGATTAATCCCTAGAATGATAAAATACTACACAACTATACATGTATATATATATATATATATTTATATATCTCTTATGTATGTCAAACTGTCCTATTGTTACCCGGCAAGTGAACCCAGTGGCCCCAACCCTGGCACTTGACCATCCCTTATTTAATGTCTGGGGCAATAAAAAACACAAATTACAAAAAAAAAAGGTCTGAGGTCAATATTGGGGTGGGGGTTCGGGGGGGGGGGGCTATTTGGCTCTCAAGAGATAGTTCTTGCTTGATTTAGTCCGAAATATTCCACAAAAGGAACAAAAATTCGGTAAGGTCTGACCAAGACAGGTAGTAATCATCAAAAACAAACATACTAATCCATGTCTGAATCATAATCCAGAAGCAAATTAAAAACTTTGGTACGGACAAGTTAGGTTAATCACGTGAACTTCCACCAGGAAGTGAGGCCGGGTGTTCCGGAAGGGTAAGCACCTCCTGTTTAGAATAACAATGACTGCATTTTTGTCCCATCTATATATCTATTCTGAAGATTATTTTTTACAAAAATCTAACTTCAAATGTCGGCAAATAATTCCAAGATTTAGAGTAAGTGATTATTCTTTGGAAACAGAGAGGTACTAAGAACAGAAAGACTTGCAATAGCTGTCAAGTTTTTGAAAATGAAGAACATCTAATACTTGGATATGATATCATCAAAATAGGATGTATATATATTCTGAGTGACATAACATCCTTGGCTCCAAAGAGTGACGGCGGGTTTTATAGGTGATTTTACATTGCCCCCTCTTAATCGTGTATGGCATAACGATTTTTTTACACAAAATCCTCATTCTATAATTAGACAAGGTCTAGACTGATGTCCAACAAGCGCTTTATTTTGTAAGTTTGTTCTAGTAGAACAGCAAACCTTTTCATCTACATTGTATATTCTTCATTTTAAAAAAAAACTTTATACAATAAACCTAGAACAATGTGTGACAAACAAGAATTCATGGGTAATCTATGTAGATTTATTGTATAAAATATTTCACCTGACTTGATATTATGTTTTGAAAGAAAAGGAGGTTTATTTTTTTTAAGCATATATTTGTAGAAAAGGAAAAATTTAAGAAAAATATTTTATAAAGATAAAAAAACATTGATAAAAAAAGAATTAAAATATATTCGGACGGGACTTGAACCCGTGTCATACAGCTTATGAATCGTCCTCGTTACACAGAGAGCTAACCAAAGCACTTAGTGTCCGCAGTCCATCGGTTATATGTGCAGTGGCCAGTTTTAATTTTCCCGAGTCTTCAAAAATTGACTATTTTCTCTTGAGAGGAACACTTTAAAAAAAAACTGAAAAGACTGAATTTCGGTAATATTTTCAGAAACAATTTATAAGTTAGTCCCCAGATCTAGAAGAGAACAATTTGAAATGTCCTCATTTTTTCTTATTAAACATATGAGAACACAAAGATGGACTTGTTCCGCGACTGAATATTTATGTACATGAATTAAATAAATGAATCAAGATTTTATTCTGTGTACTTGTACCATAAACATAGAAAAATGTTGCGTATAAAAATCATTGTTTAATCAATCTCTTTGTTCTTAAGAAATAATTTTTTGCCTTATTTTTGTCATATTTACATTACTCAAAAATTAACAGATTGTGGTTTAATTTTTTCATTTGGTTCTTTATTGCTTTTACTCATTTACCCTACCGATAACATTAAGAATGGGAATTTTATAAGATATACTTCCCACCTGTAAACGGTATAAGGTGTCACGGTTGTTAAAAAAATGTTGAAGTGATAAACACATGGAATATAAATTATTTCTAATTTTTATTAATTGTAAACATTTAAACCATCAAAGATATTCTTATTACTGTAGGATGTTGTGTTTGTATTAAATTGAAAAGTTTACATAACTTGATTCGTATAGAATATACATGTGATTATCTCATTCATCCGTCTATGCTTCGCTTAAATATTTTTTTGCTGTTACATGCATATATTATATTAACTTTCAATGGGATTTTATTATTGAACTATTGACATAGAATGACAGTAAATTGAATCCAATCTGTGAAAAATCATCGTCAAACAATGTGGTTTTTTCATTACGTCATTATCACCAACAATTTACGTCAACAATGTGCCGACGTCATCGATGTTTCAATGCATCGAATTTTGAACGCTGGAACTAAGAGGGTTAAAGAAAGAGTCCGCAATGTGTTCATAACAGTATACTAGGACATTATTATTAGTAGCTTCTTACGTAAGGAATGAGGTTTTTTTCTTGTTTCAGGATTTTGATGCAATTTTATGAAAAAAGTAGCTTGACGACCCCCTATTTTTTGTTTCCGAAAATCAAACTTATATATTCATGTGCAATATATCAGAAAATCAGGGGTCGTATTCGACTTAGTTTTTTAAAATCTTCAAATTAACGAAAGGGTGTAACTTTTAGTTTTCCAGAAATTTAATGTTCTCTCTTGATAGGTGGCGCTGTAGAAAAATACAACGTGACCGGAAGTAAAATTTCATTGGTACAAATAATCTCCGTGACATAATGGTTAATATAAATGCAAGACACTTTCGGTTTCTAAGCATGACAAAAAATATTAAAGCTTATTTGTTGATAACAGTAGTTAAAATTTGATCATTTATGTCGTGAAAATGGCCACCAGGTGGCGCTTCAGAACTTCTTAAGGAAGTCAAATACCTGCCCTGAAATTTTGGCATGTTGAATGGTTTATGCCCATGTACAACATATCAAAATTTCAATATGTGTTTTCAGGCGATTTGTAAAGTATGGAACTACCTTAAATCCTTTTGAGCAATTGAAATGATCAACATTTACCGTGGTATATCGTCGGATCGTTAACATGCGTTAATTCACATACCGGGCTCATGTTTCATGTTTTTAGAAAATGGTGCTTATTATGACGGTTCTTCTTTTTCTTCTTCTTCTTCTTCTTCTTCTTTTCTTATTATTATTATTATTATTATTATTATTATTATTATATAACCTTTCTTTCTTGTCTACTTTATTACACCCCACATTTTTGTATGCAATTTGGAGAAGATATATTGTGATAAAAGTAACATAACCACTTTTGTTGCTATTTGCAGGTATACTGTGAAAAGTAACATAACCACTTTTGTTGCTATTTGCAGGTATATTGTGATAAAAGTAACATAACCACTTTTGTTGCTATTTGCAGGTATATTATGATAAAAGTCACATAACATTCAGTTTTATACACTATAGACAAAACTTCAGTAAATAATCGCAAAACACTGGTAAGGATCAGGGGTAACAAGCTTGTAATTGTTAATCCACTGGTAAGGATCAGGGGTAACAAGCTTGTAATTGTTAATCCACTGGTAAGGATCAGGAGTAACAAGCTTGTAATTGTTAATCCACTGGTAAGGAACAGGGGTAACAAGCTTGTAATTGTTAATCCACTGGTAACGATCAGGGGTAACAAGCTTGTAATTGTTAATCCACTGGTAAGGATCAGGGATAACAAGCTTGTAATTGTTAATCCACTGGTAAGGATCAGGGGTAACAAGCTTGTAATTGTTAATCCACTGGTAAAAATCAGGGGTAACAAGCTTGTAATTGTTAATCCACTGGTAAGGATCAGGGATAACAAGCTTGTAATTGTTAATCCACTGGTAAGGGACAAGGGTAACAAGCTTGTAATTGTTAATCCACTGGTAAGGAACAGGGGTAACAAGCTTGTAATTGTTAATCCACTGGTAAGGGACAAGGGTAACAAGTTTGTAATTGTTAATCCACTGGTAAGGATCAGGGGTAACAAGCTTGTAATTGTTAATCCATTGGTAAGGATCAGGGGTAACAAGCTTGTAATCGTTAATCCACTGGTAAGGATCAGGGGTAACAAGCTTGTAATTGTTAATCCACTGGTAAGGATCAGGAGTAACAAGCTTGTAATTGTTAATCCACTGGTAAGGATCAGGGGTAACAAGCTTGTAATTGTTAATCCACTGGTAAGGATCAGGGGTAACAAGCTTGTAATTGTTAATCCACTGGTAAGGAACAGGGGTAACAAGCTTGTAATTGTTAATCCACTGGTAACGATCAGGGGTAACAAGCTTGTAATTGTTAATCCACTGGTAAGGATCAGGGATAACAAGCTTGTAATTGTTAATCCACTGGTAAGGATCAGGGGTAACAAGCTTGTAATTGTTAATCCACTGGTAAAAATCAGGGGTAACAAGCTTGTAATTGTTATTCCACTGGTAAGGATCAGGGATAACAAGCTTGTAATTGTTAATCCACTGGTAAGGAACAGGGGTAACAAGCTTGTAATTGTTAATCCACTGGTAAGGAACAGGGGTAACAAGCTTGTAATTGTTAATCCACTGGTAAGGGACAAGGGTAACAAGCTTGTAATTGTTAATCCACTGGTAAGGATCAGGGGTAACAAGCTTGTAATTGTTAATCCATTGGTAAGGATCAGGGGTAACAAGCTTGTAATTGTTAATCCACTGGTAAGGATCAGGGATAACAAGCTTGTAATTGTTAATCCACTGGTAAGGATCAGGGGTAACAAGCTTGTAATTGTTAATCCACTGGTAAGAATCAGGGGAAACAAGCTTGTAATTGTTAATCCACTGGTAAGGATCAGGGGTAACAAGCTTGTAATTGTTAATACTTGTATAGAGAAATTAACTAAGTTGAGTTGAGTAATGGTGCTGAACGTCCAAGTCAAGAACATTTCACTTATATCGAGACGTAGCCGGCTAAAGGCGAAGGTGAAGAAATTTTGCCTGTGTGTTGCGCTGATGGCATTATACAGCAGGGTTTATCGTACCAAGCCAACCGTGACAAGGGACCTCCTTTATTTTAAGTTCCCATCTGAAAGAATCGTGACTTTATTTCGTAATACCGAGTGTTTGACAATAGAACAGTTACTACCAACTTTCAAGTCTTGGGTCAGACCCGGTCGGAGCTCGAACCCACGACATCATACTAACGCAGCAAGCACTCTACCAATTGAGCTACCGCGGTGGTAGAAATTAGGTATGAATATTGTGACATGTTCGTAGTTGTGATGCTGTTGTCAAGTACGTTTGATATTATTTTATTTCATTCTATGTCTTGTCAGTGATTACTACCTAGTGCTTTCTACTCATTAACACTCGATCAATCACCAGAGAAATTACACGGCACTTCGATCTTCCAATAAAAAACTACCTTGCAGTTTGGTGCTACTTGTAAACCTAATATTAATACATCGAACAGAAAATTAATAACTATAAAGCAGCATTAACCTCATTACGTAGGAATTATAATTACAAGTCATTTATCATGTTTAAGATTATATCGATTTTTTCATTATAGAAACTATATTTCTGTAAAACCTCTAAATCAGGATCATTTCAAGGAGTTTAGTGGATATTAGACTCGTACGATGACAAGTGTGCACCGCGGGGACACTCTTCTTTTACAACAAAAACATAATGGACTTTAATATTATCGAAAGGAAACCTTTTCAGGCGCAGTTGATACAGTGCGAAGTTACTGGATAAAAATATGTCACGCTATATATATAAAGCCAAGAGGGGTAATTATTTTGCTAACTAGAGTGGACATAATGACATATAATATAAGTAATGTCTCCTAGATATTAAAAAACAATCGTACTTATACAGAGATGCTCTTTTAGTACCGTCATATAACTTTTTGTAATTAATGTTTCTCATTGACAAATCGCATGATACAAATTCAAAATTCAAATGTACCACTTTAGAATGGTGGGGGCTAATTTGTGCCATTTAGATTTTTCGCCTTCAAAACCACCAAAGCGAAAAATCGAAATTCAAACGCGAAAACACAATATAATATATATGCTTTAGGTGCAATATTGAATGAAAATTTCGCTTTGGTGCGTGGTTTTGCTTGGCGCGGTTTGCCTAAAAAGCGACATAATTCGCTTTCAAAATTTTGTACGAATGTTTTTTTCGCGTTTGTTTGGTGCTTTTTTGTGTTTTAATTAATTTGGCCTTTTTTCAGCATATGCGCTTTTTCGCGTTTTAGAGGCCAAAAAGCGAGATGACCCAATTCAGCAATCACACTTTGTCAATAAGAGTGTCAAAAGGCAATATTGTATCAATATCTGGTGATACATCTGTTAACCTCTAACTTAGTACTGATACATACAGTGTAAGTTAGTTGCAACATTAACGCATTTTATACACCGATGTTCTATATTTGATTAATATACTAAAGTAGGTATATGATAAAAACCCTAAGGTTGATTTGTATGTACTCATTTTGTTAACCACGCTATATCACCACAGACAAGGTAAATAGGCACTGTTTATTCTTTGGTCGAAGACGCTATGGGTTAATTGAAATAAGCAATGCTTTGGTTAAGATCATGTTAGCAGTCGAACTGTATACGTATGTTTTTGCGCATGCCCTGCGTCTCTAGGAGTAGTACATTCATTGCATACTTTAATCAGAGCTACAGGTAGTTATTTCTGTATATAGATGGTATTTCAATACAAGTATAAACCGCTAACTCTAATGTTTAACATATTAAAAATAAAAAACATACAGAACAGGCCTGTGAAAAGTTTAACATTGAGGTAACGAAAAGGAGTCGAGGTTCGGCTTCAGAGTAACTACGATATAGACAGCAAATGTCTAGTATGTTCCAGAACGATAGATAGCATCTGTCGACAAACTGTAGAGATATAGCTAACGAGGAGCCGTGATATGCTGCACCAATGTGTTAGCTCAGTGTTAAACTTTCGACAGGCCTGTACTATAGCTAACGAGGAGCCGTGATATGCTGCACCAATGTGTTAGCTCAGTGTTAAACTTTCGACAGGCCTGTACTGTAGCTAACGAGGAGCCGAGATATGCTGCACCAATGTGTTAGCTCAGTGTTAAACTTTCGACAGGCCTGTACTGTAGCTAACGAGGAGCCATGATATGCTGCACCAATGTGTTAGCTCAGTGTTAAACTTTCGACAGGCCTGTACTGTAGCTAACGAGGAGCCGAGATATGCTGCACCAATGTGTTAGCTCAGTGTTAAACTTTCGACAGGCCTGTACTGTAGCTAACGAGGAGCCATGATATGCTGCACCAATGTGTTAGCTCAGTGTTAAACTTTCGACAGGCCTGTACTGTAGCTAACGAGGAGCCATGATATGCTGCACCAATGTGTTACCTCAGTGTTAAACTTTCGACAGGCCTGTACTGTAGCTAACGAGGAGCCGTGATATGCTGCACCAATGTGTTAGCTCAGTGTTAAACTGTCGACAGGCCTGTACTGTAGCTAACGAGGAGCCGTGATATGCTGCACCAATGTGTTACCTCAGTGTTAAACTTTCGACAGGCCTGTACTGTAGCTAACGAGGAGCCGTGATATGCTGCACCAATGTGTTAGCTCAGTGTTAAACTGTCGACAGGCCTGTACTGTAGCTAACGAGGAGCCGTGATATGCTGCACCAATGTGTTACCTCAGTGTTAAACTTTCGACAGGCCTGTATTGTAGCTAACGAGGAGCCGTGATATGCTGCACCAATGTGTTAGCTCAGTGTTAAACTTTCGACAGGCCTTACTGTAGCTAACGAGGAGCCGAGATATGCTGCACCAATGTGTTAGCTCAGTGTTAAACTTTCGACAGGCCTTACTGTAGCTAACGAGGAGCCGAGATATGCTGCACCAATGTGTTAGCTCAGTGTTAAACTTTCGACAGGCCTGTACTGTAGCTAACGAGGAGCCGAGATATGCTGCACCAATGTGTTAGCTCAGTGTTAAACTTTCGACAGGCCTGTACTGTAGCTAACGAGGAGCCATGATATGCTGCACCAATGTGTTAGCTCAGTGTTAAACTTTCGACAGGCCTGTACTGTAGCTAACGAGGAGCCGAGATATGCTGCACCAATGTGTTAGCTCAGTGTTGAACTTTCGACAGGTCTGTACTGTAGCTAACGAGGAGCCGAGATATGCTGCACCAATGTGTTAGCTCAGTGTTAAACTTTCGACAGGCCTGTACTGTAGCTAACGAGGAGCCGTGATATGCTGCACCAATGTGTTAGCTCAGTGTTAAACTTTCGACAGGCCTGTACTGTAGCTAACGAGGAGCCGAGATATGCTGCACCAATGTGTTAGCTCAGTGTTAAACTTTCGACAGGCCTGTACTGTAGCTAACGAGGAGCCGTGATATGCTGCACCAATGTGTTAGCTCAGTGTTAAACTTTCGACAGGCCTGTACCATAGCTAACAAGGAGCCGTGATATGCTGCACCAATGTGTTAGCTCAGTGTTAAACTTTCGACAGGTTTGTACTGTAGAGTTTCACCATCCAAATGCAACGCGCGATCTGATTGGTCAATGCAAATTAGTAATGTCTTCACGATGTGAAAGTGACAGAGGGCTGAAGAGACATCAGAAAACCTTGTATTTCTAGCGATATCGATGGATTTTAATTAAAAATTAAGCATGGATCGGTAGAAAAATGTTTTAGGAAGTGTTTCATGTTGTCAGCAAGAGCGAGGTAAGGAAATACAATGTACTGGAAATATCGACGCGTGTTTTCGTTTCTGCCGTTTTCGCCAGAAATTTCAAGAATTCAATAATGGAAGCTGTCAGACCACAAACCTCCAAAAAGTCAAAAAATTAAAATGGGGGTTTAGTGGGCTAATTAGTCGGACTAGTATTGTAGCTAACGAAGAGCCGAGATATGCTGCAGCAATGCGTTAGCTCAGTGTTAAACTTTCGGCAGGCCTGTTCTGTAGCTAATGAGGAGCCGAGATATGCTGCACCAAAGTGTTAGCTCAGTGTTAAGTTTTCGACAAGTCTGTACTGTATATTCTAACATCCGTGTAGGCGTGTGTTAAATGACAACCGACTACCGTATATTACTTTGGTTTAATTAGAACTTTTATAAGCAATATATAAACATATAACATTATACAAGTCAATCTCTGTTAAAAAAAAACAGTATTTTTTTCTCATTGTGTTGTCATTACTGGCTAAATCCGCATATAGGCAGGCAACTAATATGTATTGAATGTCAGTAATATCTATAGAAGTTTGCAAGTCTCCGTGTTCTGCAGTCAGTTTTAATTACCTGAAGACTTCAGAGGGAAAGATCATTTTCAAAGAAATATGTTGACCTTTTTACATAAAATGGCCATAAGCGATAGGTTTGTTAAATTTTACAGGCAGTCGCTCAAACGGAGCATTGGAACCACTGCGGTAGCTCAGTTGGTAGAGTGATCGCTCCGTAAGTGGGAAGTCGTCTGTTCGATCCCGGGCCGGGTTTGACGCAAAACTTGAAAGTGGAGTGACTGTTCTTTTGCCAAGCACTCGGCATTACGAAATGACCATTACTCAACTCAAGTCAACTCAAACGGAGCATAACTAATTATTTTATTCCGAATTAATTTTATTAGTTTGTTTTGATTTTTATTATTTTATAATTGTAAGCCTTTTTATTTGTCTCTCATACAGTTTGTCTTGGCTAGTGATTTTAACAGCAATAAGGCAAGGGCACCAGGTATATAAAAGTTTGTACAAATCTTTGTAAACAGGTAAAGGATGACATGCGTTATTCACGTGTGACAGAAAGTACAAAGACGAGTAGCACATCCAATTGTTCTTTACTACCATCAGATGTGTCATGTGTAACTTTTGAATTTTTATGAAATAGTACATTCAAAAGTAGCACATGACAGATGGATAAAGAAGCAAGCCATAGATACATGTATATGTAATTTTATATCTTAAATTCTGGCGAAACACGGAATCTTAAGACATATAGTCTAATTTACATTGTTTTTACTTAATGGTATCGTCAAACCAGTAACATGGACTTGTCATTGCTGATAAATACACAGTACAGACCTGTCCAAACTTTAACACTTTTCTAACAAAGTACGGCATCGAGCGACCGAATTATTGCTGAGTAATGTCCGACAATAGATAGCAACTGGCTACCGTAAAGCTGCCGAGATATGTACTTAACGAAGGACTGGGATGATGAAGTGTCGACATGTAACAAACTCGTTAGCTTAATGTTAAAATCTAATTCTCATGGGCCTGTATTGTATATGTATATATACTTTTAACGTCATGAACACATGTAATTCATTTGCTCAGAAATTTAATCGACAGGCAACACGATACCTAGAAAGATGTATAATATGGTTCTAAATGATTATTTAATGGCGGATCAACGGGGATCAACTCTCGCCACAACAGCACTGTAAAGCAAACACACAGACAGGAATACGAGGAACCATAACACAGTAATTATCAATGCTTATTACACTGATTTATGCTCGCCAACATAACGATATCTTCCGTGTCTTAAATCTCGAATGTTTTTTTTAGTATCAAATTTAATGTTTTTAGACAAAGGTTAAATCCGTTGTCAAGGTTACGGTCCCTATTTAATGTTATTTTATCTAAGTTTTCCTTTTTTGTTGCAAAATGAACGTTATTTTAATATTTTAAACTGAGCAACCATGTGTTTGTAACAAAAGCCGCAAGACGATTAACAAAATTAAGAAGCAAATTCGTTGAATTAGGAGCCCACACTAGTAGTTTCTTTTCTGTGATTTGCACTTGTGTACAAAGGACCATAACTCCAAGGAAAATTAGCAACCCTACTCGAGTTAATGACATGAGCATCTCCTATCTATGTTGACACTTTGCACTAAGTGCAATATAATAAAAAAATATATTAAAAAAATAAGAAGATAAAAAAAAATAAACAAATAGTCACTGAAAGAATTAATACAATAAACTTTGAGGTATTGGGTCTGTTATCCCTTCTAAAATGTCTTACCCATACATAATCATTTCCTGCAATACAAATGTTGTCGTCGGTTACTTTAAATGACCAAATGTTTAGTGACGTCATTTGACACAGTTTTTTTTAAATTAGTCGTTCATTAACTGTCGATCCACGCTGGTCACGTTACAAGACATAAACCTTATTGAGATTAGACAATTCTAACATGACATATGGAACATATAGATAGCCAGCCGTTGTATATCAAACGATATACCCATGGCTGTTTCGTTTTAATGACGTACGTCCTGGTTTATTTTCTGGCTTGCCGCGATCAATGGTTGTGGAGTAATTTATTTATTTAAATGGAGTTAATCTCAACAGCCGCATTGTTTCAATGGACCTTTTCGCAAATGGGTAATAAATGTTCTTTCGAAAAGAGAGTTCGCAATGTTTTTTCAATCCTTTTTATCTAAGTCATGAAAACATTGGAATGATCAACATATACCCTTGGTAAATTGAAATGATCAACATATACCCGTGGTATAACGTCGAAAAATACACGGACCGGAGTTCACATGCAGAAAAATACATCAAGAGGTGGCTTTGCATTGTATATCGGGTTGCCAAGACATCAAATTAATATGCTGCTAAACCAATGCTTATGCTAAATTAACCCTACAGAACATCTTCATAAATTAACCTTCGACCGCGAAATCAGATACTGACTAAAGTGGGAAAAACCGATGTTCAGTAGTATTGTAGACTCAACCAATCCGTTCACTTGTTATACAATCATTGGACGCTAAATTACTGAAATAAACGAAATATTTTTAATACTTTAAAAATCTATTGTTGACATTTAGAAGCAAATAGGCAGGAAAAGGATATTTCTGGAAATTACATGGAAACACGTTTATCGAATCAGCAGTCCATCAAACAATATTCAACGCAACTTGATATAGTACATGGATCCTGTTATCAACATCGTGTTCTGCACATTTTCGATAAAGATTAATGAATTACATTGAAAACACATTGTGATAAGCGCAATATAGGTTTTGTGACTGCAAAAAAGTTTGAAATGAAGTTCCATATCACCAGCGTTCTGTTAAAATAAAACAGCACAATAATGTAAACGTTGTAATTATTACTACGTACAACTCATCATCAGTAGAGCTTAGACCAAAACTGTGGAAATCAAAATATTTTTAAGATGTTGAAATGAGAAAAATCGAGGGATCGAAATTTATTTTACCAAATCCACCTAAGACAATTGGTGCCGAAGTTCTAACGAACAAAGCCTATTCAGCTTTTGTTTCTTGACAATTCTTGTGTAAAATACGAGTAAAGAAAATGGATTTAAAATCTTAAAACGACTAGGAGTAAAAGTCTAATACGTTTACATTTAAAACAATACATATCAAACAGAATCTGCTGTCATGTTGATCAAGACAATCGTCTCCTGTTATTGGTTGCGTTGGCCGTTGCTAAGTTCAGTGCAGACCTGTCGAAAGTTTAAAACTGAGCTAATGAAGAGGAGTCGAAACTCGAGTACCGTGCGGCCAAAATATTAATAGTTGATCGCTACTGAGAGAACGATTGATTGCATTTGCTGCAAAGCTTTTAACGTCTTGCCAACGCAGGGCCAGGATTAACTTTCGATTCGGCACTTATTTGTTATCTTGATGTGTAAGAAAATGTGTTATCTTAAAATCGCTAAGAGAAAAAGTCTTTCATTTACATTTAAAACAATACATATCAAACAGAATCTGTGGTTATCTGCATCAAGACAATCGTCTCCTGTTCTTGGTTGCGTTAGCTGTTGCTAAGTACAATACAGATCTGTCCAAAGATTAAAACTGAGCTAATAAAGAGGAGTCGAGACTCGAGTACCGAGCGGTCGAAATATTGATAGTTAGTCGCTACTGAGAGAACGATTGCATCTGTTGAAAAGCTTTGGACGTCTTGCTAACGCGGGACCGGTGTTTACTGTCGATTTGGCACTAATTCGTTATCTTGATGTTAAATTTGCGTCAGGTCTGTACTGTACAATGTTTTTCAATTACAATATTTTTTCTTTTAGTAAGTGCCATGATATACGTTTCTTGGTGTAGCATCATTTGACAGAAATCTTAATGTTACATAAATGTACTGTTGTTTTATATATCAAAACTGGTTTTACTGTGTGTGCCAAACTACTATGCAAACAACATTTCAAAAACAAACACGCTAATCCATGTCCAAGTTACAATCCGCGAGCAATGTAAAAACTTAAAAACTACAAATTGACAAATTGCCGTAAACACGTGAACTTTCACCAGGTAAGTGAGGCCAGGTGATCAGGAAGGATAAGTAATTCCTGTTTAACTATAGCTAGCTACAACCGCCGAGTGTGTAATACAAAAAAATCAAAAACAAATATACTAATCAATTATCCGAATCACAATCCAGAAGCAAAGTAAAAACTTTGGAACTGACAAGTTAGGTTAGACATGTGAACTTCCACCAGGGAAGTGAGGCCGGGTGTTCCGGAAGGGTAATCACCTCCTGTTTAGCTAGCTACACCCGCCACGTGTGTAATCAAAATTGTGTAAAAGGAACATGGAACTATGTGACGTCAAATATATCCAATTCTCGACACAGAGACATCAAACTTATCAACAATACTGTGATGCCACCTATATAACTTTTTGAGGGCCTTGATAAGCCTAACCTCGCAATATCCCTAAGTCAACAATTTATTTGCAAACAGCCTGCTTCGTTGTACAAAGTCCCTGTAGTGGGAACACGCTCCACCATAGCGTGTAAATTGAATTTGAGATTGAAAGGAGCTTCGAACTACGGGACGTCAAATACAATATTGTGATGGCGGCTATTAAACATATGATATAATATTAAACATGATTAAATCATATTAATTCACGCTTTCTCTGTATGAAAGCAGGAGTGTAATAGACCGTATTAGACATACCAATGTAATCCATAACAGCAAAGTAATTCATCATGGTACAATCTAGAAAAAAATACTTATTTTCCTTTAAAAGATCTTTTATGAAGTCATGATGTCATACATTTATATCGACATATATTGATTCAGAATATAACAGTGTCGTCAACAGCCACCATTAGAACTATGAAATGTAATTGTTTAACAATTTGAACCAATGACTAATGATGCACTTAAACCTATATTACACGTGAAGTGTAGTATTGAAGTTTTACGTCACTGTGAGAATCTTTTTACTTATAAAGGGGGGGGGGGTCAGTAATAGGATTTCGGAGAAAATTGAGTACCCGAAAAAATGCCGAATTTTAGCAAGCGAATTCACAAGTATTCTGTGTACTAGGTCGAACCAAGTAAAATTCGAATCAGGACCAAAAGTGCGAATAGAATCATCTGTGAGCAGATGGTTTATATAATTCGGCTACGAGCCACCATAATCTTAAGCTTATAATGTGAAAGACGGTGTGACCGTTAGGAAATCGCGACATACCACCGTGGTTGAAGTTATATAGTCCTCTGCCTGTACAACTGGAGGGGACTATATATATAGTGTTTGTCCGTCTGTCTGTCCGGAGAACTTGTATCCGCAACTCCTCCTAAACTACTAAAGGGATTTGATGGAAACTAAGCAGAAATGATTAGTAGATAGTGCTGTGTTGCATATTCAAAACCGGTTTCTTGGTCATGTGACCAGATTCTGTATTCTGATTGGTCGAGATAAGAATGTTGATTCTAGTAGATCGTTCGGGAAAAGGGAAACAGATAATATTTATATTTCGGCCTAATATTGACATACATATGACTGTGTACTAAGTACTACTTTTCCATTCTTTGATATTTGAATTGCTCATAGGAATCGTTCACAGTATTACAAAAAAATAAATTTCTCCGACATTAACTTAAAATACCGTATCTATATACAGTTCTGTCAAAACAAATCACATTATTATTATTTTGTTAGGTATTAATGCTAGCTTTCTCTTGAATATCAATATATTAGATTTAGCTAACTCTCAATGTCAGTTTGTTCAAAGTTAACCGGTATACGGATAGGTGTGTTGGAATATTAAACGTTTTTGTAATTTGATTTGTTTTTTAATTGCGTACACGCGTTATCTATGGTGAAAGCCTTCGACCGCAAAAAAAAAAAAAAAAAAAAAAAAAAAAAAAAAAAAAAAAAAAAAAACTGCACTTTCTATGTATTGTCTTGGTACACTATTTGATATTTCAACGTGCAATGTTTATTATCCATACACTAAATGATAGCTGTTATATATTAGACTTTAGACTCTACATGAGTGCAATGGAATGACGTGGGATAGATATTCATAAGACACAACTTTTAATAGTTATTGCACGACAAAATATAGTCAACGGCTTGAGCTTAATATGGTAGGCTTATATTTTTAACAGAAGCAAGGTTGATTTACTGATTGATTGATTGATTGATTGATTGATTGATTGTTTGATTGATTAATCGATTGATTGATCGAATGATTGATTAATCGATTGATTGAATGGGGTTCATGTCTCAATGGATTTGAAGAATCTTTTACCTTTGCAGTGCGCTCAAAGCAATGTGCAACTACACCGGGGGTTTCTTTAACGTGTTGCGCCTGTCGTGATATGAAGCATCGGGTTCTAAAGTCTCTTCAGAAGGACTC
The DNA here is from genome assembly GCA_021292105.1 of Anadara kagoshimensis. Taxonomy (NCBI): domain Eukaryota; kingdom Metazoa; phylum Mollusca; class Bivalvia; order Arcoida; family Arcidae; genus Anadara; species Anadara kagoshimensis. The sequence continues at coordinate 48,699,870 of CM037859.1, read as the reverse complement.
CATGTTTTTTTGAGCGCCGTATAAATAATATAAAAATAAGGAAAAATTCTAAAAACAAAATCCCGTGCAATGTTTGGGATTCGAATCCATACATTCAATTGTGATATCTTAGCAATCCACATACTTTACAACTGAGCTACCAGAAGCTTACGGAGGTTTTGTATGTATATGAGTGACGGACAAGGATAATACTTTAGTTTTAAGCGGTTTTTTTTTAATTTTTTACCAAGATGGCTTATATGCCCGTGGATAATCTTTAGGTCGGTGAAAACTAAATTAAATATCGGTTTTATTCACGGGCAGGCCTGTCATCATCATGAAATCGCAATATATATATGCAGTAAAATGTATGAAAATATCCATTTTTGCTTTGAATCAGAGTTTCATGTACATAAAGTAATACTTTTCCGCTATCAGAGATATCTTTTATATTGACATGACACTTTAGAACATACTTTATTCTATAGATAGAAAGTAATTTTAACCAATGTTTTATAAATGTAAATTTTGACATGCATGAATTTTTCCTATGGGTCATTTCCTTTTATATTTTTGCAGAATCCTTTCAGGCAATTCTCTGTTTAGTCTAACGTAAAATTCTGCATCAATATTTGTAAGATATCATCTACTTTATAAAACATTTTATCCATTATGTGTCATGTATAAAATAAACTTGGAGTTTTGTGATCAATATTCAGAGAATAATAAAGTGAAACAAATCTGATATTCAGCTTTTATAAACATCATACAGAAATAATTGATCTAAATGAAAAAATATTAACGATATTATTAAATTGTTTTGTTACTGAATTTCAATACATGTATTCATTGAGAAAATTAGATTTCGCAGATAAAATTTTATAATGCGTGCAATTATGATGTTTTTATTGATTTGACAAATCTATTAATTTTATAAAATCTCCATCTTATACTGCCCTATTATTGCTTGTTTCAGATTTTCCTGTCATATTTTATCTATATTTCCCGTTCTGTGCCTTTTTAGACAGCTTCTTATATCATCATTACTGCCTACAGGGAATTATGCGCCTTCACCAAGTTCATGAAGTTGCTAAGTAACAACATCATACTATACAAACTAACTGATGCTATGTAATGCAGCATTTTGAATTTTTACTAGACCATGAATTTGTACTTGTTTACTACATTGTTTTATTCTGAGCGACTCAATGTATAATATATATTTTAAGTAGAACCACAGATGGTAAATGTTTGGGGTTTAGATTCTACGGTTCTAGTCCATCAACATATTCACCACTTTCTTAAGTTAAGATTCAAACAGAATGAGCTGAATATTAGGGTTTAAAGTCCAAGTCAAGATAATTTCACTTATATCGAGACACCGCCAGATAAGCGAAGGTGAAGAAATTTTGTCCGTGGGTTGCGATAATGGCATTATATAGTAGGGTTCTTTATCGGCTACCGTGACACAAGACCTTGTTCAATACCTACGAGTGTTTGGCGAAAGTAACTACCCACTTTCAAATCTTCGGTCAGACGAGATCGGATTTCGAACACACGATCTCCCATTTATGGAGCAAACACACTACCAACTGAGCTACTGTGGTGGTAATTCAAACAGAAGAGGAAATTGTGTAACTGCAAAACTTGTACATGTACTTGGTAACAGCCAATGCATCCAAGACCACATAACAACACCTGTACTTGGTAACAGCCAATGCATCCAAGACCACATAACAATACATGTACTTGGTAACAGCCAATGCATCCAAGACCACATAACAATACATGTACTTGGTAACAGCCAATGCATCCAAGACTACATAACAATACATGTACTTGGTAACAGCCAATGCATCCAAGACCACATAACAATACATGTACTTGGTAACAGCCAATGCATCCAAGACCACATAACAATACATGTACTTGGTAACAGCCAATGCATCCAAGACCACATAACAATACATATTACAGAGAAAATAACGCAGCTAACCAGCACAAGGCAATCACACACTGAAGTATAGAAGGATTTCAAAGACATGTAGACAAGAGTACAACAAATAGAATGGGAGCAGGACAAATCGTATCCTTGCCATAACGTGCCATATGGGTGGTACGTTTTGGAAAAATGTGGGTACGTTTCGTCCAAAACTGAATACGTCCTGGTAGTGTACGTTTTGGCATGAGTACTTCTTTTCTATAACCTATAATTATGCAAATGTAAGCCGTATTGTAAAGTAAAATAAAGAATTCTGAGCAATACCTATTCTAAACAATACATGTACAGGGGTTTTATAATCCGTGGCCCCTATATGAGTTTGTCTCTTCTCGTGTTTGATTGCTTGTTACTTGGTTGCACTATATGTTGCTAAGTACACGTATTTGTACATGGATTGTATTGTTTTTTGTGTTTGTTGTCTGTTGTCAACTATCTCAACTATCTGTATTTTTGTGCTGTGTTCTTGGTTGTGGTTGCTATTGCTAAATACATGGTTTTATATAATGTTGTGTTCTTGGTTATGTTTGCTGTAGCGTAGAACATGTGTTTGTATTTTAACGTGTTCCTGGTTATGTTTGCTGTAGCGTAGAACATGTGTTTGTATTTTAACGTGTTCCTGGTTATGTTTGCTGTAGCGTAGAACATGTGTTTGTATTTTAACGTGTTCTTGGTTATGTTTGCTGTAGCGTAGAACATGTGTTTGTATTTTAACGTGTTCTTGCTTATGTTTGCTGTAGCGTAGAACATGTTTTTGTATTTTTACGTCTTCTTGTGTTTATTGGTTCTTGCTTACGTGTTTTTGTATTGTGCCGTGATCTTGGTTGTGCTTTCTATTGCTAAATAGATGTTTATGTATTATGTTTCATGTTTCATGTTGTTAAGTACATGTTTTATTGTTGTTTTTCAGATTGAAATTGACCTCTTCTTTTTTAACATTTAAAAACAAATCTATTTTAACTTTAAACCACTTTATCCGTTACAATAGAAATTTTAATTAAAACGAGTGAGATTGAAATCATTCATACTCGTTCATTAGCACCAAAGAAAAGCTATACCAGCTGCTTCAGGCTAACTAAGTAAGTTATCTGAAAATAAAGGGTTACATCATGAGTTCATTATCTGATCTAAAGTAGAGCACATACCTGTCGAAAGTTTAACACTAAGCCAACGAATTGACGGATCACCGGCCACGCCCACAATGTTCCAACAAAGGCCGCCATCACGGTACCAAAGCAGCGTCACGGCAACTAATGACGTACTAGTGTCAGTGACGCCATTAAACGGCGCAATTCAGGCCGAGTTTTCATTCTTTTTGCGTCTAACTCAAGCATGTCAGACCTTTGTCGGAACATTGTGGGTGGCCGGCGATCGGTCAATTATTACCGAATTAACAATTCATATTAGTCCCATTATCTATGTCTCGGCAGTTTTCGCGGGACTGGTATCTATCTTCTGACAGGGTTTCAGACACTACAGCTAGCTATGTCTCGGCAGTTTTTGCGGGATTGGTATCTATCTTCTGACAGGGTTTCAGACACTACAGCTAGCTATGTCTCGGCAGCTTTTGCGGGATTGGTATCTATCCTCTGACAGGGTTTCAGACACTACAGCTAGCTATCCATATCTCGAACCGAGTTTTGACTTCTTTCTCGTCAGCTCAGTGTTAAACTTTCGACAGGCCTGTACTGTACACATCTTAATTGTTTACAACAAAAGCAGAACTCTTACATATATAACTAACACAATGTAATAATAAATGTAGGATTGTTCATCCACAGGCAATGACACATCCAACAATACTTAATACAATGTAATAGAAATGTTGATTGTGTTGTTTATAAAAAGAAATCCCTATGGTAAAGTTTGTTTGTTTGTCAGTACTTAACTCTCGTGAACTTTGTCAAAGTAAGCACGGACGTCAGTTAGTGCCGTGTACTTTATAGCGGACATATACATTGTTACAAAAGCACTGGTCATAAATTTATAAATTTTTATAAACCAAGAGTAACATTTCAACACAGCAAGAACTCTTGCACTAGAATAAGCAACTTGTGACTTCTTTTGAGACCCAAGTAGACTAAAATGGTATTTGTAATTTGCGCAAAAAAATAAAATACTTTTACTTAAGCAGTCTTATAAGGTCCCTGCGTCATAGCCTGAATTACAGGTACTTTTAACTATAGCGAAATAATAATTGTGACGTAAGTGAAACAATAACGTACTTTTGACGCAAGTGGGACAATAATGTACTAGTTACGTAAGCAGAATTTACTTGTGACGCAAGTAGAACAATAATGTACTAGTTACGTAAGCAGAATTTACTTGTGACGCAAGACGAACAATAATGTACTAGTTACGTAAGCAGAATGTACTTGTGACGCAAGACGAACAATAATGTACTAGTTACGTAAGCAGAATTTACTTGTGACGCAAGACGAACAATAATGTACTAGTTACGTAAGCAGAATTTACTTGTGACGCAAGTAGAACAATAATGTACTAGTTACGTAAGCAGAATTTACTTGTGACGCAAGTAGAACAATAATGTACTAGTTTCGTAAGCAGAATTTACTTGTGACGCAAGTAGAACAATAATGTACTAGTTTCGTAAGTAGAATTTACTTGTGACGCAAGTAGAACAATAATGTACTAGTTTCGTAAGCAGAATTTACTTGTGACGCAAGACGAACAATAATGTACTAGTTACGTAAGCAGAATTTACTTGTGACGCAAGTAGAACAATAATGTACCAGTTACGTAAGCAGAATTTACTTGTGATGCAAGTGGGACAATAATGTACTAGTTACGTAAGCAGAATTTACTTGTGACGCAAGTGGAACAATAATGTACTAGTTACGTAAGCAGAATTTACTTGTGACGCAAGTAGAACAATAATGTACCAGTTACGTAAGCAGAATTTACTTGTGACGCAAGACGAACAATAATGTACTAGTTACGTATGCAGAATTTACTTGTGACGCAAGTAGAACAATAATGTACCAGTTACGTAAGCAGAATTTACTTGTGACGCAAGTGGGACAATAATGTACTAGTTACGTAAGCAGAATTTACTTGTGACGCAAGTGGAACAATAATGTACTAGTTACCTAAGCAGAATTTACTTGTGACGCAAGTAGAACAATAATGTACCAGTTACGTAAGCAGAATTTACTTGTGACGCAAGTAGAACAATAATGTACTAGTTACGTAAGCAGAATTTACTTGTGACGTAAGTGGAACAATAATGTACTAGTTACGAAAGCAGAATTTACTTGTGACGCAAGTAGAACAATAATGTACTAGTTACGTAAGCAGAATTTACTTGTGACGTAAGTGGAACAATAATGTACTAGTTACGAAAGCAGAATTTACTTGTGACGCAAGTAGAACAATAATGTACTAGTTACGTAAGCAGAATTTACTTGTGACGCAAGTAGAACAATAATGTACTAGTAACGTAAGCAGAATTTACTTGTGACGTAAGTGGAACAATAATGTACTTGTAACGCAAGTGGAATAATGTTGTATCAGTGTCGTAAGCAGAATAAAGTACTTGTAATGTAATTTGAATTATAAATTCTTTGTGACGTAAGAGGTACAATAATGTACTTATGACGTAAACAATAAAAGGTATTTGTGATATCATCAGAATAACGTACTACTTGAGATATAAGTAAACTAATATGGTATTTGTGATGCGCACAGAATAATAAAATACTTTTAATTAAGCAGTTTTATAAGGTCCTTGCGCCATAACCTGAATTACAGGTACTTTTCACGATAGCACAATAATAATTGTGACGTAAGTGGAACAATAACGTACTTGTGACGCAAGTGGAACAATTATGTACTAGTTACGTAAGCAGAATTTACTTGTGACGCAAGTGGCACAATAATGTACTAGTTACGTAAGCAGAATTTACTTGTGACGCAAGTGGAACAATAATGTACTAGTTACGTAAGCAGAATTTACTTGTGACGCAAGTGGAACAATAACGTACTTGTGACGCAAGTGGAACAATAATGTACTAGTTACGTAAGCAGAATTTACTTGTGACGCAAGTGGAACAATAATGTACTAGTTACGTAAGCAGAATTTACTTGTGACGCAAGTGGAACAATAATGTACTAGTTACGTAAGCAGAATTGACTTGTGACGCAAGTGGCACAATAATGTACTAGTTACGTAAGCAGAATTTACTAGTGACGCAAGTGGAACAATAATGTACTAGTTACGTAAGCAGAATTGACTTGTGACGCAAGTGGAACAATAATGTACTAGTTACGTAAGCAGAATTTACTTGTGACGCAAGTGGAACAATAATGTACTAGTTACGTAAGCAGAATTTACTTGTGACGCAAGTGGCACAATAATGTACTAGTTACGTAAGCAGAATTTACTTGTGACGCAAGTGGAACAATAATGTACTAGTTACGTAAGCAGAATTTACTTGTGACGCAAGTAGAACAATAATGTACTAGTTACGTAAGCAGAATTTACTTGTGACGCAAGTAGAACAATAATGTACTAGTTACGTAAGCAGAATTTACTTGTGACGTAAGTGGAACAATATCGTACTTGTGACGCAAGTGGAACAATAATGTACTAGTTACGTAAGCAGAATTTACTTATGACGCAAGTGGAACAATAATGTACTAGTTACGTAAGCAGAATTTACTTGTGACGCAAGTGGAACAATAACGTACTTGTGACGCAAGTGGCACAATAATGTACTAGTTACGTAAGCAGAATTTACTTGTGACGTAAGTGGAACAATAATGTACTTGTAACGCAAGTGGAATAATGTTGTATCAGTGTCGTAAGCAGAATAAAGTACTTGTAATGTAATTTGAATTATAAATTCTTTGTGACGTAAGAGGTACAATAATGTACTTATGACGTAAACAATAAAAAGGTATTTGTGATATCATCAGAATAACGTACTACTTGAGATATAAGTAAACTAATATGGTATTTGTGATGCGCACAGAATAATAAAATACTTTTACTTAAGCAGTTTTATAAGGTCCTTGCGTCATAACCTGAATTACAGGTACTTTTCACGATAGCACAATAATAATTGTGACGTAAGTGGAACAATAACGTACTTGTGACGCAAGTGGAACAATTATGTACTAGTTACGTAAGCAGAATTTACTTGTGACGCAAGTGGCACAATAATGTACTAGTTACGTAAGCAGAACTTACTAGTGACGCAAGTGGAACAATAATGTACTAGTTACGTAAGCAGAATTTACTTGTGACGCAAGTGGAACAATAACGTACTTGTGACGCAAGTGGAACAATAATGTACTAGTTTCGTAAGCAGAATTTACTTGTGACGCAAGTGGAACAATAATGTACTAGTTACGTAAGCAGAATTTACTAGTGACGCAAGTGGCACAATAATGTACTAGTTACGTAAGCAGAATTTACTTGTGACGCAAGTGGAACAATAATGTACTAGTTACGTAAGCAGAATTTACTTGTGACGCAAGTGGAACAATAACGTACTTGTGACGCAAGTGGAACAATAATGTACTAGTTTCGTAAGCAGAATTTACTTGTGACGCAAGTAGAACAATAATGTACTAGTTACGTAAGCAGAATTGGCTTGTGACGCAAGTGGAACAATAATGTACTAGTTACGTAAGCAGAATTGACTTGTGACGCAAGTGGAACAATAACGTACTTGTGACGCAAGTGGAACAATAATGTACTAGTTACGTAAGCAGAATTGACTTGTGACGCAAGTGGAACAATAATGTACTAGTTACGTAAGCAGAATTTACTTGTGACGCAAGTAGAACAATAATGTACTAGTTTCGTAAGCAGAATTTACTTGTGACGTAAGTGGAACAATAATGTACTAGTTACGTAAGCAGAATTTACTTGTGACGCAAGACGAACAATAATGTACTAGTTACGTAAGCAGAATTTACTTGTGACGTAAGTGGAACAATAATGTACTAGTTACGTAAGCAGAATTTACTTGTGACGTAAGTGGAACAATAATGTACTAGTTACGTAAGCAGAATTTACTTGTGACGTAAGTGGAACAAAATGTACTAGTTTCGTAAGCAGAATTTACTTGTGACGTAAGTGGCACAATAATGTACTAGTTACGTAAGCAGAATTTACTTGTGACGCAAGTAGAACAATAATGTACTAGTTACGTAAGCAGAATTTACTTGTGACGCAAGTGGAACAATAACGTACTTGTGACGCAAGTGGCACAATAATGTACTAGTTACGTAAGCAGAATTTACTTGTGACGCAAGTGGAACAATAATGTACTAGTTACGTAAGCAGAATTTACTTGTGACGCAAGTGGAACAATAACGTACTTATGACGCAAGTGGCACAATAATGTACTAGTTACGTAAGCAGAATTTACTTGTGGCGCAAGTGGAACAATAATGTACTAGTTACGTAAGCAGAATTTACTTGTGACGCAAGACGAACAATAATGTACTAGTTACGTAAGCAGAATTTACTTGTGACGCAAGTGGAACAATAATGTACTAGTTACGTAAGCAGAATTTACTTGTGACGCAAGTGGAACAATAATGTACTAGTTTCGTAAGCAGAATTTACTTGTGACGCAAGTGGAACAATAATGTACTAGTTTCGTAAGCAGAATTTACTTGTGACGTAAGTGGAACAATAAAGTATTGATGACGTTAGAAAATTATAAGGTTTTTGCTACCTTAGAGGAAACATAATGTATTTTTACGTATATCAAGATGGCATTGGGTCACAATAATTCGTTACCTGTACAACGGAATTAAACATTAGAACAAATAAATACAAGGTTATATAACTGCTTGACTTTACACTTTTGACACTGAATCTAAAACCTTCTTACGACCCTTACGGCCATAACGTACTTTGAAACTTAAAAAAACCTCACCATAACTAATTATTATCTACACCACATTAGAAAGCCTTCTGGCTCGTCCGGATGCATTCTGGTATTTTGAATATTACTTCCGTATGTATAGCGCCAAGCTGTGAACTTTCTGGGTATTTGAAGTCGCCGTTGTTACCGGTAATTCTCGATTTTAATTTAATGAGTTCACAGATAGCTCATTCACACTTTATGGCTGTATTCATTTATTGTAAGTACCACAGAACTCCTGGTTGACATCAAATTGTTTACATGATAAAATCCTTCTAGCAATTTAAAACTGTGTCAGTGCATAATTTTTAAACGTACATTGTTACACTTCAAATCTCTAGCCATTTCAGGAAAATACATTGTTATTAACCCACACGAACTCGAACTGCATTTATACCTGCCAGGAAAGTGTTAGGGAGGCATTATGAAGGGTAATTAATTGCATTGCCTTTTAAACAATTTCTATAGATTTCGTTTATTGCTTAGCTAATTGTTAGTCGTACATTTGAGTTTAACACTGAGCTAACGAAACGAAAGAAAGACTCGACTACCGAATTACTAAGAGAGAGAGAGAGAGAGAGAGAGAGAGAGATCTATAGTAGCTGTTGATCAGCTGTCGCGATAAAAGTAACCATGTGCTGAAATAAGCTGTCGATTTAGGACTAATTCGTTAGTTTAATGTGGCAGACCTGTATTATATGGGTTTTTCAGTTTTTTCAGCAAATCTCCTTAAAATGACGGTTGTCATTCAGATAATGAATAAATTTTAATTATAATGTATACACCATGCCATTCAAAATTTGGAAACATTACTGATGCCAATACATTCCAAATGATACGAATTATTTGTACACTATAGAATAATTAATATTTGTGAGCTTAAAGACCGTGGTTTTGTTAGTTCAAAACTTTGTGGTTGTTTTATTTTTAAAGTTTGCGTTTCTATTATTTGAAAAGTTCGTTTTGTCTTCTGGTCCATTCGATTTGTTCAGGACTTAGTACTTATAGCAAATACAGTTCAACCAAACAAAATGACGAAATATTTTTCGATGAGGATTTGTGATTTTAGAGTACTTTTCAGTTAAAGACAATCCAACAGAAAAAACAATATGCAGATAAATTAGAGGAACTGATTATAACCAAAAAAAGTCATAATTAGATAAAACTTAATTATCAGCATAAATGTATGTTCACCTGATGATTGTTATGAAACAAGAAAACGCTAACATTAGCGATAGGTAAATGTAATGAATGTATTAAGTCATGTTTGAAGTTTTGATTTTTATACACATCTGTGCATTAAAGACACATATACACAATGTCATGTATCTAAGTTGTTCGCCACAATAATTGTTATTATGTGATGGTGAGTATAATACTTTGCATTTTTCAGACGATTCAGATAAATTAAATTATTGTTTAAAGCCGCTTGAGCATTTTTGGAAACATTCGAGAGTAGAAAATGTTAACGATACTCAAAACTGTTATGTAACTAATACGTACCTTGTTGTTTTCTTCTTTCCTTTTGGTATAAATCAAAGAACCATCCGGTCTCTGTATTATTAAATGTTCCTGTAAATAAAAGTCAACTATTAACAACATACAAGACAACAACGATCTAACAAACATATATATCAATGTCATTATATGGTTTTACGAGAATATTAGACGTCCCATAGTCCTATGTTCCTTTTAGTTTCTATTTTGATCACACATGTGACTGGTTTAGCTAGCTAAACAGGAGTTGGTTAACCTTCCGGAGCACCCGGCATCACTTTCCTGGTATAACTTTACGTGTTTAAATTAATTTGCCAGTTATAAACTTTTTACATTGCTTTAGGATGGTGGTTTTGACATGGATTGGTATGTTCGTGGTTTTTTTGCTTTGGGCATGGGTTGGTATGTTTGTTTTTACTTTGATTTGGGATTGTGATTTGGGCATAAATTGGTATGTTTGTTTTTACTTTGATTTGGGCATGGGTTGGTATGTTTGTTTTTACTTTGCTTTGGGATTGTGATTTGGGCATGGGTTGGTATGTTTGTTTTACTTTGATTTTGGATTGTGATTTGGGCATGGATTGGTATGTTTGTTTTTACTTTGATTTGGGCATTGGTTGGTATGTTTGTTTTACTTTGATTTGGGCATGGGTTGGTATGTTTGTTTTTACTTTGATTTGGGATTGTGATATGGGCATTGATTGGTATGTTTGTTTTTACTTTGATTTGGGCATTGGTTGGTATGTTTGTTTTTACTTTGATTTGAGATTGTGATTTGGGCATGGATTGGTATGTTTGTTTTTACTTTGATTTGGGCATGGGTTGGTATGTTTGTTTTTACTTTGATTTGGGATTGTGATATGGGCATGGATTGTTGGTATGTTTGTTTTTACTTTGATTTGGGCATTGGGGTATGTTTGTTTTTACTTTGATTTGAGATTGTGATTTGGGCATGGATTGGTATGTTTGTTTTTACTTTGATTTGGGCATGGGTTGGTATGTTTGTTTTCACTTTGATTTGGGATTGTGATATGGGCATGGATTGGTATGTTTGTTTTTACTTTGATTTGGGCATTGGTTGGTATGTTTGTTTTTACTTTGATTTGAGATTGTGATTTAGGCATGGATTGGTATGTTTGTTTTTACTTTGCTTTGGGATTATGATTTGGGCATGGATTGGTATGTTTGTTTTTACTTTGCTTTGGGATTATGATTTGGGCATGGATTGATATGTTTGTTTTACTTTGATTTAGGCATGGGTTGGTATGTTTGTTTTTACTTTGCTTTGGGGTTGTGGTTTGGGCATGGATTGGTATGTTTCTTTTTACATTCTTTTGGGATTGTGATTTGGGCATGGATTGGTATGTTTGTTTTTGTGTCATCTTAATTTTAGAGTTACTAATCACTTAACTTAAACAGAAGGCGGATTGTAAAGATTAACCTACTTATCCTGACCTGGTATCGATACTTAAATTCACGTAATCACTAATAAAATAACGGCTAATGATATATAATGACCATTTGACGCGCGCGAGACCGACATTAAGTTATTATGTCTGTAAAAATCACAAGGGTGAAACATAAAGAAACGATTTATTTTTACTTTAGATCATTGATGAGTGGAATGTCTGTCTAAGGTCGGACGTCTTAATTGATATTCTATAGCAAGAATTGGAATAGTAAGAATTGGTCTTGTAAACACCTCTATAGACTTTTTGCCAGGATCATCTGATAATTGATTTGGGTACATTTGAGAAAAAACACGTCTCTCTAATATTTATAGAAACATGGGTTGGTATGATTGTTTTTATATTTATAAAAGAGTGTAGTAGAAAATAGTGTTTTACGCCGGAGTAAAATGTCTTTAAATTTTTTTATCAAGGCAGTCAGATGTAGTTCGTATGCGCAAAAGTTTCCCTTTTTCTTCGTTTTATTTCAAAATTTGAAGTTCTCCTAGCGGTAACGTTTAATTGTTTGCAGAAATACATACTTTGCTTTAGGATTGTGATTTGGGCATGGATTGGCATGTTTGTTTTGACTATACTTTGGGTTGGTTTGTTTGTTTTTACTTTTCGTTGGGATTGTGGGTAGGGCATGGATTGGTATGTTTGTTTTTAATTTCCTTTGGGATTGTGATTTGGGCATGGATTAGTGTGTTTGTTTTTACTTTCCTTTGGGATTTTGATTTGGGCATGGATTGGCATGTTTCTTTTTACTTTCCTTTGGGATTTTGATTTGGGCATGGATTGGTATTGCTTTGGGATTGTGGTTTTGGTATAGATCTGTATGTTTCTTTTTGTTTTATCTTGATTTTAGGGTTACTAATTACTTAATTTAAATAGAAGGCGGGTTGTGACGATTAACCTACTTATCCTGACCTGGTAACGATACTTAAATTCACGTAATCACTAATAAAAATAACGGCTAGTGATATATAATGACCTTTTGACGCCGCATCGAGACCGACATCAAGTTAATATGTCTGTAAAAACCACAAGGGTAAAACATAAAGAAAAGATTTATGTTTACTTTAGTTCATTGATGAGGTGGAATGTCTAAGGACGGACGTCTTAATTGACATTCTATAGCAAGAATTGGAATAGTAAAAATTGGTCTTGTAAACACCTTTATGAACTGTTTTGCCAGGATCATTTGATAATTGATTTGGGTACATTTAAGAAAAACACCTCTACCTAACATTTATAGATTTAAATAAAGGAGTGTAATAGAAAAATAGTGTTTTACGCCCGAGTACAATGTCAATGTTTTTTATCAAGGAGTCAGATGTAGTTCGTATCGCAAAAGTTTCCACTTTACTTTGTTTTTTTTCAAAATGTGAAGTTCCCCTAGCGGTAACGTTTAATTGTTTACAGAATTATATGGCAATCGCGGATGCACATTGGAATTTCTCGGCAGGTCTATGTGTAAGTAAGTGAATAAATACCAAACGTTATGATTCATTTGCTCCATAGCTATTCAAAGACTTCCAATGATTCAATGGCAAACCCATTATCAATTGTCCCAAATTCTATCCAAAATATTTTGTGTAATTCATGTTGTGTTTTTTCTGTTTTTATAAATATTGCACATCTTTAATTTATCCTTGCTGATAAAAAATCTCAGTTAAAGCTGTGTCAAGTACTAAATACAGACATTCTAAAAATATCGTACTGGAAATGAGAATTCCCCAATATTTTGTATGATAATTTAACTCAATCAGTAATGGAACCGTAAATCTATGTCATATTTCTTCTACTTTACTGCTGCATTATACAGTAGCTAACTTAAAGTTGTCTTTTATGCACCACGTAAAATGCTACAATTTACTCATTAACCGAATAGTTTTATCTAAGTACGTAATGAATAGTTGTCGTAAATGTCAAATTTAAATTGTGATGATGAATAGTCATTACTTCATACTCAATAAACCGTATGTATGATTGCATTGCATTACGTTATAAAAAGATTAAGCAGCTTATGCAAAGCAAAGCAGATTATGTTGTAATGTTTGGTCGTATATATAAAGGTGCTTCAGTAATATTATCCTTATAGCCTGCTTATACTTGAGTGCTAGGAGGCGTCTAATTACTATTTATGGTGTGTATTATTGGGTTGTATACATGGTTTGCGTAGCTGTTATACTTTCATAGAAAAAGAATTAATTTTGTTTAATAACATGTATTGTTTACCAGGTTTGCTGCTTATTACACTACAAATTTGTGAAGTTTTGCTATAGGTTAGGAAACTACCCAAAACGTTAAAGCACACTTAACCAACCAATATACAAAAATACAATTGTAACAAACTACCAAAACGCAAAACACACACCTACTAATATACAAAAATACAATAGTAACAAAACCACCAATATGCCATACACCCAACACGTCAAAACGCAAAATACGCCAAAAACCATCAATACCCTAAACCCCCTCCAAAAAAGGAATCAATGCACGTCCAATACACGAACAAACAAGAACCACCATCATGCCAAATCCATCGACACACCAAAACAATCAAGACTCTAAACACACTAACAGCCAATAATGCAAATACAAACATACTTATCCATGACCGAATCGTAATCCATAAGCAAAGTAAAAACTTTGGAACAAGTCAGGTTAGACACGCGAACTTGAAATAATATTTACTTTTAAATCAAATTGAAGAAAGTGTACAGTAGCATATGTAAATTTGTTTTTCTGCACCAGTACCGACTACAATTTACAATTAACTGAATAGTTTTATCTAATTACATAATAAATAGTTGTTGTAAATAATGTTATCTTTTCTGCACCAAATACAAATGTTACAATTTACTCATTAACAGAATAGGTTTATCCTTTTACGTAATAAATAGTTTTTGTAAATGTCAATATAAATTGTGATGATGAATAGTCATTACTTCATACTCATTAAACTGTAGGTATGATTGCATTACGATATAAAAAGATTAAGCAGCTTCATAGAGCGAAAAAATGTTATGTTAAAATGTTGTTCGTCTGTATTATGGTGATTGTTTCACACATATAACCTGTTTACATTACAGCGATAGGGTCGTCTAATTACTCTGAAACGGTGGGTACGATTACATTTAGTTATTAAAAAGTTGTGTATATTTTGAACTGTTTTCTAGGTTTGCCGCCTTAACTACAACTTGCTTATCCTATATTCACACAGTGATTTTTTTAAATGGTTAAAATTGTAAGTATTTAGCTATTTGCTTTATTATACGATATGTTAAGAAACATTTAAGACTTTTAAAACACAATTTACGCCTTTACTACTATACTTTAGTCAACTGCTGTAATAACAGGTTTGTGTGATATTGACAACTTCTTTATTACTAACAAAACAAAACCACCAACACGCCAAAAAACTAAAAAAGCCACACCATCAGCTGATAAAAAGTACAAAATACTCCAAAACCACCAATATGCCAAATTACAAAATGACAAAACCATTAAATACACCAAAACACAAAACATGATAAAAGCAAAAAACACTTAAAAAACACCAATCGGCCAAAACCACCAAAATGTCAAAACATAAAACACGCCACACCTTAACACGATAAAAACACAAAATACTCCAGAACCACCTATATGCCAAATTACAATCGTGGGCCAACAACCAATACGCAAACGCACAGAGCACGGCTTAAATACTAAACACGACAAACCACAAATATGCCAAAACAAAACACACAAACCACTAATGCGCGATAAAAACATGTTCAAAACACAACAAGCCAGAAGCATCATCGCACCAAATCAAGCGACACACTAAAACAATCAGACTCCAAACTCACCAAACACGCCAAAAATCATAAAATACAAAACATGCCTAAACAACAAAGACGCGATGTCAAACACACAAAAAACATAAAATACAAACGATGTTTTTAAATTTAAACAATTAAAGTCTCATACTTCCACCCGGCGTCACTTTTTTTGTGGAAACTGAAATGTTTTACTTAATTTGTCAGTTATCAAGTTTTAATTTTACTTTTGGGATTGTGATTTGAACATGAATCAGTAGCTTTGTGGTTGATCATAAAATGTAAGAACATGGAACAACAAAATGTCATTAAATGAAGGCCATATAACACATTAAAGATATCTGTAATGTAAAACTGATGACGGTTTGTTGTTGTTATAAACATAGATTTTATTATAAATGGTATTATGTAGAGTATGAACAAAGCATCACAGGGAGTATGCATTCAGTGCATCTTATACCTGATCAGTTATTGGGATTTGTAACGTGTGATTATGTCTCTAAGGGTTCCTGGTTTTTTTGTTGTAATGTCAACTAGTATTTGGGTTGTTTTTCTATTTTTGTCTTGTTTTTATGGTCCCAGATGTTGTTGTTGGATTGTCTACAGCGCAGGCTTAAGCAAACAATTACAGTGCCTCTCACAGCTCTCATCGAATCTCACAGACAAGCTCTATTGTAAGAAAGCTAGTCATTCGATTGTCAAAAGTGCGATTGTGATTTTTTGGGTAATCAAACGCCACTTTTCCGAGCTGACTGCCTCGATAAAAGTAAAAGAGTCATGTCTGGGACTTCTATTTATAGTCCCGTTACTTCAATCCATACTTTACAGCAAAAGGCTCCTTAAGCTCCTTTCAGCTTTAATATTTGATGATAGATTGATTGATTGATTGATGATTGATTGATTGATTGATGATTGACGGGTATTATGTGTTGTCAGAAATTATTTCACATATACCGATTAGTCACCAGCTATAGGTGTAATGGTAGAATTTTTTATCTTTGCAGTGCACTCGGGACAATGTACAAAAAGGGTTCTTTAGTATGACTAGAGGTTTCGACCATTTAGGTCTTATCCTAATGGCATGTGACTTTCATTTTTAAATGCCCGCTGCTTGCAAGAACAGTCCCTATAAATTTGATCTGCAAGGTTTCACATCCAAATGTCCACACACGGGAGCGAACACTGAGCTACCATAGTGGTTTAAAACATGATACCATGAAGAAAAATTATTTACAATCAGATTGTGCAAAACTCAAGTTTATATCTCGTGAATAACGCTGTTAAATTAATAAAAGATCTCCGCTATATTCAATATTTGGTACGATTAGATAACCCAATATACTTAATCATAATCACAGAGTAGATTTATTAAATTTGGTCGCACTCTTGGAAACTAACATTGATTTTTTA